>OZ020518.1:24090142-24638931 GCA_963971425.1 Bryoerythrophyllum caledonicum
CGCCGCGCCCGCGCCCGTGGCCCTGGTGGCCGGCGCGCTTCCAGCAGCTGCGGCGACAGGAGCAGCAGCAGCATCGTCAGTGGCGAATCACCATCATCAGCACCATCATCACCCCCACCACCACCGCAGGGCTGGCGCCCCTCTCTCCGCCCCCTCCATGGCTGCTCCCGGCGGGCAGGGCTCTCCGGGCTCTGGCAGCGGCACGCCGCCGATGGATGTGGTCCACCAGCACCAGCGCCACCGCCGCACGGCCTCTGGTTCGTCGTCGTTCGCCTTCCCGGTCCCGCCGCAGCAGGTACGGCGTTTCTGATGCCCTCTCTCTCTCTCGCTCTCTCTCTCTGTGTGTGTGTCTGTTTCTCGCGCGTGCGCACTTTCCTGGTGTCTGGCGGCGTTGGATCCGTGTGAATCTGCGTGGCGCAGCGATCGTTAGGGTTGCAATTGCGGTAGTGGCGTTGTCGCGGTCCGGGTGGGTTCGCGCATTATTGTTGTGCGTTGGGATCTGGATTTCTGAGATTGCGGACGATTCTGTCGGCGATCTGGCCGCCGTGGCGTAGCGGTGAGCGTTGGTGCGTGTGGCGTGGGGGCGAGCATGAGGTCGTTAGGTCTAATTGGCGAGGCACAGCAGGGAATCCGGGAGGTGTGCCTGGTTTAGGTTTCGCAGGGCGTGAGAGGTGGTTTCGCAGGAATGCGTTGTCCGTGAGGCGGATTGGATGCGAGGTTGGATTGCGACGGGGCTGAATTCCAGGTGGTAAGGCTTGACGGGGTTTGGGAAGGGTTGGCCGCCGGATTTGGGAAGAAGGTGGTGTGTTCGTTGGAGGAGCAGGCGGGTTCGAGGTGGAATCTGGTTGCAGCAGATTTGGTGTGGTCGTCGACAACAGGTGGTGGTGTGACGGTCGGGAGCGTGAGTTCGATAGGGGTCATGGCGAGCGTGGTGGAATGTGGTATTGGGGGTGGGCGAGGTGGTGGTTGAGGTGGCGGATGCGAGGCAGCGATGTGTTGGTGTGATGGAGGTGTTCTGAGTGTTGCTCGGTGCATGGAGTGGAGGTGGATCGGTGGATGGGCGATCGATGGAATTCAGGGCTTGGCGATGCGCAGATGGCGTGTGCTGACAGGCGGGGTGTGTGTGTGGGTGTGTGTCGCAGAGTGGCGATGGCAGGAAGGTGCATCTTCTGAGCCGTTCTCTGTCGGGTTCTCGTTTGAACGCAGGAGCGCCGGCGTTCGTCCCGAAGGGGTTGCAGATCGCTTTTTCTAGTTCGCTACCGGGGCCCGGTGAGGGACTAGGGCTCAGCCCCCCGGCGCTGGTGCAGGCTCCATCGTCTGTGATTCCGGTGATCGTGCCACCGCCGGTGGTGGTTCCTCCGGCCGTGGTAGTTTCTCCGGCGTCGGCAGTGGCACCTACAGGTGCAGGTGCAGCGTCTGCGGCGGGTGCGGTTGAGGCGTTGGTTGTTCCTGCGGAGGAGCAGGTTTCGGAGTCGCCACCCGGCGTCGAGAAGTCCTCGTCGAAGGACGAGGCGGATGCAGGAGAGGTGGTGGCGTCGGCGGAGCATGGCGGGGATGCTGAGCAGGGCCAGGGTCTTGCGGCGACTTCGGGAGCGGGTGGGAAGCCCGTGGTGACGGAGGAGCTGAAGGCGAAGATCGTGAAGCAGGTAGGAGGATGGCGTTGGTTGGTCGTGGTTGCCATGTGGGCAAAGTATCGTCCTTCGGGGATGGCATTGTGGAGGGGTTGGTGCGGTTTTGGCGAAGAGGTTGGGAATGTGCGAGAGTGGTGGGCTGTGCTCTTGCGGAGCTGCCATGGTGATGTTGTCAGGGAGGGTTATTGAGGGGTCGTGCTTCGGTGGGGTGGTGGAGGTGAGAGTAGTGGTTGCGGGTATTGTGAGGGGCGGAGGTCGGTTTGAGGTGTGTGGTGGGGAGAGGTGTTTTGTAGAAGTCTGTTCGATTGTGGTGGGGTTTGAGTGGTGGGAGTGGTGAATGTACGCAAAGCTGCGATTGCAAGAGCCGTGGGTTGAAGTAGGGCTTTGAGGTTGGATAGGGAGTCGGATGATAAGCGTGGGGTGGTTTGGGTTGATGAAATGAGGGCAGCAGGAATGCGGATTTGTTGGTAGAATAGATTGGTGTGTCGGATGGCATGGAAAGGGGGAGTTGGTGTGATGGGTGATGAGGTAGTGAATGGGCATTGTGGGGGCATGTGCAGGTGGAGTTTTATTTCAGCGACACGAACCTGCCAACGGACAACTACCTGATGAAGTTTGTGCGGAAGGATCCAGAGGGCTTCGGTACGTGGATCGTGAGGGATGTGATAGCAGTGGCGTTGAGGCTTGGTGTGGGCGTGTGTGGGTGATAGATGGCGCGTGTTGAGAACGGTAGGTTGGAGTGGGTGTTGCACTGACACTTGGGTGGGCTGGTGTGCAGTCCCGATTCCCGTGGTGGCGTCATTCAGGAAGATCAAGAACCTGGTGAAGAACCATGGAGTTGTGGCGGCAACTTTGCGGAACTCGACCCAACTGGTGAGTGGTTATATTTGGCGTCGGGGGTGTGTTTGGAGTGGCAAGCAGCGGTCTTTCGATCGTGGACGTCTGGAGAAGTTGTGCGGGCAGTCACGGTCGTTAGATGGGCGGAATGGGTGCGTATTGGGGGAATTTTCCGATGAGGAAGTTTGATGTCTGGTTGGGGTATGTATGGAAATGTGGCGGTGGGTGTGTAACGCAGTGCGGTGTGTGAGGCAGGTTGTGAGCGAGGACGGGAAGAAAGTGAGGCGCGTTCAGCCGCTTCCGGACGTGGATGTGGAGGAAGTGCAGGTGCGTCTGGGGTCTGCGATGCAGTGCTGTGGGAGTATTAGGCAGGGGAGGAGAGGATATAGCTGTATGGGCATGTTACCGGTCAGGTTGTGGTTAGGCTGCAGATGTTGAAGGTGCGGCGGTGGCTCGTGACTTCGGCGGATGATTTGTCTTTTCGTCGAGAGGGTTATTATGTCTTGGCCTGGGAAGCGCGTGGAGTATATTTGGGAGTGTGAAATGTGGCGGTGGTGTTGTGAGATCTAATGGATGGGTGTGTGAACAGTCGCGGACTGTGGTAGCCGAGAACCTGCCGAAGGACCACTCCGTGGAGAGCGTGGAGGAGTTGTTCGGCAAGGTGGGCCCAGTGAAGATGGTTCGGATCTGTTCTCCGGAGGGTGCAAACGGGGCGAATTCGACCGCAGCGAAGCACCCGAAGGCCGACATGCTGGTCAGCAATAAGGTGAGGGGAGGGAGGGAGGTTGGTCGATGGTGGCATGGTGTGTGGGTTGGGCGGTGATGATGGGAAGCTGACGGTGTGTGGTGTTGGGTGCAGCTGCATGCGCTGGTGGAGTACGAGTCGGTGGAGCTGGCAGAGAAAGCTGTGAGTGTTTTGTGTGGTGATGGATTGGTGTTTTTGTGGACATTATTGAGGAGGTGTTAGGTTGGGTGGCGTGGGGCGGGGTGGAAGGAGGGTATGCTAGATTAGGAGTGAGCAAGGGTGTGATTGCTGTGTGAGGAAGGTGGTGGAGTGTGTTGGTTGGCTAAGCAGTGGAGAAGGGGGTTGGAGAGGTAGAGGTTTTGGCGATGATGGTAACGAGGAGGGCGGTCTGTTGTTGTGTCAGGTGGCGGAGCTGACGGACGAGCGGAACTGGAGGAGTGGGTTGCGCGTGCGATTGCTGCTGAGGCGTCAGGTAGGTTTGGAGATATGTGGTGTGGGTGGAACGGTTGCGAGGGTGATGGTCGGCGTGTGATTTGCAGTTGGGTCGGGGTGTGGTGAGTGTGAGGTGGGTGGGATGTTGTTGCAGCAGGGAATGGCAAGGGGGTGGTGCGAGGGAGGGTGATTTACATTTTGGTGTGTAGGTGGGCGAGTGTGTCAGCACGCGAGGGTTTGAGTGGTGTTGTCGGATGCAGGCGTTTCAGAGCAAGCACAGCTACCAGCAGGCCCCCCATCAGCGAGCGCGCAAGCCAAGCATGGATGGCGGCGAGCTGGCGATGGAGGAGGAGGAGGGCCCTGCGGAGAAGAACGGGGAGAAGGGTCACGAGAGGGTAGGCGAGGAGTTTTCGGGGCCGCAGCATCAGTTGGATCGCGGCGATGATTATATGGTGAGTTTGTGGGCGTGGGTGGGGACATTTGTAGGTGTGGGTGGGGACTTTTGTGGTCGGGAGAGCGGTGCGGTGCAATGTGTGGAATGGTGGTTGTGGGTGCGTTTCTGATGGCGGGGCTGTGGGGATGGTGACAGGGAGGGGAGGCGGGAGATGGAATGGGGAAGAGGGGGAGGGGTAGAGGTCGGGGTAGCAGGACCGGCGGCGGGCGGGGTCGCGGGCTGCACCACACGCACTCTGGGACGCCCCCTCAGGTGCCGTCGTCGTACATTCCGGAGACGGTGTTCAAGCCCCCACCTGGACCGCGGATGCCTGACGGGACCCGGGGGTTTTCGACGGGCAGGGGGAAGCTGCTGGGCGTGAACACATCGGTGAACAGCGTGGCGTAGTAAGAGGTGTGGGTTGATAACGAAGCGTGAGAGGGCTTTATTATGGAAGGGTGCAGTGAGATGGCTTGCCGGTCGCCTGTGATGTGTGTGGGCAAGCCGGTGCTGTTTGGAATGCATGTTGGCAAGCATGTGTGAGACCCTATCTTCTGGCTGTAAATACCCGTCGAATGAATACATTCCGCCAGCTCTTAATCTGATGAGGAGGGAGCCGCCATTCTTTCTGAACAGTGGTCGTGTTGGGGGACTGATTTGGGTGTGTGCAAGCAGGAGATTGGCTGAGTACGGTTGTAAGATTCTGATTTGTATGTCAGAAGTTCTGGGGTTGTTTTTTTGTTTCTTTGGGTTTGTGTTTTTTGGGTTTTTGTATTGTTTGTATGTTTGGGATGTTGAACAGATTGGTCGCCTGTGCTTTTGGTGTATCCTGGAATGGTTCTTGTTGGGTCATGTTGCAATTGTGACCCGATGTCGGCTGTTTGTTAGTTATTATACTTGAAGTAGTACTGTAGCATTGTTTTGTAAATAGCGGAGTTTGAGAATGGGATTTGTGAGAGTTGTTTTCCACACGGTTCTTGCGTATGCTGTCGTTCCAGTAAGAGAATGTGAGTTTGAATGACTAGCACATGAACGTTCTAAGATTCGTGTTTTTCAAAGAAATTTTACCTTCTTTTTTGTGCGAAATTTTGATTTTAGAGTTGGTATTGTCGTACTCGATCTTTGTTTGGTTTTCATGGTAATGATCATGATTGGAGATGACGTACTTAGCCTCACGAAACAATGTATTGCAAACTGGAGGTGATGTAGGGAGGAATTTATTGCAAGGTGGAGGTATACAGCAATACAGAATGTCTGAAAGAGGGTAGTATTCTACAGGGTGTTTCTTTGTTCTATCTGGAGAAATGTATTAGATATAACGGATAAATGTCACCGTTTTCCATGTTAGCTCTTCAACTTTTAGAGGGAGCACTTTTGGGTGAATAGCTAGGAATCTTGTCATACTGTTGTAAATAGTAGGACCTTTGAAAAGATATAATATTGTTTAGTTATTGATGAGGTTATTTTAAAACTCATAACAAATTCAAGTCGTAGTGAATATTTGTTAAATTTATGATATTATTTCTAACTAAGATTTTGTTTCAAATTTTTCTTTTAGGGCTTAGAACTTTTCAAAATTAACAAATATTCAAAAATGTTGTGAATGCTTCATAATCATCTAGGAAAATACTTTTTTAAATGCAGATTACAATTTTGGTCTTTTTGTCACCATAAATTCATGACACGTGTTGTGCCAAGGTAAACACAGTTTTAATATATGCTTGAAATTATAGATTATAAATTTCATTCGTTTTTGAAAATTTACGACATACTCCCCTTATCATTTCATTATTATTTTGCATGCATTACATTAGTTCCGAAATTAGTGTCATTTTCTATTCTTTAACCATAATCTGATTTTAATATTGTGAATAACCATTATTCATTAATTTGTTGATTAGAAGAGGGTTATATCAATTAGATATTTGGTAGTATATAAGGATAAAGTAACCAAATTTTATCTTAGATCTAAATTTCCATATTGTTCACAACATTAAAATAGTGAAGGACAATATAAAAAGAAATACAAAAAAATACCACTTGGACGTCTGCAGATTGAAGTGTTTGTCGCGTGAGTTACAATTGCTTGATTGCTTTGGTTCCTCACTTGTTGTATGGTGTTCTTTGGTTAGAGATATCTATATGATATTCCTCATTATACATTTTTGGAATCTTCACTGTTAAACAAAGGGCAACCTACAAAGCATTGGATATCAGTTCATTATTTCTCTATGTTAAGCAGCAGTAGCGGAAGAGCAACAGGGCCAATTTCATGAGAAGAACAACAATGCCGATTTCATGTCATACCCTGCTATTATTTTAGTTGTTCCTTTCACCATTCTGAAGAAATATAGAAGTTTGTGTTTAGCTTTCATGATATGCTCATTGGCTTCACAATTTCCCTCTCACTAGAGTCAATCCGGGTTCGCGGTGTCAGGGCCCGATTTTAGGCCTGACACCGCGAAGAGCGACCCTTCTCCCCGCGCGCCTTTTCGCCTCCATGCGCCCTTCTTCCAACGATAACGGCCACTTTGGCCCAAATCTTTTTCGCACTGCTCGTATCTCTCATCGACATTCTCGCCATAAGCCCCTTCTCCGCCTTCTTCGGATCACCAAAAGCCCCTTCTTGCCTCGACACGTGTACTCTAGGGGAGACCCGTCCTTCTCGGCGGCTGCCGGCGCGAAGTGTCATCCACATCGTTTGCGTTTGGCACCGTCTTTGGCACGATCTATTGTGCCGTGTAGTTCACTGCCGGAAGGGGAGTGCTTGTCTGCGCGTGAATGGAGTTCCTCAATCTCAATCTCCCCATACACGACAGGCCGAATGGGAATTCTCGCAAGATGGCGTCACCAACCATTGCCGATAACGGGGTAGCACGAAGGAAATGGGGGAGTCAAGGGAGAAAGAAATCGGCTAGCATGCGTGGGAACGGGGTGGAGGACCCTGATGCCGTGTTTAGGGTTGGCCCGCATGCAGACTACCTGAAGAAACACGGTGACAAGGTTCTTCGGATGCGCGATTCATTACAGAACCCTCCTCCAGGAATTTTGACATGAAAATGTCTTAGGTGGAACATGGAGGCCGAGAATGATACGAGGTTCGTAGAGGATCCGCAATCATTGAAGAGGAAGCAGTCCAAGCTTATCGCCTACATTCCCTCGGATAGGATCTTGGATTTCGTGGAGGGTGAGTAGTCTGGCCGAAAGGATGTAGAGACTACCTTTGTCCGCAACAAGAATGACCCCACAAACGTCGGCGAGAAGACGCACTATCAGAAGAACTGCCACATCGAGTACCAGCGGTAAGTGAATCTCGACCTCTGATATCATGATATGCACGGTAGATCTACTTATCGGCTGTGCCGTAATATCTCTTCAGTATTGCACATATCTCTAATGGTCATAGCCGATTGCAGATGGTGTTGTCAATACGGTCCCGAAGACAACAGGGACAAGATCCAAGCAATCACGCCCGAAATGACACCAACGCCATCGAAATACAATCACAGAGGGAAACAACTTACTTCCGGGGTTGGCCAGAAAGGCCCTCGTGCCATTGATGCGAAGGAGGGAGGGTCTATGAAGGTGGGTTGCCAATGTCGATTCTACGTAAAGAGGTACTATATTCTTCCATATATCACGGAGATAGGGTACTTTTGCTCGGAACATGTCGACACACAAGACCTCATCGTCCACAAAAAGGACAATGTGTAGAGGGGAAAGCTCCGCTTTTGGAAGTACATGTCGGAAGAAGTAAGGCTTTGGGTTCTCATGCAATTTGAGGAGCAAGTTCCGATGGCAGCTATAATACAGAAGCACCAGAAGCTAGTAGTGAAGGCATGCGATGAGGGCACTTTTACGCCTTCTCGGGATTGTTTCCTTAGCATGGAGGACATCCGCAACATATGCGGCGTCCGTGCTCAGGAACTATACAAGAAACACAACAACGACGTTGAGAGTGTGAGAATGTGGGTAAGAGAAAACCGAGGTACGGTTTTTTACTACCAAGACTCGGGCAGCAAGGTTGATGGAGTACTGAATGCCGATAACGTACCCTTCGTAATTGGGATTCAAACCCCATTTCAGACACACATGATGCTGAAATACAATCACGAAAGCATTATTGCTATAGACGGGACATTCGCAACGAACAACTAAAAGGTATTCATACTTATACCGTGGTCCATGTAGGGTCTGTCTAGAATTTAGGAGCACTCACTCCCCTACCGATTAATTTCTTGCTTGCGTGTCTAGTATCCGCTCTTCACGATGATGGTATTCGACGAGTGGAGAAACGGAGTTCGAGTGGCTTTTGTGATCACTGCGAAATCCAAACAAACAGATCTCGTGCCTTGGATGCACGCTCTGAAGCATAAGTTGGTGCATATAAGGCCGGACTGGAGACCCACTGCCTTTGTTCTTGACGACGCCGATAATGAGATCAACTCTCTTCGGTAAGCGATTTAGCATTTTTACGTTATCGGGTGACGGGCCTTCGACGAGTTATACTTATCGGCTTGTCGGGTTATCGCAGGGAGGTTTGGCCGCACTTACATCTATTTCTATGTCTCTGGCATGTTCGTCGAGCGTGGCAGAAGAATGCATGTGCTATGTTGAAAGACATGGAGACGAGGGCCGGAGCCTTGCAAATTGTGGGCTCACTTATGTATGTATCGGAGACACCAAGTGACTTCCAAGACCCTTCGACGAGAGCTCCCGGCGATAAAGTGTGGAATTTGGTAGAGTGGGTGCAGCACGTCTACGGCGAAGCTAAGGCTCTCTTGCCAGCCGTTGATGCATACTTGAAGTACTTCGACAAGGCATGGCTCCCGAAAATCAAAATGTGGGTTGTGGGAGACCGGAAAATCCCCCATGCTGGCCAGGACACCACTGCAGCAATCGAATCATACCATTCTAACATGAAAGTAGTGCTCTGGCAGTCCAAAAGGAAGCTTATCGGCCGAAGGATGGACTGGCTTATTTATGAGCTCACTAGAATTGTCATCGAGAAGTATGATTACAGTCACTGGTGTAAACTGAACGGTTTTATAAAGAACAAGAGGCAGCGGCAGATCATGGTCAATGCAATCAACCAAGCAAATACAATTCTCGATAATGTGGTCACCTTGCCCGAGTGGTCGGGAGGTCCAGCATACGTTAAATCCTCGAATAGGAGACACCTTACGTATGCGGTATACAACCCATGCACCGAATGGGCCGTCTGCCAATGTGTTCATTCCCAGAAAAGAAACATCTGTACGCACCAGGTTAAGGTCCTGCAAATGACAAGACCTAACCTGGCGGAGGGAAAAATTGCTAGATATCTAGGCTCCCTTCGTGGCACAATCCAAGGTGGAATGACGAATCTCCTCCGCCAAGACAATGGTCGACACCCGAATAGCGAGGGCTTCCCCGATAATGATGTTTTCTCCGATACCGAAATCGGAGATGTAATCCCAGTGGCTTCCAACCATCAAGAATTAGGCGAGACATGGGTATGCGACTTTGATCGTATGCATCAGCTTGTCTTGAAGCTACTCGATAAGGCTTATCGGCAACCGTTGATGGCAAGGCACTTGGATGCAGCTTTGCGCAACACCGACGTCACCCTCTCAAGGTTGGAGGCTGAAATCGAAGCCGGAATGCTTCATCCACCCTAGGAGATAGCTGCACCGCTCCCCACAAATGAAGACGGTCTTGGAATGAGGCTCCGAAGGTTGCATGACTTCCTGGATTCGAGAGGTTTTCGGGTGAGGTCTGTTCCAGCTAGCGAAAGACAAACTCAAGAAACGACTTAGGTTATCGATTTCAATGTGGTTGAGGATAAAGGGCAAAGGATTAAGGGCAGAGGATTTTTAGTGGTTATTTGCGACGATAAACATTAGTAATCTCCTGAAGGAATACTACCGATAAGATGCTCTTAGATTAAGTTCCATGCATCTCCTGATATTTCCAGTGAAGTGATATTTCTTTAGTTATGAAGTTAAAACTCAACCTTCAATATTATCGGCAAAGACTGGATTTTAAGTTCCGCTTACAGGCCTCAAGTGGGTCTCAAATTCCGTTCGAGTACGCTATCGAAAAATTTGTCATTTACAATGAATGAAATGTACAACCTCGGCATCCTATTAATCTGTACAAATTCCTGGAGTCTATCGGTTGTGTACAACACCCCCCCCTTTATCGCCTACTTCTTTGTCTTGGTGGTGCCCTTCGGTTTTTTCGGTTTTTTTGCCCCTTCGCGCGCTATTGCCTTCTTCCGCCTTCCTCAAGTCACTGGTGGGTCCTTGAATACGTTGAAGCCTTGAAGTTCACGTTTCCCCACTGTCTCCGAAATACCGAGAACTGGAACTTCTTTCTTCTTTGCCGTCCCTGTACCGGCTTCCACGAAACGTCCGGACTTTCGCTTCCGAACTCCACCGTATCCTATCGACATAGATTGATAGCATCGTGGAATGGAAGCGGTGCAACAATCTCCGTGTACAGCGCTTGCATGAACCATCGGTACGCCTTCTTCCCGTCCTAGTCCAAATATTGTGTCCCCATTGTCACGGTCTTCTCCTCCGCTTCGTTACGTTCACCACGTGCGATAAGGTACTGCTAGAAGCCCAAACATGCCATGAAACCACACTCCCAGCTTTCTCGTTGATTAGGTAGAGGCAATCTTATCGGCTCTCGACTCTGCCATTCTCGCCAACTTTGAGATCCGACCTTCACGCCCTTCACATTTGCCCATCCCATGTGCACAAGGAAGAGAAAGTTGTCCACTTCCCGACCCTTGTGCATACCTTTCGTTGGGTCCAGGTGATACGTTTGCCTTTGCTCTAAGACAAAAACGCTCCAGTGACTCTTATCGTGGTATGGGACGATAAGGGTATTGGGCGACTTGTTGGTGGTACGAAACGAGCGGCTGAGAAAGCTCATAATGTCATCCCAGTCCTTCTTAGAGTCCGCCAGATAGCATTGCAACGTCGCCGATAACCAGTTGTGCATGCGATGATACTGGATTCGAACATGCTCCTTCGCACGGTAGACGACATGACTAAGGAGGAAATCCAGAAATCTCCCTTCCATTCCCCGCTTGTCCTTTAGCACGCAATGCCAGTCCACTAGTGCAAGCGAGACATCCACAGCTTGCCGAAGGTCTGGACTGAAAAACCTCATACCTCCAGTCAGGTCCTTCGGGTGAATAAAACGAGGCCTGCAATTCAGAAGAAAGGGGATGTTAGACAACAGGTGCCGATAAACAACAGGTGTCGGAGAACACGATAAGATAGACGACGACACTCACCTGAGTTTTAGGACCTCCACAATAATACCGAGGTTCTTCTCTATCATAGATGCGTCATGCTCCTCGGCTTTGTAACAGAGCGAGGGCTCTTTCTCCCAAGACACACAGTCTGACGTACATACTCCACGATTCTCCGAAAACATGCACGTATACGCCGCCTTCTGTCCTTCCCTTCCGTTCTGAACACGCTCTTCAAGTCCAGGATAAACCCAAATACTAATCAAGCGAGATTTTTGTGCTTCCTTGATAAAGCGCAAAGCCAGTCTGATCTCCTCATGGTCCATCTCCTTTGGAGCAGCGCTATCGGGCTCTGGCGGAGGAGCGGGCTATCGGGCTCTGGCGGAGGAGCAGGCTAAACGGGCTCTGGCGGAGGAGCAAGCTTAACGGGCTCTAGCGGAGGAGCAGGCTTAACGGGTTCTGGCGGAGGAAGAATGTTATTGGGCTCTGGCGGAGGAGCATGGTTATTGAGCTCTGGCAGCAGAGCAGGGCTATCAGGCTCTGGCGGAGGAGCATGGTTATCGTGCTCTAGCGGAGAAGTAGGACTATCGGGTTCTGGCACAGAAGCGTTATCGGACTCCGAAGAGGGAGGATTCTCGGGGATTGAATGAGTTTCCAAAGGTGCCACGCAAGGCTCCTTCGGAACAACCGGAAGACTGTCAGTAGAGTCCAGGTTTTCAATACCTTGACTCGACAGAGGGAACGATAGACGTTGGGGTTTCATGCTATGTTCCGTCTCCCATGTATCCCCAAACACAACATGAAGACGAGGGGTGTCGAATTGAGTTCGTCCCACCGGGAACTGTGAAGACTCCGCAATGCCGAGAGTAGGGTCATTCATTGCTTATGTCCAAGAAAACTCCATGTGACGTGGGTTATCGGCGGGACTCACCAGTGACATCACCGCTGTAGTAGCGGGCTCTTCCTTGGGTAAGTCGGGAACACCTCCCTGAGGTATTCCATCGCAAGCCCCCTGTTGTGCTTCCTCCGTAACTTCATCCAGCGACTTATCGAAGAATCCTTCGTCGTCGTTACTCCTCGGGTACCGATTCTGGATACGGAATTCATTTGAGGTTCCCTCATCCATGTGATGAAAGGCATCTATACCCTCGAGGTCCCTTGTTCGGATAGATGTCTCTCGGGGAATTTCGTCAACGGAAGTCACTAGATGCCCTTCTCGTCGACCCCACTCCGTCGTCACTAGACGCGACACAGCGTTCTTGCAATCTGCCTCTGCAAGTTCCCTTTCGCGTGCCCTGGTAGGATCTACAGTGCCTGCACAAGGCTTATCGTTTAGTCATAGGGAAATAACGGAGATACCAAGAATGAGGAAGAAAATAGTTAGATGAATGACGGGGTTATCGGCTAAATCTTACGTGGAACAAAGCCGGCATACATGAAGTCCAGATCCTCCCTCGCCAAGCAGTTCTCGTCCAGGGTATCCCAGTGTTCGTAGGTACCTTATCGGCAGCACACCATTGTCAAACAAAATCCTTTGGGTGACTCTTTGCCGTGTCCACGACAGTGCGAGCATGGACGTTTGCGATGAAGCGTAACACCAAATCTCGCCTGCCATGCTTATTGTCGCGGAGCCGGGAGAACGCCTGTGATATGGGGAGGTACTGTTCGGTTGCGTCCCTTCCGAAGAGGAAGAGACTCAGGACTTCGTACATTTGAGACGGCCCATCCCAATTTGTCTCTGGACCGTCCACGTACATTGCAATGCTGGCAGGCCCGGGGATTACACTAGGGTTGCACATATTCCGCCCCCTGAAAAATAATGGTGTCACGTCAGCCGATAAGGGACGATAAGAGACGATAAGAGACAATAAGAGACGATAAGGAACAAGTCTGTGGCGAGAAAGAAAAACTTACACCCGAGAGAGCCCGTTGCAAAGGAAGTAACACTTCATCAGCATAGCTGGAGCCGGCGATGAGACACTCTCGATTATGATCCGCGCTAGACGGTGCAAGACCTCTCGAGCCTTGTCATTGTTGTGCGTCCATGGTAGTTGGTACAGCAATGGTCGAAGAATCTTGTTCATCGCGCAATACCCGAAAAGGTTGTTGAAGTTCCATCGAATAGCCTCTCTCTCCACCGCCCTTTCGGCATCAAATTTTTGAATCTCGACCTCGACTAACTTCTCCCTTAACCGCTTTGTGCTCTCCACATCAGCTGTCGTCTTAGCTACATACTCGACGTACTCCTTCTCGTGCGTCACATATGGCCATGTTCCTATCACTGCCTCTTTTCAAACCTCTTGCGCAGTACCGCCATCGGGATTCTTTGCGAGATTGCAAAGGGTTGTTAGCTGTGGAAGCAAAACCTCGTTATCGGCGAAGCCGACCCTTTCGGAATTGCAGCCACCGAGAGCCTGGTGAAACCTGCCCTGGTGGCCTCCAGACTCCACCATACACAAGACGTAATTCAACAGCTCATCTTCGGACTTTATATTGTCCATCGTGATACTGTCGAGTAGACCATGCTTGAGGAGTAGGTACAGCGGCGTTATCGGTACCTTCATTTCGGAGGAGAGCACCCTCCAAAGCGGGAAAAGGCGCTCAGCGTCCTCCTGCCCATGCTGTATCATTTCGGCCCTCTCCAACTCCAAATCTTGCTCCCTGCTGCCTTTGGCAGGCAGAATGAGGCGCTTAACGTGATTCGCACCTTCATCAGAGCCTACCCGAAGTATCGTGGTCAATGTCAGCGGTTGTCGAAATTCCATCTGGGCCGAGGTCGAGAGGCATTCGTGCGAGGTTATTGGCGGGCCAATGTCAGAGTCGAAGGGTCTCTCGGCAATACTCGTCTCTCTCAATCGATGTAAAGCCGGCGGAGCTCGAGGCCTTCTCGCCATAGCGGTCTCTTCCACAGACATTCCCATAAGCCTTTTCGCCATTGCTGGGGGATTGAGAGCATTTGTCTTCTTCGTGGACTCTTCAAATCTTGCCTTCTTCGTGGCCTCTTCAGCTTTTGCCACCTTCTTCTTCGGTACAGCCTACTTCGCAGGTTCGGTCTTCCGGAGGACGATGGAGGAATCGCTCTTGAGCGCTGGCGCGAGTGCAGCCTTCCGGACCCTGGATATCGGGTTCTCGGCACCAAAATTCTTGGAGGCATCGTCTCCGGACCGAAGACCGTCCTTCTTGGCGTAAACAGCCAGAGTGCCTATGTTATTGGCCTCATGATCTGTGTTGTGATCTCCTCCCGACTCTGCCGACGAAGAAGTATCGTCACTGGACTCCGCTTTCAGAGGCGGAGGTCTTTTCCGAGAAGGCATAGCGATACGCTTCTGTGGAGGGCCCTCCTGTGCCGCCTGTGCTACCGTCTTGCCGCGCTTAATTGGGACTCGATTGATCGATTCCTCCTCATTAGCGGCAGCCTTCTGAGGCCTCCTCTTTGTGGCTATCGACTCTATGCTGGCGAAAATCTCAATGTCTTCTTCCACCGACCCGCAATCCCGAAGTCGTGCCACAAAGTTTGCCACATCCCTGACGCCCAAATTGGGATACGACGGCATCTTCACGCCCACCTTCCCCTTCCCTTCCCACAATGCATGGTTGCAGTGGAGGTTGAACCTGTGCTTCTAGTGCGTCGTGTTGCAATGTATGCACAGTATCTGCTTGGGGCCAGTTTGTCCAGCCGGTACGATGAGCGAGTCCGGTCCATGCAGCTCCAGGATAAGGCCCCTCGCCTCCATCACCTCCCAGCTATCGCGCCAAATGTGGTCCTTCTCAATGACAAATAGCTGCTCGATCCTCCCCGTTTCCTCGTTGTAGGTGGGCAGAATCCCTTTCCTGTTCTCCACCGGGATCTCATCAAATAGTGCCTTGCAGAAACACCCCGGCCGCTTCGGCATTTTTACGGTCCTCCGAGAGAGGACATTGCCGAACATGAAACCTTATCGCCTGAAACGATTATCGGGAACCCTAAAACCCTGAAACCCTAATCCTGGACGCTTTGCAAAATTTCCTACATCTTCACACAGCTTACTTTCCAACGCCTCACATTTGAAATGGAATGAAAGAAGGACAGGGAACTTACTGAAAAGAAATGGAAAGAAAGAATGACAGAGAACTTACCGAAATGGAATGAAATAGAAAGAAAGAAGGGCAGGGAACTTACCGAAAAGTTCAGTCAGCGATTTCAAGGTTTTGAAGCAACAATCGATGACGCAGAGCTTGGACTTCCTGGATATGTCGCTAGGCGGCAAAAAACACAGTTTGAAGGTACGGGAAATGGTGCCGCCACACAAAACTTTGCCACGACTGTATTAGGGTTTCACGTTGATGGTGATGATGAACGCCTAACCTACCCTAAACCAGGTAGCCGCCTCCATCTATCCCTGAGAATGTAGGCAATAAGCTTGGATTGCTTCCTCTTCGAATCGGGCATCCGGAGAACCTTGTCACCGTGTTTCTTCAGGTAGTCTGCATGCGGGCCAACCTTAAACGCAGCATCAAGGTCCTCCATCCCCTTCTCATGCACTCCAGCCGGTTTCTTTCTCCCTTGACGCCTCCATTTCCTCCCTGCTGCTCCGTTATCGGCAACGGTTGGTGGAGCCGTTTCCCTAGAATTCCCATTCGACCTGTCCTGTATGGAGAGATTGAGATCGAGGAACTCCATTCACGCGCAGACAAGCACTCTGCTTCCGGCAGTGAACTACACGGCACAATGATCGTGCCAAAGACGGCGCCATACGAAACAATGTGGATGGCACTTCGCAGCCACCGAAAAGGACGGGTCCCCCCTGGAGTACACGTGTTGGGGCGAGAAGGGGCTTTTGGTGATCTGAAGAAGGCGGGGGGAGAAAGGGCTTTTGGCGAGAATGCCGATAAGAGATACGGGCAGCGCGAAAAAGATTTGGGCGAAAGTGGCCGTTATCGTGGGAAGAAGGGCACATGGAGGCGAAAAGGCGCGCGGGGAGAAGGGCCGCTCTTCGCGGGGTCAGGCCTAAAACCGGGCCCAGGCACCGCAAACCCGGATTGACTGTAGTGAGCGGGTCACAATTTGGTGTGTATATCTGATGTACATTGATAGCCTAGCTTTTGATCGACAAAATGCTCAAATTCTAGCTTTGAACACCCTAATAAACACGATATTTTTTTGGATGCGTATTGGTCTTTAAGCTTTTAATCTATGTACAGGCAGTATGAAAGTATGCTCACTAAGAAGATTACTAGAGAAAGAACAATGTGAAGGGTCCTCGATGTTCTTTGCATCTTGTTCACCTTCAGCACCGTTAATAGCTCAGCTTCAAATATCTTCTTTAATCTCCTCAATGATATGTGCAATTATACAAATGGTGTCTCGCTTTGAACAAGTGGAGGCGAGAAATTTCTTTGATCCATAGACAACCAAGTGATATTTTTTTTGTATATTTTCGTATTGTCCTTCACTATTTTAATGTTGTGGATGATATGGAGATTTAGATTAAAGTTAAATTAGTTATAATTAAACTTGATATACTCTCAAATATCTAGTTATTGTAACCCAATTTTAAAACAACACATAAATGTATAATGTTTGATCACAATATTGAAATCAGATTAAAGTTAAGAAATAAAACATAACACTAATTTCAAAACTAATGCAATGGATGCAAAAAATAATAAAATGATAAGTAGAGGGTGTTATAAATTTTTAGATAAGAAATAATTTAAAGCACATTTTAAAATTGTGTTTGCCTTGTGTATATTTTAAAATTGTGTTTGCCTTGTGTATATTTTTAAAATGTGTTTGCCATCAATTTACAATGACAAATTGACCACTCTATAGCATAATAAGTATATAGTTTTTTATTCAAGATTAACTTAATACATATGTCTTAAATCTAATAAGAAAGTTGGTACAAAAAACACCCTTAAATCCTTGGCCAAGGGACAATATAACTTGCATATAAAAATCAACCAAATATTATTCAAATGTAATAAAACTAATCGATTCAAATGAGCGGTTTACATCAATATATCATAATTATAATAAATCAAAAGTAGAAGTGTAGAATGTGTAATTAGTTTTTGTGTTCACATGCGGGTTAGAATTGGTTAGTTTCGGTAGTTAGCATGTTAGGTTGTGTAGTTCAGTGGTAAGATTGGGAAGTTACGTGAAAAGTTGGTTAAGAAGCAAAAAATCATGTGACGTTTGGAATCTGGAAGTTGGAAGTTAGTTTTTGGATAAAGACTTTGTAAAAGATGGATTCGAGTCCAGACTGTGATAGTCGTAAGCTGGGGCAAGCTTGGTACTACCTCTTTGTTTTCTTTGGATTTTTCTATTTTCTTTTGTAGGATTGTGATTAGATGAAGTATTAATGGAATTGGAGTTAAAGAACTGTGATTGTGTGATTGGAAGTGAAGCTTATAAGCATTGTATGAGAATTGTGAAGATAGAAAAGTTAGAGAATGGAATGATGTATGTGAGGAGATTGTAATCTCTGTGAAAGAATTGGTTATTGAAAGTGATTACGGGAAGATAATCACGTATTATTGAATGCACTGTACAGTGATTACAGTGAAGAAAGAGAAATTGACATGATTATGAGATCATGAAAAATGAAGAATTGGAAAATATTTAGGTTTAGAGTGATGCAAGAGAGTAATTGAATGATAGTAATTGTTAAGAGAAGTTAGGAAGCAAGTGTGTAATCAATCGTGACAATAACATAGTGGCATTCATATAAACAGTCTTTCCCCGCGAACGAATCCACCTATACTGATTTGGTGCTTTGGGTTTATTTCCAATCGAACCAAAACGGTAAGTACATTTTGGCGCCGCTGTTGGGGATGGATATTATTATGAAATGTTAAGAATTGTTTAAAGAAAATAAAAATAAAAATATATTATAAGAACCGGTCTTCGGTTATAATTTTATGGAGTATAAATTGGCGTGTTATAGATTATGTATGGAAGAGATGAAGGATTATGAGTAGTGATAATGAAGACAATTTACAAAGAAGGAATCGGCAGATCAAAGAAAGATACGATAGATTGTGCTCAAGAGAGTCGTTACAAAAATTACGGGAAATAACTCGACGAGAAAAACTTAGAAGAGTGACATCATTTTCGTGTTCAAGAAGTGGACGTAGTAAGAGTCCGGAAGGATTGGAAACAAGTGATAGTTCTTCAGACAAAGGTTCAAATAAAACCATAAGTAAAGGAAGAGGGAGAATTCGAATAGATATTGGAAGAAAATCAATTATACAACCAATGGCTGAGGCGGCACCTGAAGTCCCGATTGCGGTAGCAATGGAAGCAGCAGGAGATCGCACCACAAGTGTTGCTCCATTACCAACATTTAGTGGATGGCCAGGTTCGGATCCAGATCATCAGTAGTCTCAATTTTTGACAGCGTGTGTAGCCAATGATAGACGAACAGAAGATATATGGCTGAGATGGTTTCCTACCACGTTAAAAGATACGGCATTTGAATGGTATAATCGTCAAACAGTTGGTCAATTTCCTAGTTGGGAAGCTTTGAAAAATGCTTTTCAAACACATTTTAGGCCAATTGGTTTTGAAAATCGGCTGCGAGGAAGTTTGATAACAAGCAGAATGTTTTTAGGCGAACCAGTTCAGTCTTATTATGGGAGAGTTGCAGATATACTTTGCAAATGGCCGAATAATCAAATGCTTGAATCATTTATATTGTCAATAATAATGAATGGTTTAAATCCACAGGAATTAAAAATGTTTGTGAAGGAGACTCAACCAGTTACCTTAGGAGCATCTTTAGAACGTGCAAAGATATGGGAAGAATGCCATTATGATCAATTGTTGCCTATAGGCCCCACAATGATTCCCAATTCGGTGAATCCACAAGTACAAAGAGGAAATACATTAATAGGAAGTTATCCATGGGCTGTGAATGCGGCTCAAGGAGCTACCAATTTACAAGAAGTGATCAATGCGACACCGTTGCAATCAGTACCGCCCACAGCAGTAGTACCGTATGCTTCAACATTGACTTATCCCCAACATGAATTACCAACTTCAAATGTTGTACCAAATTCGAATGAGACGCTGTTATTAAATCTTACGAAGAAAATGGAAGAATTGGCGGTTAATATGGCCAAAGAGAAAGAAAAATGGCTGAAGCCTACTAATACAAGACCCAATGTATGGTGCAATAATTGTAAGGGGCAGGGTCATTTCGATACGGAATGTCCGTCACCACGACAAACGGGAGTACAATGTAAGTGTTGTGGTGGAAAACATCCTACAACTAAATGTTGGTATTTAAATGGTCAACCGCAATTTGGCGCTCAGACAATGATTCAACCAACTCAATGGGATGTTAATCAAGTACAAACTGGAAATATGGAGAATTGGGACGATAATTGTTCCAATTGACAAAATAGAGGTGGTGGAAATTTTCAAAATCCAAATTTTAACCCGAATTATGGGCCCAATATGCAAAATTGTGGCAACAACCAATAAGGAAATTTCCAAGTTATGCCAAATCAACAACCCAATATAACATTTATTGCGACTGGACAACCAGGATCCTTTACTGAAGCTACATGGAATCAGCCTAGTCGTTATATACCCGTTGAGACACCCAATATGCCAGGTGGTTCACGAAGAAAGATAGTTCTTTGTTTTCCATGTCGGCAATTAGGACATTATGCCAGTGATTGCCCAAATCCAAAATTTGTAGAAGATTATGCTCCAGTTTGCGGAAATTGTAAGCAGTCTGGTCACCAATATTTCCAATGTAATGCTCCATTTAATCCCAATAATAGGGACCAACAGGTGCCAACTATAGTACAAATTGTGGAAGAGAATCCTAAGACTAACCAAGAATCACCGGTGCATAGAGTGGAAGTAGTTCAAGCTGTACTTACAAGGAATCAACAGAAAAATATCGAATCAAATCCAACATTGGAAAAACCAATAGATGAAGAGCAACCAATACCAATTCAGAATGGTGAACCAATTCCAGTGACGGGGGTGAACATTCATACCAATCCAACCACTATATTGGGTCGATCACAAATTCCCAAAGAACCAATATTGTCCCAGTTGACAAACCAATCTCATGCTTTGGAAGAACCAATGTTATGGGTTTCGCCAAAACCAGTTAAGGAACCAGTTCCAAAAATTGGAAAGACCAATTTACCAGAAATGGAAACCAAATTTGGAAAGAAGAAACGAGCATTGGATATTATAACCAATCTGGAACCGTATGACATTTTAAAGGATTTAAGTACAATTCAACCTACAATTTCCATGAAACAATTGTTAGCGATTGCACCAGATTGTCGTACTACATTAAACTCGTCATTATTTCGACGCAGATCCCGTAATAAGGAAATTAGAGAAGTCAGATTGAATCCCGATCCAGGAGCTCCAACCATTGATGTTTCTATTGACGGTGTGCTAGTTCCACATGTACAAGTTGATGGTGGATCTAGTGTAAATCTGATGAACGCTGATACAATGGATGAATTGGGTTTGGACCAATTGTTACTTACAACAGTAGTATTATGAATGGCAGATTCTAGTCGAGTTAAACCTACGGGTACACTAAGGGGAATTGATACAGTTATTGCGGGCATTACTTACAAAATTGATTACATTGTATTCAGAGTGCAAAGTTCAATATTGTCTTATCCAATTTTGTTGGGAAGGCCATGGATATATGAAGCAAAAGCTCGTAATGATTGGGGTAGAGGCACATTGACAATTGGGGCCGGGAAAGATAAAATTGTGATTCAGATGTATCCAATTCAATATCATGAGGAAACACAGGTTGCTAATTTTGAATTCACGTCCGACTATGAAGATGAATCTTTAGAAGATGAATTGGAAGATTTCAATTACATCCATATTGATAAATCGGTAATCGTCGAATGTAATCCCGTGAAATATCAATGTGCAGGATTGGGTGAATATTTAGTGGATCCAGCTATTAATGATGATTCTGATCATATGATTGTACATTGGATGAATCCGCATGACGTTCATCAAGTGAGTGTTATGGAACCTGAATTGGAAAGTTCTAATTTGTCTGACTTTATGAAAGAATCTGATACTGAGCATAAGGTTATTCAAGAAGTTTTTAAAACTCCAAATTGTCAATCCATGAACTTGGGTAATGAGACTGATCCCAAAAATATTCGAATTTATCATGGTATAACGGGTGAAGAAACAACAATTTGGCATTCTTATTTTATGAGGCATAAATCAGCTTTTGCCTGGTCATATGCGGATTTAAAGGGTATTCCAGCTGAAGTCTGTGAACATCGAATCATATTGGAAGATAATGTTGTACTAGTTCGTCAAAGGCAACACCGACTTAATCCGAAATATTCGTTATTGGTTAAAGAAGAATTGGATAAGTTATTGGATGTGGGATTTATATATCCGGTACCCTATAGCGAATGGGTTTCACCAATTGTTATGGTTCCGAAGAAGAATGGGAAAATTCGTATTTGTCAAGACTTTCGGAAATTGAATGCGGCAACTAAGAAGGATTATTTTCCGTTACCATTTACAGATAGTATATTAGATGCTGTAGCAGGACATGAATGTTATTCGTTTTTAGATGGATTCTCCGGTTATAATCAGGTGAAAATTGCTAAGGAAGATCAATTGAAGACTACTTTTACGATGGATCTAGTCCAATTTGGACTAAAGAATGTACAGTGGCTTTTGAAACTTTGAAACAAAAATTGGCAAGTGCACCAATTCTGGTGGCACCGTGCTGGAAAACCCCATTTCATATGTATGTGGATGCGTCCAATGTAGCTATTGGTTCTATTTTAAGCCAAAAAGATGTTAAGGGATTTGATCATCCAATTTACTATGCTAGACGTTAATTGGTTGCCGCAGAACGCAATTACACAACGATTGAACGGGAAGCATTGGGAATGATTTATTCTGTACAAAAGTTTAGACATTATTTGCTTGGATATAAATTTGTATTTCATGTGGACCATGATGCTCTCAAATATATGATTAATAAATCTCAGTTGAGTGGCCGTATTGCCAGATGGGTGCTGATACTACAAGAATTTGATTTCACTATCAATGTACACCTTGGGAAGGCTCATGCCAATGCTGATCATTTATCCCGTTTAACCAATGTATTGGAAAATGAACCAATTGATGATGCGTTACCTGATGCACAATTATTTGCAGTGGATGTAATTTCCGAGGAATATAGTGAGTTGATCCAGTATTTAACATTTCAAACGTTTCCTTCACATTTTACGGAGAAACTTAAACGCCGTTTTATTTTAAAGAGTGCACCATACACCTTGATTGGAGAAGCTTTATATAAGCAAGGTAAGGATGGAATTTTACGCCGTTGTATTTATCAACATGAAGTTTGTACTATATTGGAAGGCTGTCACTTGGATAGTTGTGGTGGGCACTTTGTTGGAGACAATACTGCACGAAAGGCTTTACAGGTTGGTTACTGATGGCCAACATTATTCGCGGATGCGCACCAATTTGTAAGGCGCTGTGATCCATGTCAGAGAATTGGACGGCCAACAGGTACTTCAGCAATGCCGTTAGTACCAATTCTTGCCCAGACACCGTTTGAAAAATGGGGAATCGGTTTTGTGGGCCCAATTGCACCTGCTTCTCGTATTGGACAAAAACGTTATATTTTGGTAGCCACTGGTTATATTACAAAATGGGCTGAAGCTTCTGCCACAAAGACTGATAATGCAAGTACGGTGGCCACATTTTTATATGAAAATATTATTACTCGTTTTGGATGTCCAAAAGAATTGGTTAGTGATCGTGGGACTCATTTTATTAATAGTACAATTGAAGCATTAACAACAAAATATGAGATTAAACATCGGAAAACTACTCCGTGTCATCCAAGAGCAAATGGACAGACAAAGAAGACCAATGGTATTTTACGCAAGATTTTAACGAAGACAATTTCAGGAGCGGATACAGATTGGGACACCAAATTGTTTGCTTCTCTATGGGCATATTGTACTGCATATAAAATTACTACCAATGCTACACCTTTTCAATTAGTTTATGGACAAGAAGCAATTTTTCCAATCGAATTGGAAGTGCCCAGTTTATGAATTGCTATTGATAATCGATTAGGGGATTCCAAATCATTAGAACACCGGTTAGCGAAATTGGAACAATTGGATGAAATTTGTGCGAATGCTTTATTTACAATGGAAACTACTCAGAAACGGAGAAAGAATTATTATGATAGTAAATTACGGCCAAAGTCTTTTATGCCCAATGATTTAATATTACTTTATGATAGTCATTTTAAAAAATTTCCAGGCAAATTTCAGGTTTGTTGGCATGGCCCATATCGCGTTATTGAAGGATTTTCCAATGGTTCGGTGCAATTGGAAGATTTTATGGGAACTAAATTTACTACTCGTACTAATGGAAATCGATTACCGCTTTATAATACGTAGTCAGAATTGGACTTCAAATAAAAATACAAATTAAAAAACCCGGGACAGGTTTTGTTTAAAGAGAGAGGTAGGCAGTTTAGTTATAATGATGGATTAGTACGTGTGAAGTGAGTGAAAGAGGTGGTAATAATGAGAATTGAGACAGTTAGGGTAATGCAAGCTGTCAAAGTTAATGGAGTAGGTCAGTTCATTATTAGGTATCAGGAGAAGGAAGAAGACAGACCATAGTAGAAGCGAGAAGTGGGACTCTTGTGAACATTGTGTGTTTGCGTCAATTGTAGTGTGTTTGAGAGAATAGTTGAGTGAGTAAGCTTGTCTTAGTGAACAATGGCGATGGAGAGTAGCAAGAGACACTCCAATAGGAAAGAGAGACAACGCAATGTGAGGTGTAAGGAAGATCTACCACCATTAGAGTGTATCATCGTGACAAATATGGAGCCTATTCGTTTAGATGTGTGTTAGTCGAAGGAGAAAGAGCAGTGTTTTCGTAAGGCGCACATACACGGGTTCATACGGTTGTCGCAGAATTTGCCACTGATTGACGTAGAATTGTTAGCGGAGTATCTGAAGAATTATGATCTTGTAGATGGGTCGAGTGTAGTGAAGGGCAAGATAATTGGTATAGATGAGACGGTGTTGAACAAGGTCTTGTATCTTCTGATGGGTGAACTACCAGTGTCGGGGGATTTGGAGTCGGATTTTGTACCAGGCAGTTACTTCAAGACATGAGACAAAGCGTTCGAGAAGGGCCAAGGATGGAAGACTGGAGAAGCTCTTACGCCGGAGTTGGGAGAGTGGATGCATTTCGTGTAGAAGAGGTTGGCGCTGAATTGACACACAACGTATTTGGCGAAGAAGTTGATGCTTTCGACGGTAGCGACATTGGAAGGTATGGTGTTCAGTTGGGCAACTTATGTGGCGACAAGAATCCACGCAGAGCTTGAAGCGAAGAGGAAGGTGGGGAAGGTGACGACGTTGTTGTGCTCCAATTACGTGAGTGAGGCGATCAAGTACGGACTGAGGCAGGAGGGGAATGAGAAGAGCGTGCAAGTGGTGGAGGTGCCGGTTAAGGAGAAGAAGAAGCAACCAGTTTCGGTTCCAATTCGATCTGTGGAAGCTGCACCAGGTATAGTAGAGTGTCGTAGGGCAGTAGGGTGTGAGCAGCGTGAAATTGGTCCCCAGTTGCAAGTACTGGGTCATCATTTGGGTAGCACGTCTACGGCAACACCAGTTTTGGTAGAGCTTTATCAGAGAATTGGTCCATCAGGGAGTGAGCAACAGTCGGGAGGGTTGGAGGTAATTTTAGCTCAACTCACTCAGTTATAGATGACAATGACCAAATTGGATAGTGAGTCCAGATTGAAGAGAGAATTGAAGTTAAGGATGGGAGAGATTGAGGGGTGTAAGGTTAGAATTGGTGAATTGGAGCGGACAGTGGCGGAAGATATTCTCAAGTGTGGGAGATTGAAGAGCAATTTTAGGGCAAAGGAAGCAGAATGGGTTGAAGAGCGCAAGGCACTCAAGTCGATGGAGTTAATCAACGAGCAGGAACGCAAGGAACTCTAGGTGAAGTGGATGTAAGAGAAGAAGAAGGTAACAGATTTGGCGGTCGCAAGAGGGAAAGCGGAGACAGATTGGGAGTCATCGGGGGACCAGTTGCAGAAGGAAAACGAAGAATTGAAGATCAAGGTCAATTCTTTGGAGGGAGCTATGGTCTGTGCGGTTTCATTGCGAGAATTGGTTCCTGTGACAACCAATACCGAGCCAGTATCGACTTAGCACGAAGAATTGCAGAAGATATTGGAGGAACGGGAGAAGCAAATCACTCTTCTTGAGGCTCAGGTATGAGTATTGGGTGAGCTTAATGAAGATCTAACGGAGTAGTTACAGGGAGACCAGTCGAACACTGATGCGGATGAAGGTGATGAAGAGGAGGAGGTCACGACGCCCAAGGACAAGACTGTGATCTCTGGCAATGTTAATACACCAATTGAGGTTTAGGAATTGGTTTTGTGTTTGCGACTATGTAGAATGTGTAATTAGTTTTTGTGTTCACATGCGGGTTAGAATTGGTTAGTTTCGGTAGTTAGCATGTTAGGTTGTGTAGTTCAGTGGTAAGATTGGGAAGTTACGTGAAAAGTTGGTTAAGAAGCAAAAAATCATGTGACGTTTGGAATCTGGAAGTTGGAAGTTAGTTTTTGGATAAAGACTTTGTAAAAGATGGATTCGAGGCCAGACTGTGATAGTCGTAAGCCGGGGCAAGTTTGGTACTACCTCTTTGTTTTCTTTGGATTTTTCTATTTTCTTTTGTAGGATTGTGATTAGATGAAGTATTAATGGAATTGGAGTTAAAGAACTGTGATTGTGTGATTGGAAGTGAAGCTTATAAGCATTGTATGAGAATTGTGAAGATAGAAAAGTTAGAGAATGGAATGATGTATGTGAGGAGATTGTAATCTCTGTGAAAGAATTGGTTATTGAAAGTGATTACGGGAAGATAATCACGTATTATTGAATGCACTGTACAGTGATTACAGTGAAGAAAGAGAAATTGACATGATTATGAGATCATGAAAAATGAAGAATTGGAAAATATTTAGGTTTAGAGTGATGCAAGAGAGTAATTGAATGATAGTAATTGTTAAGAGAAGTTAGGAAGCAAGTGTGTAATCAATCGTGACAATAACATAGTGGCATTCATATAAACAGTCTTCCCCGCGAACGAATCCACCTATACTGATTTGGTGCTTTGGGTTTATTTCCAATCGAACCAAAACGATAACTACAAGTAGTAAGAACTCCGATCCACGAAGGGGGTTGGCGTGGATAGAGTGTTTGTTCATTCACTACATCAATGTCTACAGGAAGAAAGATGAGTGTAGGAGAACTACTGCCTTCTTGTGGGGGTAGACACTATGGGAAAAGAAACCAATAGCTTAGGGCCAATGAAGAAGGAAAACTCTCACCCTCCAGGTCATGTTTGTTGCCGGTGAGATGGGAATGGAAAAAGGTTTGTAAGTTTGTTTACTATGTAGTTTGTAAATCTTCACGGTGCGTGGTGATGAGTTCTAATGTGATGGAGAAATCTTGGTGCGTATGTGACTATGGGGGGTCATATGTTGATAGGATGAGTTGATTATTTTTTATATGTCATTTATGAAGTAGTATGGACATAGCATGATGTGCTACAATGGTGTTGATATTTTTAAAAGTGTGGCCTATAACGGTGATAGGAATTTTAAATCTATTGGCAACTGTTGACATTGTTGGCATATAGGTTGAAATAAATCAAAATATTTTCATCATAATAAAGTTCTATTTCATGTTCCATTACAGTATGTATAGAAAGATTTTATTATTATTAGACTATGTAAAGAGGTGAAGAAAAAATAGAGGAATTGAAAAAATGGAAAAGGTTTTAATATGACAATATGACATAATTTGGTACATTACTAATAGTATGCTATATGAATAATTTATTTTCAAAGAAGAAGAAGAACGCCGGCCTCCGTAGGAGGCCGGCGTGAATAAAGTGTCTGTTCGTTCCACTACTAAGACCATGCCCAGAGGACAAGGAATTAGTGAGCTGGAACTACTTCCCTCTCTCGAGGGTAGACACTATGTAACAAGAAACCAAAGAACCACAAGTCAACCAACCAACCAACGAATCACAAACCAAGCAACTAGCCAACGAACTAACCACAAACCAGGCAAGTAGTCAAAAACCTTATAACCAACTAATCATGAAAATCAAGGCGGGGGGAGAATTTAGGGGGGGTCCTGTGTATCAGGGAGGGTTTGGTTGTTTTCGATTTTGCGTTTATGTAGAAGAATGGACATGGCATGTTGGATAGCTATGGTGTTAATGTTTTTAAAGGATGTTTTAATTGTTTCAATGGGTATCTTGAAGGTGTCTTCTAGAGTTTTCATAGATGGGATAAAGGTGGTGGCCCGAGCGCCGGATGTGATTACCATAAGGGGGTCAACATTCCATCCGAGGGCGATGATGTCGTCAATAAGGGGTTGGTATTTGTCTATTTTGTTTTGGATTGTTTCCGGGGAAAATCTATCGTTGCAATATGTGAATTCAATGAATTGAATGGTGTAGTCTTGGTTGACGTTATCGGGTGGTGGGTCATTGTATGGTAATCCTTTGACACAAAGGATGTCCGGTTTGAGCCTAGTGTTGCAATGACATCTTTGGGTCGTACATGAGCATGGGAGTAGCCACGGGGGGACCGTATTTTCTTGTGGGTTGTTATTGAAAGTGCCGGCGTTCATTAGTATAAAACATCTTGATTTATTGTAGGAGGTGATTAGTTTTCGGACTTCCCATACCGCTTTGTTATGTCTTTTAACAATTAGGGAGTGTATGTGGTGGTTTTGGCATTTGAGTAGAACATGTAGCCATGTGTCGGGGTCCGTTGAGGGGCATATGGGGCATGTTATGGATGGAAATCTTTCTATTCCAAAGAAGAGTTGTTTGCGGGCGTTTCCCATATGTTGACCGGTACGGAATTTGATAAGGCATGTTATTTGTGAATCGGTGATGATGGGGTTTTTCCAAAAATTTGTAGAGAGTTCATTGTCTATGTCATTGTTGTTAGTCCACTTTTCTATGTTAGGAAAGTTGTTTGTGATTGTGTCAAGATTGTTATGTAGGTCTTGTTTTTTGAGGTATTTGCTCAGGAATCTGACCGGGCCTTTATCGGGGTGTCTTCTTTGGAGGGCCAATCTTCTTTTTGGAAATAGTAAGGGGTGGCATGGGCGTGTTCATGTGGGTCTTTGGCATTTTTATGTGATTTTTCTCTTCCTTCTTTTGCAAGTTTATCCGCTTGTTCATTGCCATCAATATTAGCATGGGCTCGGACTTTGTGGAGGGTTGTGATTTGTTCTCTTTTTAGTATCATTTGAACCATTGATTCTAGTATGATTCGGTCGGGGTGACTATTATGGAGGGTAGGGTGTGTTATTTGGGTGTTTAATAAATATAGTGCGTTAATGCAATCTGTAAATATGTGCACCGGTTCATTGTTGTATTTTGTTGAGACGATTTCTAGTGTTTTGTGGATGGCCATTAGTTCTGCTCTGAGGATATTCTGCAGTCCATGTAGTCTTTTGGCTAGTTTGATTTCTTTCGTAGCGTTGTATATTCCATAACCGGCTTTTTCTCTGCGCCAAGATCCCGGGCTAATTTGTTCTGGCGGTTTAAAGGAGCCATCAGTATAGTAGCTATATTCGGGGTTAAATTTAGGTGGGGTGTTAGTTTGATACTCCGGGAGGGGTGGGGGTGTTAAGGTGTAGTTTAGTGTATTGTTATTGTAGTGTAGTTTTGACCATTTTTTGCTTCTGTTGACGGGTGTTTGCATTGGCGTTGGTGGGGCCAACTTTGTGAGTATCCGGTGTACGTTTAGAGTTTTTGCTATGGAGGAGAGTTCTTCTAGTTGTTCTTGTGTGCCTAGAGTATGATTTTGGTGGTGGATGCATATTATTTGTAGGGTGGATGATTCAATTCTGGGTTTTTTTAGATCTAGTGGGATGGTGGGTTCTTCATATGTTATTGAATCCGCTTTGAATATTGTGATGATGTGTGTATCGGGAAAGGGGCCCAAGTATGGATTATGATTTTGGTACCAGTTTTTGTCTGGGGTTATGATTAGAGTGGAGGTGTGGTTTGGGTCATGTTTGGCCGCTAGGCGGACCCAATGTAGAGCTTGTTGTGTATCTTCTTCATTGTGTGGGTGGGCCATACCATTACCTATCCATTTGTGGTCAAAGGCTTTGCCTAGTGATCCAAATATTTTATCTCTTTCAAAGGGGGAGTAAAATTTGTTGAGTTTGGTGGGGCATGTGACAGGGGAGGAGAAATATGAGTGTTGGATGTTGAATGTGGAGATTAGTGAATTAAGTATAGGTATGGATAGTGTATAGTGTGTAAGTTTAAGGGGGTTATTTTTTGGTAATCTATATTTGTATCTTTGGTATGGCCAAATGACTTCGGTTTCGAACGGTTGGGTTGTTGGTTCAATGTTTGTAGGGGTTTGTAGTTTAGTATTGTATTGGTTCCACAACCATGTAAGCCTAGTGATTGGGATGGTAAAAAGATGCCTTCCATCTTTTTCATATAAGTGTGCTTGGTCTTTGTCAATTTTTATTGTATTAGATGAGGTGAGAGTGTCTTTTTTGGGGTTGCATTCCGTTGTATAGATGTTTAGTAGGGGAATTATTGTGGGTGGGGTGACGGACCTTGTGTCTTGGGGTTGATTTTGTGGGTGGTGAACTTGGATAATTTCAGTGTAGAATTTGTGTTGAGTTCTTTGATAATATTGTGTCAATTTATTTGTGTTATGTGAAATGGTGTTTTGGTTGTGTCTTGGGAAGAGGTTTCTTTGGGGGAGCCATTTGTTGTAAGTGTGGTTATTGTGAGTCCATTGGCATAGATATCTAGTGTAATTGTTTTCTATTTGGTTTTTATCTATTTTTTCCTTGTATTCGTGGTGTATGATGTTGTTAATGGAATAGGTGGTGGGATTTTTGAGGATGTGGTTTGGAGGGTGGGGGTGGTGTGGGTGGTAGTGGGGAGGGTGGATCGATTGTGTGGTGATATTTCTTGGGGTGATGTCATTGTTTATAGTGATGAATGGGTCTCTAATTGTATGAGAGTATGTATGAGTATTGGTATGTGTATTGGGTGGGGGGGGATATATTGGGTGACAAAAGAGCTGTCGTGCAATTTTTAGGGCACTTTTAATAAGTTTTGATGGGGTGAAGTGGTAGGTTTTTAATTCTTCATTGTTCATGATGTGTGTTCCGTTGGGTAGGGAGATTTGTTTTAGTTCATAGATATTTTTTGTTCGGAGTTTTTGTAATAACTTTTGAGATAATTGTGTATTGAGAGTATTGTGGTTTTGTGTTTCAAGAGTCCAGGCTTTTTCTAGTGCTGTTGGTTCTGTAAGAAAGTTGGGGAGAGTGCTTTTTAGGTGGACTTTTGCTACGTGTTTTAGTAAGAAGAAGGTACGTGTTATTGGTGATATTGTACAATTTGTCTTTTTTATTCTAGGTATGTTTTCTGCCCCCCCATATTGTGCGAGGATGTGATGTGTTAGGCCTTTGTATATTTTCCCAAGTCTGCCACTGTCATTTAGAGCGTTCTGGAGTTGTTCTCCTATGCATCTAAGGTATGCGTTTTTTAGTGAGAAGGCTTCTAGTCCAAAGAGGTTGTGTGGTAGTTGGGTAATTATGTTAGACATACACTTTGGCATGCCGCATACGGTTTTTTGTGTGGTAGTTATTTTTTGGTCCAGTTTTTTTATGGCGGGCATTGAGTATGGTACCGCGTAGAAGCTGTATGCCACGCCCGGTCTTAAAACTGTGTCGATCATTTTTATTTTTTGTTTCATAGTGGCCGGACAAGCTACTAGTTCTTTGCATTGTTTGATTAATTTTGTGGTGGTGGCATGAATTTGGATTTTCCATTTTAGGGAGGGGACGAGACTTATTCCTAGATATGTGTATGGTTTGTTTTGGTGTAGAACGGGTATTTGTTGGTTTCGGTAATTAATGTTAGAGGTTTGTATTAGGGCTTTGAATGCGGTGGGGTTTGTTTTTGATTTGTTTGGGCATCCAGTGATGGCACATTTTGGGACCCCTACATCCATACCTGTCCATTTGCAGTACCTGTCTATTTTGTTAATTTGTATTTTTATGGCATTGATTTTGTTGGTTATGGCCGCAAGGTCGTCCGCGTATGCCGTGGAGTTGATGGTGGTTTGTGATGTCCCGAATGTGTATCTATTGTTGCCTCTATCTAGCCATCTAAGTAGTAGTTCTAAGAATATAATAAATAAATATGGGCTTAGGGTATCTCCTTGTATTGTTTCCCTTTGGATGGCTATGGGTTTGGTTTTACCAAAGTGTTCTCCTATGTAGGAAGTTGAGGATTCGGAGTATATATTTCCCACTAGTGCGGTGGCGTCTTTGGGGTATCCAAGGTCCGTCATTATGGCTAAAAGTCTAGCGTGGTCAATAGAGCCGAAGGCATTTTTAAAGTCGACATACAGTATAAATATGTCTTGGTTTGTAAATCGTGCATCTTCTAATGCGGCTATTATTGTTTGGATTTGTCTAGCGGTGCTTCTTTCTGCGCGGAATCCTTCTTGACTATCATATAATATTTTATGTTTTTCGCCATATGATGATAGTATTGATGTGAATGTGCTCGTAAATAGTTTATAGATGGTATTGGCTAGTGCGATGGGTCTATGGTTCGGTAGCATGGATGGATCTCCTTTTTTGTATAGTAAGATCGTTGCACTTGTTTTCCATGAAGTAGGGATTTGTCTTTGTTTGTAGCAGTGGGAGAAGAAGAGGTTTAGTAGTTTGTGGAACATTGGGGGCATATTTTTTAGGATAGAGTTCGGTATGCGGTCCGGTCCGGGGGCTTTGTTATTTCCTAGGTTACGTAGGCATGTGTCACATGTAGCTTGTTTAAAGTATGTGTGTAGTGGGGTTTCCGGGTCTCCCCTTGTTTCTAATGTGAATCCATCTAGGTCATGCCATGGATATTGTCGTATTGCGCATGTGCATGTAGCGCGGTGGTCCGGTTGATAGTTGCATGTGTTTACCGTAGGTGTGTTGTTTTTTGTTTTTTGGTTAAATATTTCGTTTGCAATGTCTTCTAGGCTAGTTAGTATATTGTTATATTGGTCGATGATGCAGTCTAATGGTGGGGACTCCATATTTTTGAATATTCTTCTGTTTATTTTCTTAGGGCTAGTTTCATATAGTTGTCTGTATTTGGAGATGGCTTTTCGAATGTTTTCTTGGGTATGTTTGGTGGTGATTTTTCGGGCTTGTATGTCGGCATTTTTTGCAATTAATGCTATGTCATTTATCCATGTGTCGTGAGGTAGGTGTATGGGGGGTGGATTAGGGATTTGTGTATGTTGAAGGTTTTGGAGTTCGTTGAGAATAGGGTGGTTTCGCCATTGGGGTTGTTATTTACGATTCTTATGGTTTTCCGTATGGTGTGGTAAATGGTTAGATGTTGTTTCCATGTTTTAGATAGTTTCCGGGGTAGATATCCACCTTGTTGTGATGTTCGATTTGTCATTTGTGGTATGGGTTGGGCTTTGCAAGTTTGTTCAATTGTATTGGATATGTTGTTGATGAGTGTATCTAGGGTGTGACATGATTCTTGCCATTGTATTTGGGAAAGATGGTTGTTAGATTCCAATTCGTTTATTAGGGAGTCAATGCGTAGTGAGTTTTCCTCAAAGAATTTTATGTTGAATAATTCTATGTTGTTTTGTGGGATGGGGTTGAGGATACGTATGTGGTCATTGTTTGTGTTGATTGGTGTACGGTTTATAAATGTGTTGTTTGGGATGTGGAGTTGTATAGGCGAGTGGTCGGAGTTCAGTAGAATATTATTGTCTGTTGTGGAAGTAAATGTGGTATGGTTAGTTGCACGTACATAGAATCCATCAATTAGGCTCCAGTTGTTATAGTTGTATCCTCCTTGTCTAGAGTATATAGTGTTTGTGGGAATATAATTGAAGTTTAGATTTTCAGTAAATTGTTTCCATTGTAGGTCTATTATTTGTGGTGGTGTGTGTTGGTTTCCGTTTTGTCTACCTATGAGGGCAATGTCTCTATTGAAGTCACCACATAAGATGTGGTTGTGGTTGGAATTGTTGGTGATATGGGTGGTGATGTTAGTTTTTATGTTCTCGGTGAGTCTGATGTCTTCGGGGTGGGATGGCATGTATATGTGGTGGATTAGCCATGATTGTAATGGGTGATTGGAGATTTCCATAATTTGGAGGTATGGGGATATGTTCATTGGGGTGGGAATTTTTTTAACATTGCCTGCAAAGGCGTAATTTTTGTGTATGAGGGTGAGGAGGCCCCCTCGGCCCGGTGTATATGGTCTTCTTTGTTGTATGCATCGTGTTAAGGCATGTGTATTATTGAAAATAAATTTGTAGTCGGGAAATAGTCTTTATATGTATTTTGTGGATTTTGTGGTCGATATTTTTGTTTCTTGTATGACTATGAGTGCCGGTGGTGTGTTAGTGTGTATAATTATGTTTTGTAGGTTTGGGAACGCAGTGTTTAGGGATGAGGCATTCCATGTTATTATGCTTGTGTTGTTGTTGTTCGTATGTGGATTATGGTTTTGTGGTGGGATGTAGTTTGGTGGTGGGGGTGGATGCGTGTATTCCGGGAGCGGGTTTAGGCATTTTAGTGCCTGGTTGATGATAGTGTTAGGGAGGTAGGGAAATCTTTGTTTTACCATGTCATTTGTTGGGGGTGTATTTTGGTTGTGTATAAAGTCATATAGTTCTTTGTTTATCGATGTGTTGTGGGTTATGATGTTTAAGTTGGATTCAAGATATGTTGTGTGAGGATGTGGGGTACTAATGTGTCTTTCGAGTGGGTTTTGTAGATTACGTAGAGTGTGAAGGAGTGTATTGGTCCATTGGGTTATGGTTTGATTTTGTGTGTTTAGAAGTTGATTGCAGAGGTCTATGTTGGGGTGTATAGTAATGGCTAGGGCATATAGAATGTGGGAAGGAGGATATTCGTTGTGTTGGTTTATATATGTGGCGATATGTGGGTATGCGTTATTATGTTGTTGATGTAATATATGTGTGTTTTTGAAAAGGGGGGCAAATTTTTGGGCGATGTGTTCGTATTCGGGTTGTAGCTTTATGGTATTTGGTATGAAATATGTTTTGGCATTCTTTTTGTGTGAAGTGGGGTGTCTTTTTAATACGTTCGGCATAGGTCCTGGGTTAGTCTCTATGTCTCCTCCGATTAATATTAGTAGTTTGTAGTAGATGAGTTTTTTGTTTTGTTTAAAGTTTTTTTGTTTTTGTATGTGACTTTGGTGTTTTTTTTATTGTATGTATTTGTTTTTGTATGTGTGTATGTATATGTATGTGTTACAATTCACGCCGGCCTTCTTCGGAGACCGGCGTTCTTCTCTATATGTGTTACGTTGATGGTGTGTTGTTGTCTTTGAGTGTGTATATGTTTTTTTATTTGTTTTCATATTATTATTTATTCGTATGTTCGTATTAGTATATACCTCGGTTTTTGTCTCGGTGTTTGTATCAGTATCCTTATTAGTATTCGTGTTAAAATTCGTACTAGTATACATACCAATATTCGTATTGGTCTTTGTATTAGTGTAAGTATCAGTATTTGTATTAGTATACGCAACAGTATATGTATCTGTATACGTACCATTATACAGATATTTATACAGATACGTACCAGTATACAGAAAAAATATATTGATATTAATTTCAATCAGATTCGTATATATTCTTACTGTCATCAGAATTTCTATTTTTAGTAAATCTATTTTTGCCGCCTCCGGCGCCCCCCCGGCGGGCGAGACAAAAGTCCCCCCTTCACTTTTTATTATTCTACATACTCTAAACAATTTTCTACTCTTTAATTGCAAACTCTTCTCATCTTTGTATATATCAGTTTTAATGTTACTATTTACTTTCCTTTTATCCCTATAATTTATATTCCAATTTCTATTTTTAGTCTGTACTATTTTCTTAAAACTATCTTCTCTATTTATTTTTACTATGGAATTTTTGTTTCTCATTACAAGTTTGGTTAATTTTCCATCCCTTATTTTTGATTTTCTTAGGAAGCATATTCTATTTGTTGTCCTGCTATTTATAGATGTGTTCTTAATACTTGTATTTTTATTATAATTACTTCTCATTACTAATTTGGTTAATTTTCCATCCCTTATTTTTTATTTTCTTAGGAAGTATATTCTATTTTTAGTACTGTTGTTTATAGTTATATTCTTAATATTTGTATTCTTATTATACTTAATTCTCATTCCTAATTTGGCTAATTTTCCATCCCTTATTTCTGTTTTCCTTAGAAAGCATACTCTATTTTTAGTATTGTTATTTGTTGCTATGTTCTTGTTTGTGTATCTTTGATGATATGTAGTTGTTTTTGTATTTATATGTGTATTTCTATTAGTATTAGTATTCTTGTGTCTTTTTGTATTAGTATGTGTCTCAATATTCGTCTTAGTATTTGTTTCCGTTTTTTTATTAGTATTTGTATAGAGGTTTTGTGTGTATAGTCTGGGAGTTGAATTATGGAGTGTGTTTTTGTTGGGATTTGTGTTTTCTATTTCACTTGGATTGTGTGGGGAGTTATATATCTTTATTATTATTATTGTTCTCATTATGTGTATTAATTTTTTCGGTGATTGATAGGTTTTTGTTTGGGTATTTATTTTCTTAATTTTCTGAATAGCATCTGTACTCATGTCTGTATCTGTGTCTCCATCCTTTCTTGTATTTTTTTCCCGTATGAATTTGTAGTTTTGTTCGTATATATATTCGTGTTTGTATCTGTATCTGTATTTGTGTATGTATTCGTATTTGTACTTGTATTTGAATCTGTATCTGTATTCATATATGTATCCGTGTATGTGTTCGTATCTGAATTTGTATTTATATATATATATATGTATATATGTACATATTCCAGTATGTGTATACGTATGTTTTTTTGTATTTAGACGTGAGGAAAATACAGTTAGTGTAGGGCATATCCAACATGTACTTGGAGTTGGAGTATGTGTACCTAAGAACTTGTAATGCTATTCTATCAAAGTTTATAAGAAAATTCGATCTGGATGATCTAGAGTCCCTGAGGTTGGTTACCTTCACATGTTTGACGGTCCTTCACCAAGTAAGTTAGGTGTCATCGTTCCCGTAATACCTTGCATCATGCTGAAGGTCACTACGACCGTTTCTTGGATTTTCATCATTTGAAGCCTGAGGTCTTTGAGTTCTTGTGCTTTCTCCTCCGCAAGTGCTTTTGCCTCTTCTTTGAGGACCTTATTGTTGGCTTCAAAGGCTTCCACCAGGTCTTTTTTGGTGATCACGTCTGTAGGAGCTTGGAGCTAGAAGGTCTCTAGTGTGTTCACTATAGCCTTGTTTACGTCACTAAATCCGTACTCAGTTAGTTGGGCTTGAGATGGGGGGTTAGCTCCGTCTATGCTTCTAATGTGGGGTGCGAACATCACAAAGTGGCCATCAACTGGAACGGTCTTGCTGACAAAGGTCCTGTAAACTATTGGGTTAGAACACACCACGTTAGCGCTACCATTGTGGCACGTTCCTACCTCTTTATGGTACCAAATAGAGCTAACTCCGTTAGCGCCTAAAATCTTCATGATGGCGTTTGTGGTGTCATGAATAGGGAGGAGTAGGGGGAGATGGGAGAGGGTGAGGGTAAGCGCATCTTTTTTTGCCTTCTGTTCCTTGCTCATGGGCATTCTCCCTCTCCCGTGTGTGAGCTTTGGTTGAAGAATCTCTTGGTGCGCCGTCACTTGCTGGCACTCGATCTTCTGTGCTTGCTGTGGACTTGTTGATATGATGAAGGCGAAAGCTTCATCTCGTGTTTTCTGCACACTTGTGATTTCGAACTCATGCCCCCTTTTAAAGCTGGACACGAAGATCTCTTTGAAAAGATTGTTAGCTGAAATGCCACATAGAGAAGGAGATTGGATTTTTATTGATAGACTAGAGTTGCAAGCAATGTTGTTGTAGGACTTGCACACCTTACCTACTACATCATTTTCGTCAATCTTCAATATGAAGGGTCGAAGTCCTTTGAGAAGAATAAGACCATCCAGCTCAGGTCGTATGAGATGGAGTTTGATCAGTCCTGACCAAACGTGTTTTCGTCCGCCTCCTGCTTTAAAGCTCAAACAATGAACAGATATAGGTTCTATGATTTTCTTACTAGTTGAGATGTTCATTTTCTGAAGACGAGCAGCTACCATTGCTTTGACGTCGTCGTGCATCATAGGGTGAGCAGGTAGTTCAAACTGGATCGCTATGTGGAAGTCCATCGCTAAACCTGTGTTTTCATCAACCTTGATGTTAGCAGGAACCTGAGTCAGATTGAAATGCTGACCTCCAAGGCCTCCAGCAGCTCTTGATTGTGGGTAGAGTATTTGAGGGATGCGCGGAAAGGCAATTCTGGCGTTTTTGATTTCCCAGGCTTCTTCCTCTTCAATACCTCTGGTCATCATGTCTTCAATAGTTTCGCCAGAGAATAGTACGTCAAGTCCCTCCGCCACTGCCAAGTCTTCCATCACCTGAAAACCAAACCAGAACTTGAAAGAAGTAAAGTCAGGCATACTAGTGGAGTTCTTACCTGTTTCCTCCATAACTTCTTCAATCGTAACTCCTTTCAGTTTCTTACTGGAGGTTGACTTAGTCTCGTTCGACTTGTCAGCTTGTTCAGCTTGGAGGCGTTTAAGGGTTTCTGGCAAGGGTTCTATGTCCATTCTATCGCTAAAGGTGAGGGCTTTCTGAGTATTTTTGTGGTCCATTTCTGCTGTTGAGAAATCAGACCTAATCTTACGTACCTTACTTGTTTGTGTGGGGTGGAGGATTCGGGAGGTCGCAAGTGGGAGGTTGGTGGTCTCCGCTGGGAGGTCGCTACGTACTAGAGAGGGGTCGCTAAGTGGTTTAAAAAGGTCGCTAGGTGGTATAGCAGGGTTACTAGGTAGTAAAGGAAGGTCGTTGGTCCGTATGGGGAGGTTGTTGAACAATAGAGGGGGGTCACTATTCGCTGGTTGAGGTCGAGGGTGAGGTCGTGGGTAGTAGGAGGTGGGTCTTAGGTGGGTGGAATTAGGAGGGTCGATCGGGAAGTAGGGGGTTAGTACCGTTGGTGATGAGGTCGCAAAGGTGGGTCGCTGGGGGTCACTGAGAGGTCGACGTAATGGACTCTGGTGTTGTTCTTGCCGTTGAGGGTTTTGTTGTTGTAGATCCCGTTTAGGTGCTCGTCGTGTGTGTGGGGTTGCCGCAGCGCTATGCAGCGGGTATCTTCGCCGAGGGCGTTGTGATTGGTGGTTCTCTATCTGGCGAGCTCCGTTGCGCTGGACTTGGGCCTCCACCACCCGTGGTTGTTGTGGTGACAGCGGCTGTCGGTCGAGTGATATCTCTTTACTTCTCCTAGTGTTGCTGGTGTACCTCTAGTATTTGTTGTTGTTGTTGTAGATGAGGTCTAGGGTTCGAGGCTGTTCTCTACTGGCTTTGGTTGGTAATACTGTCTGTAAGGTCCAGTAGATGGTCCAGTACACTGTACTGGTCTGGTAAACTTCGGTGGGGAAGGTTGTTCGGTGCAGTGCCTTTGTGTCTCTGTTTTCGCTTCTTGTTATGTTGTGGGTGTCTCTGATGCGCAGGTATCTTCGGTCGTCCTGAGTTATTGATGTGAGCGTCTGTTGATGCAGCGGCCGTCGCTTTTGAACAACGTGAGCTAAGTTACTGCAGCTGTATCTACTAGTTAGACTGTAGTATTGAAGATGTAGGTTGCAACAATCTTGGTTAGATCTCATGCATTCCCACGTTATGTATGGATAGGTTGTACTATTTCGTCAACATGTGACAATTTCTAGTATCAAGAGTATGCATGGATTTTGACGTGAACAGTGGAAAGGAATTCTACAATGAGAAGTATGAAAGGGGTTGAGAGTGATTGTATCTGATATTCTTGTCGTTTTGGTGCTGATTCTTGTGGTCAGATCTTGTCCTCCAGTCTTTTTCTTTTCACCTCCAAGGTTGTGGCGCTCCCAGATCTGGTCTACTGTTTTGATGCATGCGCATTGTTGACGTTGGTTTCTGTATGCGCACTGTGCGTGATTGTTGTCAGGACCTGCGAGAGTAAAAATCAGCAGTTTTGTTCTAACTTCCTTGTTTCTGTGTGTAGGGTAGATATTGGTTATTTTTGTTAGTTGATGTATACTTATCGACTTGTGTCTACAGTTATTTCGGCGGCACTGTGGTGTGTGTTTTCTGTTTCTACAGGGTGTGTGCTTAATGTGTGTGTGTGGGCCTGTTCTGAATTGCTTACTAGGTGTGAAGTTTAGTGTGAGTTTACTACGTGATCCTGGGGTGTGTTTTCTAACTATGGGAACTTTGTTGCAGGTTATGCTGGCTTCTAGTTTTATGACAGTTTGGGCATGAGTATATCTAGAGGGAGTGCAAGCTACATAACTAAAAACAAAGTAAGGAACAGATAAAATTACTAAGCTAGGCAACAAATGTAATGCGTCAAGCAGGGAAATGAAAAGATGAGAGGATGTGCAAACAACGAGGGAGTTAGAGATAGCCTGGTCTGCGGGTCGGCAGTCGAGCGGTCGTGTTTTCTTGTGGGTCGTTTCTCCTTCATGTTGCAGCGTTGCCCGCGTCGTCTCGTCGGTTGAAATCCTGATACTACTGTTTCTTCCTCTAATGGCTTCTAAGCTTGAGTATCTGGATCAGGGAGGATGGGGAGACTTTTGTAGGACTTGGTAGATCTAAGTTTTCGATCTGGGGCAGATCTGACCATTGAGGTGAGGATGCTTTGTGTGTGTGGCCAACACTAGTCCCAGGCTTTTAGTACACTCCACACTAACCACATGTCCATATGCCACAATGATCTAGCTAACCCCAATGAACGTCTACGAGTTGCTTCAGGCAATCTTGCTTGTAGCACACTCTGATCTGGGCCAGATCTGACTTCTAAGGTAGGAGATCTATGTGACCAACACAAGCTCCCTGCTTTCAGACTTACTTCGTACAGATGTAGTGTCAACCTACCTCTTTCGGCATCTCCAGCCCAGATCTAACGTTTAGAGCTGCTTCCAACCTTCACTACACTTCGACCAGTCCTACCTCACAAGACAGATGCATGGGGAGCTCTTCAACAAGGCCAGCTACCTCTTGTTGCCCCTAAACCTCTGTTTTGCGGCTAAATCATTCCACCTCCCCTCATCAGAAATTCCGGACCTCACACAGCCATCTCTCCCGTCGATCAACTATTGCTTGAACCTAATTTATTTTCATACAAATATCATATAGTTTTTATATAATTATGATATACTAAATATACTATATATAAAATATATAATTATACTTATATGGAAATGATCTAAAGCTTAGATTATACAAATTTTCCCTAAAAATAGATAAAATGAACTAGTATACCATTTTTAAAAATAGGCTCAATTATTTCCAAGAAGAGCAATGCTATCTTGTGAGCGATGAATGATGAGCCGTGAGCGGTGAGTAAAAAAAAAGTAGGAGAAAAATAATTATATCGTACCTTTTATGAAAAAAATGAAAGTGTTACCTATTACTTAACCATAAAACCTAAAATATAAACCTAAAATCCTAAACCCTTAACCCTAAACCCTAAATTTGGTTGCTCAATGCTCACCGCTCACCATTTACGGCTCACAAGATAGCAATCCTCTTTCCAATAACATATTTACGCCACTCTATACACAAATTCATAGAGCAGATTGTAGAAAGTTGTGACATCTGCCATATATGTGTGCATATACATCCAATCAAATACCTTTCATAGAGAAATAATAACTCTACTACACTAAACACAACAAATACTATGGACGAGACTATTTTGAAATACTTGCACTAATTCCATAACACGCAAATTACAATAGTCCATCTCAATTCTCAATTCACATCAAAATCATGTACCTTAGAAAATAATACGAGATGCTACAAAATCAATAACACAAAGTTATTGTGTGGTGGTGAATGGTGAAAACTAGCTGTGAACGGCAGGAAGTGGAAGATTCTTGGTTAGTGAATGGTGATGAGGTGGCAATTAATGGTGTGACACATGTTAAAATGTGTCCACATTAATATCATTCCGAAACAAAAAACTTGATGTGGTCCACATCAATTACCCCCCACATTACCAATGAGCCCACACTATATTCCGTGTTTGATGTAGTTTTTTTAAGTGTAAACTTGGGTCATGCCATTTGGGACTGGCGGCAGTCACAGGTTGTGTGGCTCGCGGCGTTCAGTCCGGCGTTGGCATCTGATCGGCGCACTTCCGGGGAGCGACCGCTGTGGGCTCTGCTTTGCCCGGGAAGTGTCCCGTCTTTTGGTTCCCGGCCACTGGGGTTGCGGTGCTCAAGTCTGCTGTGCGCGTGCCAGCGAGTGACGACGCGAGTGCGTGCGCGGTCGGCCGTGGTGGTGGAGGCGCACTGGGTCGGGACAATTGTGCATGGCCATGGGGGCGGGCAAGGGGTGAGGGCAGCAGTCGTCGGGGGTGCTGGGGGCGAATAGCTGGGTCTGTCGGATAAGGCTGGGGGGCTCTGCGTGGGAGGTGCGGTGTTGGTGGGAGCATTGCGAGCGGGGTGACGGCAGCGACGGGGGTTTTGGCGGTGGAGCTTTGGGAATTGCGAGGAGGTGGAGGAGTTGTCGAGGGTTCGGAATTGGAGGCGACATTGTTGTGTGGAGCTGTGGATGCGTGGAGCGTCGTTGCATGCGTTTTCGTTGCGAGGTTTCCTGTTCCGGCGGGTGCATGTGAGGGGCCAGAGGGTGAGCTAGGGTTTTAGTCGTTGGGAGTGTCGGTGTTGGGAAGTTGGCGAAGGGACGCAGTAATTGGTGAAAGACCTTGTACAGGTTGTTCGAGTAAGGGGCTGGTGCCCGGGGGCGATCGGCACTTAGAATTCGAACGTGGATTTGCTGGAGGAGACAGCGTCGGGTGAGGGGACGAAGTCGCGGCTTTTCGTGCGAATTATTGTTGTGGAGTCCGTGTGTAGGTCCGTGTGAAGTGGGTAGGGTAGGGAGGGCCGCTCCGCCGCGCCCAGGCATCTGTGTCATGCTGGACGGACATTACCGGAGGGGTTGACCCGAGCGAAGGTGCATTAGGTCGGAGGCGTGGAAGCGTGCTTGGTTTGGTCCGTGGGGGAGGCGCGACGTTGGATAGGGCTAGTTGTTGAGGTGTTGGATCGGTTTAGGTCGTGGGGCGTTGAGGGGCCGTGGTGGGTTGGAGGCGGGGGTTTCGCATTTGGTCCCGATGGAGGGTGCACCGGGAGGGGATGCGGAGCTGGTGTGCAAGACGCTTCAGGTGGAGCACAAGCTGTTCTACTTCGATTTGAAGGAGAACCCTCGTGGCCGGTACCTGAAGATTTCGGAGAAGACGTCCGGGTCCCGGTCGACAATAATTGTCCCCGTTGCGGGGATAGTTTGGTTCGTGGACCTGTTCAACTATTACGCCAACGGCGAGGAGGAGCTGTCGAGCAAGGAGCTGCAGTTGGACACGAAGGTACCGTCCACATCACCTGCCTCGTTGTGTGCGGATATGTCATCTGTGACCTAAGTCCGAGAAGCTGTGACCTAACTGGAGCCCAAACGTTAGCCATGGTTGAGCTCATTGGCTACGTTGGCGGTTGCGGCGTGGAATAGTGATGCCGTCATGCCTACATCTTGACACGAGCGCATGAGTGAGTAGTCGTGGTCGATGAGTGGACTGAGCAGCGGTGACTTCGATCGCTGTCCGTGGTGTTGCAGTTACATATCGTGACTGACATGTATCGGCCTGTGTAGTATGTTGGATGGGCGAAGATTGTACTCCGGTTGTCTCTCCTCTTTGGATTGTACTGTTCGCTGACGGCAAGGTGGGCATTGGTTTGTGTAGGTATTCTACTTCGATGTTGGGGAGAACCAGAGGGGCCGTTTTCTGAAGGTACTGGTTTCCTCCCGATCTGACGTGTTGGTTGTCCGCTGGGTAGAATTGGTGGTGGTTTTGGAGGATAAGGGTTTTGGTGGTGTGGTGACCGAGAGTGAATGTGGCTTCTACGAATTTGTTGCGGTGGTTGAGGAGTGGCTTAGAAATGAGGGCTTGTCTAGGAATGTGCTCTTAGGCGGCGGTCGTCTTGGTTGTTCCGGGCTTAGAGCAGGAACGACGAAGCTTCTGTGAGGTGGGGAATGGTGTTCTTTGGCGTCGGTTGGCACTTGGAATTGTTGTGTTGGCTATGGAGTGGGTCGGGGTCGTTCCCGGTATCGATTCGGTGTTATGGCAAGATGACGGGATTGGACTGTTGTGTAGGTATCAGAGGCTTCAGTGACCCGCAATCGCAGCACTATCATTGTTCCCGCTGGCAATGCTGCGGATGATGGTTGGGCAGCGTTTCGCAATATTCTGGTGGAGATTCACGATGCGTCGCAGTTAATGATGCCGCCACCAGCTAGCGCCGGGCCTCTCCAGGTTGTTGCAGCTGCCCTCTTTGTCCCCTCCCAACGAGCCCACCAAGTTTGTGGAGTTCCTGATGTGGTTGATGTTGTCGATGGTCTTGGGATATTGTCGAGCGGAGGAAGTGCAAGGCCTGTTCTGCCGACGTCCTTGTCGTGGTTGTAGATGTCCTCCGCGTAAGTGTTGTAGATGGCGGTGCCGTCGACCTGCTAGATTGGTATCAGCTGCCTTTTGGGGGGTTCGGAATGTGTTTGGTGGGGCGTGCGAGCGTTGGGCAGGAGGAATAGGTCGAGCGTCGGTCTGTTACTAGTTGGTGGAATAGCTCAGTATTGGGAGTGGTCTTGATTGAGATTGGGTGCGGTGGATATGCTGAAGTTGGTATGATGCTTGTGGGCAGCATGGGATTAGTCCCCAGGAACACATGGGTGTGATGTCGGAGAGTGTGGGTACCGGATACCTTGCGAACGCGTCCTCTCCGCCCACATCAGCGACCGTTGCCCCCCTGGCCGAAGTGGACCCTTCGAACTTGGGCGCGTCGAATGTTGGAGCGGGAGGTGGGCTGGGCACTGCGCGTGTGATCCGAGCCGAGCAGAAGAAGTTCTTTTTCGATCTTGGGAGCAACGCGCGAGGGCAGTACCTTCGGATTTCAGAGGTGAGTTGGATAGCCCTGTAGCAGTGTTTGTGGGCAGGTGCATGGTGAGTCCACGTGCTAGCTCTGTCGGACCACCTGAGAGCCTGGGAGGATAATTTGGTGGAGGTTTGGTATGGTGGCACGCTTGGTCGCTACAGTAGGAGGGGTATGATTCGGAGTAGTTTAGTATGTGAGAGTGGTAAGTCGCTGAGATACGATGCGGAGATTAGGATTGGGCCCGTGAAGGCAAGCCGGTAATTGTACCTGGAGGACCCAATGGGGACGATGATCTTCGGATGAGTGGGGCCGGAATTATGAGTACATGGTCTCGGTGGAGACGAGCGGAGGTAGTGGTTGACCAGGCGGTGAGGTGCACTTCCTCCCGGGAAGTCGGTCTGTGACGAAGTAATCTGTGGTGATGTTGCGGTGTTGATGGCAATGTTGGTGTTTTTCAGGTGACGGGGATGGACCGTTCTGCGATCATTCTGCCGGCGCTGGTGCTGGAGCAGTTCCATGAGACCCTGGGGCAGTTCGTGGAGATGGTGAAGAGCCAAGGCCCTGGCAGCACAAATGTGGCGAACGTACGCACTATTGCACCCCCACGAAAGAGAGCTGAGGGCTAGGGTAGCAAGTGAACATTCGAGGACAGTTTTTTCATTTAGTTTTAAAGGCAGCATTCAGTTGTTTCTGGATACAAGTAAGTTATCAGTGCTTTGCTGTGAGGAGGCCCCACACACATGCACTTGCAAGGCCTAAGAAACCAAGTGCTGCAGAAATGCTGTGGCCAATGAATACAGCTCAAGCTCTGGGGTCGTTTTGATGTTCAGCTGGGTGATTTGGTTACAAGTTGTGGGTTAAATAGATTCTCACAGTGCGGGGGCTCGCCATCTGCATGTGCATGCAGGGGCAACGTTTTGCAGAGACAGACACACTTATTTGAGATTGGTGCGGGAGCCAAGTAAGAGCTTCCCCTTTTTGACATTTTTTTTTACTGTGCAGTTTCGGGTACGGCTGTGATTAGGCAGTTTGCATTGGCTTTGAATGAGGTGCTAGGTGATGGTTTTGGGGTTGGGACTGGGTTACGCCACCGTGCCTTTGAGGCATCGTTCGGTGGCTGGGCTGGCACACAGTCAACCATCAGTTTTTGGCATTTTTTGTATTTTTATTTACATTTATGTTTTGTCTCCCTTCCGTTTGATTTTTCAGATCCTTGATTAGTCCGGCCTCCACTCAGGTATGTGGCAGCAGCTTGTGACTCAATGTTTGGGTGGTGCATTTGGGTAGATTGAGCATGCCGGAGAATTATCTTAGGAGCCTGGGGTGAGAAAATGACCCCGTCGCCACCGGTATACTGGGAGCAGCACACATGTTACATCGGGGTGTCCTGTCTCTTTCCTCGCTGAGGGAGTTATACCAAATGGAAGTGTTTACTGTCTCTTCTTTTCTTTTTTGATCCGAGCAAATTTGTCCATTGTATTTCGATACCTAGTATTGTGTTTTCTGCTGGCGCTTCGTGTTATCGGTGTGGGTAAGTCGTCTCCTTTGTTATTCATGTCGGTAGATTTTTGGTCAGTGTTCTTTCTTGTGTGCGTGACAAGACATTGCGTTTGTGGAGCAAGTTTGTATGGTTTATTAGTTTGGCCAACATGTTCTTTGTGGCTGTAGTCTGTAGATTGGATATGATAAGTGTCTACTGCCGTAAACTCCCTTCTACGAGTTCTTTTGATATGTATCAGTGAAGTGTTTCTGTCTTTCCTGAGGTCGCGATCAAGTTTCGTTATATTATGTACTGTACAGTACAGTACCAGGCAAATCTCATTCGTCCACCCCTGCCGGAGCCTGAAATTCAGCAGTGAACCTGTAACTTTGAAATGACACCAAAGGCTCAAAAATGTATGGAATTGCAACCTGTGAATTGAGTTTGGAAGATAATGAGGTTTAGTTTCATGGCTTTTATTACATTCAGATAGTCAACGCATACAACAATAGAGCATTTTGTGGCACACTATCTTCCATCTAGTACTACTGCCCCTCGCACGCCCCTCGCATTAATTACGTCTTTCATCTGCTGAGGCATGCTAGCAGGGAGAATTTAAAGAGTCCATGGGTATAGCAACCCATGCCCGCTTAATGCTTTTGATCAATTCATCTTTGTTGTATGTCCTGGTCTACTTTTGTACAAAGTCTTTTAGAATCATCCACACATTCTCTATGGGATTGAAGTCCGGTGAGTTTGTAGGCCATGTAATCATCATGATCTTTTGAGCTTCTTGCCATTGTTGCTGCAACTTACAATGATGCACTAGGTCACATGAAGAAAAGACTTTGAGGATCATCATGCATATAAGAAAAGCCACTCAATCAACCCTCATACACAATGTCAACAATATCACTACTTGTTCGTATATCGGATGGCATAATAACAATGGAGCACTTCTTTTACCATGTAAAAGCGCTCCAATTACTGATCTTATTGTCATAGTGACAAAGCTTCTTGCGAGAATTTTGATGCCTTGGATTATATGTTGGTTGACGATATTGATGTAGAAGTGGAAATGGAGTTCTCTATTATTCAAAGTGAAGTGAATGTTGGACCTAACACACTGCACTAAACATTGAATATAGTGTGAATGCATTGGAAATGTGGGTGAAAAATGATGTGGACCACGTCAATTTTGGTTTTTGAATAGAAATAATGTGCACACATCTCAACATGTGTCTCATCGCTCACCACCTCCTCACCGCGACTTACTACCAAATATCTTACACTCATTTTTGTTCATCGCCACCTCATTGTTGCACATCGCCACCTCAGTGTTACTCACTGCCACCTCATTGTTGCTCACCGCCACCTCTCCATTAATCCACATTAGTTTTGTACTAACAATTTTGAAACATTCCACCCTGTTTTTTGAGGTACATGATTTGATTGGATTGGGAATTGAGGTGGACCAATGTAATTTGTGTATACTAGAATTAGTGTAAGTATCTAGAAATAGTTTGGTTCATAGTATATGCAGTGTTTAGTGTAGGTGTGGTATTTTGGGTGGTTTTTTTTGCTAAGGTGAACAAACTATAATTGTCCATTTATGGGTATCACCAGTGCCTTTATTTGGAATTTGAGCTTAGTGATAATTTCCAATTTTAATATATATTATGTAGCCAAAAACCAGATGCAACTTGGTTTAACTCTCTAATGGCAAAGTGGACCATGAGGCCTTTGGAGAATCTATGTGTGTGATAGACAATGGAGGACATCATTTACACCCGGATACATTTCATTGCAACCTTACTTCATGGAAATCATTGTAGTTTATCAATACATGCATCGAAGAGATGCGTTGAAAAGCTCTAGTGGAGCTTGAAGTGGGTTATGACAACGATCAATCATGGAAAAAGTTACAACACCAAGAGCATCAAAATTGACCCTCCTAGAGGGATCTCCTTATTGACCTTGGTCGAGCGTTGCACCAAACCTCAGCCTCGGGTGGATCCATTTTTCTGACCCTGTCCGTTTTAGGATCCTAGAGGTTTTGTTTTGGAATTTTTTGCCAAATTGGAGCCTGCGGCCCCAAATTACCCTTTCATGTCCCATTATGGATCAAGTAGGGCCCCTCTCCAACACAAAAATAGGGGCAGGTTTTGTCCCACCCCTCCCAAGCCTTGCCAAGCTTGTGGCTCGGCTCAACGCTCGACCGGGGTCAATAGGCAAATCCCTCCTAGAGCCTCGTAGGCTTTAAAGAGTTACAATAATACATGACACCTAGTTCATCCATTATGGTCGTTCTTCATTAGTGTACAATATCCTTCCATAAGTATACGTACTTTCACAGTTTTGGTGCCGCTGACCAAAGCACAAGAAAGAAACTACAAAAAAAAATTCTCAAAATTTCACGTAACTCAATGCAAATAATTGTACGAAGGTGGTGTTTGACATCTCTCCTTTCTATCAAATTCATAAACCACAAGCCTAATTGCAAATCTAAGTAGAAAAATTACAAAAATCACCAATGAGTGTGGCCACCATCTGCAGTACAAACATCTCTCATTCTTTCTGGCAAGGATGCAACCAACCATTCAAGCTTGCTTTGAGGGATTGCCATCCACTCTGCCTCTACAACCACCCACATCTGTGCTTGATTTTTGGGCCTACGCTTCTTCTACACAGCATCTTTTAGCAACTTCCACAGGTTTTCGATGGGGTTCAAGTCAGGCGAGTTTGGTGGCCATACAATTTTCTCAATTCTATGAGTCTCTCTTCAATTTGCTACAATCTTATTCCTATGAACAGGAGCACCATCTTCCATAAGCACTAACCTACTAGCATCCTCTTGTGCGTCTAGAAATAGACCCAAAACCCCATTATAAACAATTTCGACAAAATCTACAGCACTGTGCTTACCAGAAGGCATTGCAATCAAATCAAGTTTTTGGGTTGCTGTAAATCCTCCCCAAATCATCATAGAAGTACGTCTTGACTTGAATATTTGTGTTAAACATTCCAATTTGAAGCGCTCATTTGACTTTCCCCACACAGTAACTTGTTGAAAACTCTTGCCTATTTCGAATGTTGACTCGTCAGTCCAAATCACCTTCTTCCACTCCTCAAATGTCAAACTTCAATGTTGCAAAGTAAACTTGAGCCTTCTACGTCTACGATCATCACTCAAAAATGGCTTTTTTTGTGCTACTCGATTGTAAAAACCAACTTGATGGAGAGCCTGCCTAACGATCGAGGTGCCCACATTTAGACCACAACGATTTGTAATATTTGCTAGTGTTTGTCTACAATCTGTTTTCAAAGTACGAGTCACAACTCTAACACTACGTTTTGACCATTTTCGTGGACGCCGAGTAGACTTATGGCCTTGCACAGTCCCACGAAGCTTAAATCGCTTAATAACATTGTAAACAGTTGTTTTGAGGTGACCTAATTTTGTTGCGATTTCTACACCTTTTGCACCAGCTTGGTGCATTGCAACTATACGAGATAGTTCATCTACGCGTAAGCAACGAGTCTTCATAGTTTCAACAAACCTTAAAAAGCAATGAGTAAAAATTAAGCAATTGAAGTCTATCGACTGTGAAAGGGGAGAGAAGCAGTGAAGGAAAAAACACATACTTATGGGAGGGTATTGTACATCCCTTTTTCATTTTTTGGGGGTATATTATATAGAGCTAAATTAGGGTTTTCAAAAATTGAGAAAGCTGTTAAGTTTCTTAGAGCTAGAGAAAAGGTGTTGGATATCATCCACTTGCATGTGTGATATAGTCACATAATGATTGGCATTTTTCATCACAACAAATAAATATTAATATTTGCCATCTTTGAAAATGTCTCAAAATGCACAAAACTTGGCATCCGGATTTGGACCAGAGGCTTTTTTTAGCTCAACTACATGTGTGCCAAATTTCATGGCTAAATAACTTACTAAACCAAAGCTGTTGCTTGTTCTTGACAATAATGTTTCAAAAATGAGTTGGGAGTCCTACTTATAATGTTGATGGAAATGTGTTGCTTCATTCTCTCAAATTCAATCATTGATCATAGATATTTGCTTAAAATTAGTGCTTCTCTAAAATATTAGTTACATGCCGAAGAAATGTCTACACATGTTCCAAGACCATTTTAAGTACAACTATGAAAATAACAAAAAAATTTGCTTTGAAGTGCAATGGTATGCAGAGTAGTGCCTGGTGAGTAGATTCAATTGTTTGGGTTGTGCATATGAGTACCATATTGATACCATATGCAAATAGGCTCTCAATCAAGTGTATGTTTTGGAACTTTTGGCTTTGTACCATAATTTTGTTAAAAATATGAAGATTATCCTTCATGCACTTCAGCTTTAATAGCATAATAAAGTTTATTCTATATTGTGGTCGCTTTTGTACATAATCAATTCAAAATGGAGAGTTGACCAAAATTTTGCAAATTTGAAGAGAGTTGTCCAAAATAAATTTAAAAACTCAATTCACAATTGTCCGAATATGTGGAAAATTATAGGTCAAGTTGTTGAATTTGAAAAATTAAGCAAAAAATAGTATAAAATTGTAGGTTTGTATATTAAATAAAACCAACCGAATCATAATAGAAATATGAGTACAATAGAAAATTATAATTAAAAACTTAAAAGCGAAAGTGAACATCTATGTTTAAATATCACTAACTAAACACATACTCATTGAACGTCACTGACTAAATATGCAAAAGGTTCACTAACAAAGCCACTTCCAGCTTCATCGTTGGCTACACATAGTGCCATCAATTTCAAGATATCTACATCTTGACACAACTCCTCCCACTCCTCTATGTCGTCCGGAAATTCTTTATGCTCTTCATTGATGTAAGCATCAAAGAATAAAGAATTGTGGACATGAGATTTTATAGTATCTGTTTGGAATATTTTGTCAAATGTCCTCAACAATCCACATTTTTCCCATCTTTTGACAATCATATGGGTTTGAACGCGTTGTCAAATGTCCTGAATAATCCACATTTTGACAATCATATGGGTTTGAAAGCCAACCTCTTTCCAAGCTTGTAAAAGTTAAATACATAATGCTACACGTAGTGTACCAATCCTCAAATCAAGTTGAACCTCAGAGACATTAGTCTCTAATTGCCCTTGAATGCAAGTTGCAGACCATTGTTTAAAACACCTTGTGAAGGCACACTTATGGGATCTTTGAAGAATAACATTACCTAGTTGGAGCTCTGATGTGCAATTTCCTAGGATAAATAAAATACAAACATGAGGATATTCTTTCTTCATCCATGTTAAAAATGTTGTGGATTTGTGTAGAGACCACCAATCAAGCAATTAAACCATTTTTCTGACTCGGTGGCAATTCCATTTGCTTTACAACATTTTCTAAATATGAAAGAATTCTTTTGCGTACAAACTGCTCACATGTCTCTTGTTTAAACTAGTGATTTGAGCTATTAGTCAAGTAGAATCTATAAGATAAACATTTTGAGTAACAACAATTTTGAGCAACGACGGTTTTTAGTAAGCATTGGTTTGTTTTACTAATTAAAATAACTTGCATTGTAAGCAATGTCCCATTCACTAATGATGATACGCACTAAGAAACTTGATGCTTGTCCTCGACTTTAGTTACTTTAATATCCTTGGAACCCTTCTTTAAGATTGTTCTTTGCCCATAATACAAGGTCAGTGCGTGCACAATGAAAATGATTTGTTAAATTTACTCATACATGAATTAATTGCAAAACTTGTAAACGTATGATAAGAATGCAAACCTCAAAATTAGATTGTACAACTCACTCACATGTTTGATCAATATTTACTACTAAATAAGGTGGATTATCATAGGCCTCTACCAAATAGGCAACCCTATATGCCATAAGCTTCCTTTGTGTCTTCCAATCTCGTGGAAGCTTTCCAGATGTTGTAGTAGCTCGTCAATGACTCTAGCTCAAGTGCTTCCTCAAGAATCTACGTGTCCAGTCTATGATCACCTTAAACTTTCCCAGTATCTTTGGTGCTCGAGCGTCTATGAATTGCAAGATGATTAATTGTACTATCTCAACATTCAAAAATTGCCCATTCTCTCATCTGCAAAAACAAATCACATAAGTCATCCACCAATTTAGATTTACCTGCAAAAGGCCCAACTTGTGAAGAAGATGGAGTATGAAGAGACTTCCTCTAAACGTATGGAACATACTTGGGCTTTAGTTAGTCCTCTAGTGTAATGCATGTGTACCATGAGCTTGTTGCCAAATTATCAAACGACTTTTTCTCTTGTTTAAGGCATCTTGCATTATACAATGAAAAATTGAAGTCAATTTAAGAAGATGTAATTTCTTGTAAATATATATAACATAATTTCCAAAATGTAGCAAATAAATATTCACAATGTTAAAGACAAATGAGAATTGAAGGCATACGTGTGAGTTAATCTCAAACAGTGAAAGGCTCTAGAAAAACTTTGAAGCTTCTTGGTTGTGGCTACAATCAAGGGCCATTTATCTTCAACAAACCAATTCGCATAAGATCCTCTTGTCTTCTTTTTAGTCTATTTGTGGTGATGCATAGGTGGTGGAATACCTAGATGTTAGATGATATGCACTTTGGTTTTCTTCTCGGCTAATTTAATGCACAGTCACGGTAAACCATGTCTTCAATCGGAATCAAGAACTTCCTTCCCTCAACTTTCTACAAATTTAGACGGTTTATGGCCTAATTATTATTTTTTCACTATTCCCTCTCTTTAAGTCTTTTAGTCTCTTGACCATCTCTAGATCAAGTAGAAAAAATCTCTAAGGCTGACTATACAATGCAGCAATGACATCTAATCCACGACTAAACTCACTACATCAAGGAAAACATGAAATTCAGCGCTAGGGGCAACAACAAGACTTTTACATGGAGAGACAAGAGACTTATTCCTAGAGGCAGCAATAGTAGACTCCATTACGTCAACATCATGCAACAGACTTAGAGGCAAGCCAAGATCCCAGAGACACACTCACCAAAACAACTTCCTTCTATACAAGACAAATCAACAACTTGACATGCATTTGATGGACCGACGTCAACAAACTTTCTAACATCACGAATTTTTGATAACAACAAAGATGATTAGTTTTCGGACTAGGCCTTCACTTTTTTGCAGCAGGGGATACAAAAACAAGACTTCTCAATATCGACAATGGGCTTGCGGATAGAGAAGACCAAAAAATAGACACACCATGCTTTTCCTCGGTCGACCAACTTGATACTCTGGCAGACAACATCCAAAAAGACCATGCACAAATTACCACAAAACATGCACAAAAACAATACAAATAAAGAACACGAACAAAAAAACAAGTTGAAAATACATTCCACCCTTGCACAAACAAAGCAACAGAGCATTGGAGATTAAATGTAAACAACAATATTAAAATATAATTACAGAACGAAGCAAATTTCAACAACAAATTTTAATGAACCAATCTTAATGTTCACATTTCAAGATAGGATACAGTAGATTACAACAACAGATTTAGAATTTAAGGCAAAAAAGTAACAACAAATAAGCAAGTAATTATGAAGAAGCTTACCTCGCATGTGTGATTAAATCATGTTTGTCGATCAACCTCACAAGCCAATCAACCGATCCGCATAGGCTCCTATTTATACAACCATCAGGAAGACCAACACACTAGAAAAACAATGATCAATAAAAAACTTACAGAAAGAAAACACTTACAGAGTTGAAAAACTCACCTAATCGGTTCAATTTGAAGCCGATTGTGCACGTGAATTTGATCCCCGTACAAAAATCTGATTACAACTCGCAAATGCCTCACCCTCAATATAAAACATTATAAACATGTCAAACACTGTGAAACATTCACTTGCTCAAAGACATGACAAACAAACTACAAAAACAAGAGGAACAAAACAAAGAAAAACAAAACAGACAACACACACTCCAAAAAGCAAGACAAATAGGGAGCACAATGAAAAGCGAAGTGGAGAGGACGCCTCTAGTGACTAGTCACTAATTCCACCATCATCCTTGAAGCAAGCAAGAAGTTCCTTTGTGAATAGTTTCTTTATCCATACGGAGCACCTCAAAAGCCACTAGCACTTGATGAGTTGCTACCAATGTTTGACAAATTCAAGCACATGTCTTTTTCTAGTATTTGCAATGAGATTACGACATTTCGCTATTTATGCCGCTTTGGAGTCATAGAGAACATTACTAAACTAAGGGATTTTAGTGATTGGGCTTTTGTGTAGGAGAATAAGTTTCCTAGCCAAGGATCTGACTTCAATAAGGTCTTCGTCTTTTAAATGTCTAAAATTAGATCTAGTAGCAGAGTAGATTTAGTGAAGCAAATACAACTTGGAGAAGATTTACAAAATACTTAGTTGATCTTTGATAATATGAAGCGTGTGAAGGGCTGGACTACAATGGCTTGCCATGTATACGATGCCATATATTGTCGTGTTATGACCATTGCAGTGTGCGACATGCAGTCCAAAGATGTTGTTGCTCAAATTGTCTTTTGGAAGAACTTGAATGATGTTCTTGCTAGGCACAATCTCCCGAAGCCACAATTTGAAGGTTTTATGGCGGATATTGCATAAGCAAATTGGAATGCCGTTCGTATGATGTATAGTAGCGGTGATGCGTCTGTTCCTATGAAGGACAAAGAATGCACTTGCGTATTCCATTGGACCCAGTTTTTAGAGAAACATACAAAGGCTGACATTCCGCGAGACCTTCAAGATCAACATCAACAACTTTGCGAGCAGAATAAGAATGCCAAAACATTAATTAGAGACTGAAAGACGGTATCTAGCTATTAGGTCTTGGTGGCAATTCTCAGGGCTACAACTGACAAATGAGTCTTTTGTCTTGACCTATGGCTTGTTTTTTGGCACTTCCGCTATCGCGAGTGGGGTGGATTCATGGAACTGGTATGTTCATACTTTGGTCCAATCTATTCTTTAATTCTATGTTGTTATGTCATACATTGTCGTAGTCTAGTGGTTCGTAATTTTCAAAGTTAACCAAAATTAACCTTAAGCAAGCCCACCTAACCAGATTGTTTCTAGGGATTTTTATTGTGCATCAAATTCTTTAAATCTTAACAATACTATACACTTAATACCTTAGCACATCTCGGAGGATGGCTTCCCCGGTACCTTAGTAACCGGTAACCAGTAACCACAAGTGTTTCAGTTGAACTCTGTTGAGCGTTAGAGTAGTTTTCCGGTAAGTTTTTACAGTGCCTCAAAAGTCACTACCCTCCGTTCTCGCAGTCTACAGGCCAAAATATCCACAATCTAACCCTACACCTTGAAAGAGTTAAAAAGGTCACAGCCAGTATACCGGTCTTCACAATCTACCGGAAACTTGTTCCGGTAAACCAGTCACGCAAGCCCGGGTTCCAACTACAACCACACCCAATGAATCAAACAACGAATATACAAGACTTACAACAAGTTGGTGCTAAGCAAATCCTATGAGCAAGACAACCTTCCACGGAGATCGTCGGAACTCGTCCACAACAAGGGTAGAAACCCCGGAATTCTCTGGACTCAGGCTTAGCCGAGATCTCTCTCGGTGTAATAAGAAGGGGGATATCACCCCTCCTCCCCACCAATCCAAACACATCCCACTTAAGGGAGACTTTCATAAATAGCGGTGGGCTTCCCGGATCCCATGTAGTAAAACAACTCTTCCCGGTCCCACCAGTGAAAGGTCTGGAGCATAGACCCCAAATCTCACTCTACCTATCCAACCTGGATATCCTATACCCTCGGGATGTCTCTACTCACACTCAATCACATAACACACAACAAGTCACAACCTCGCACACCTAGCAAAGACACACTAGGACGACTCAACTCTCTCCACCCTTACTCGCACAAGCTTAATAAAAGAGTCTAGACATAAGCCATGAAGACAAGACATAAACAAAGAAACAAAAGGAAGAGTACTTAACACAAGAGTTCAAGGCTCTTTAAGTACACAAAGGCTACTAGCTACCCTCCAAAACTAGATTTCCAAAAGGTGCAGTAAAGTCAACAACTACCCTTCAAAAGTAGATCCACAAAAGGAAAAAACGACATCTAGATCCTAAAATCAAGGATAGCCTAGTCATTAGTGGATTACCGGTAGACCGGTAAATTAGAAGACTCCCGGTCCCGGAACCGGTGAACCTTTCCCTAACAAAAGTAAGTATCCGGAGAAACCACTCAAGTGGTAGTGACTAGGTCCGCAATGAGGCTCCATCAACATTTCTACTCTCACCCTAGTGTTTAAATCTAGCAACTTTTAACAACATCCCACCAACCGGTGGGATAAATCAACAATATGTCGTGTAAACAAAGATCGCTAAATACAGCAGATCGAGAATCACAACTAAATAAACAAAAAACATACACTAAAACAAGTATACGTAATACACCCTCAAGGAATAGATAACAAATCACTAAGTAGTCAAGCGTCTCGCATGCCTCAAAGGAAGAATCAACGAGTGCAAGTAGTAGTAGAAGAATGCGGAGCCTTCACAAATGAAATCACATCACTTACAAGCAAAGGAACTGACTAACACTCTCTAACTCACTCACAAAACTTGACTTGACAAAGACGTCAAGTTAAGGACGTACGCGGCGGTATACACACAACCACAATCCTAGATGGATGAAATCCATCCACTGAATGACTACGGTGTGCCGAACGTACGTCCTCACATAAACTAACGTAGATTAGACTAATCTAACCTACACTAACACCACGAGATGTGGTGTGATCCTCGACGCCACATCTCGTGACAAATAACACATAACATATAACAAAGGCTCAATCGGAGGACTCTTCCGGTTGATCCATATAGGGATTGTCACTACGGTTGGAAATACCCACATGGTCGAGAGAATCCACCAAGAGATCGGATAATTCAACCGGAAGGTCTACCAATGGATTGGAAATATCCATCGGAAGGTTAGATGTATCTATAGATACACGAGGAGTCTCCTTGAGATCAATTAGTATAGCCACAGAGGACTCCACCAAGGACTCCGGGGGTGAGGAAGGAAGGTCAACCGGTTCCTTCCCAGTAAAGTTTACCAAAAGACTTTGTTTTCTGTCAAAGACCTTTACGCCCCACTCCTCGGAGAATAGGAAATCCACTTGACTAACCGGTGTTTGAGTGGGTAGGTCATCCTCCTTCTCCGAAGGAGATTTGGCATAGACCAATTTTCTTTTCTTCCGAGTGGATTCCGGTCTTGCAACGGTGTGGTGGTACTTGGTCGCTCGGCAAGCATCTTGGTTAACGTCATGATAGTCTCTTGGGACCTAGCCTTCAAGTCATGGATCTCCTTCTAAGCGGCCCAAAGATCCTTCTTCACCTTGGCCACTAGCTCCAGCTTCTCCCGGGCCACGGATAAGATGTCCTAGATGTATTCTACTTCAAAGATCTTCCGGAAAACCCTTTGAAGACCTCTGGTCTCCATTAGTTCTATCTCCATCTCTTGAATCTTCCGGGTCGCTTCCCGATTGAACTTGGATATATTCTCCACGAGAGTAAGTTTCTTGGATGCCCTAGGTGGTTGTGGTGGTTTCTCCCGGTGAGATTCGAAGGTCCTTCTCTCAGTTGGGATTGCTTGAGACAAAGAGGCTTCTTGTGGAGTTGCCGATAACACCAATTGGGTCTCCGGTTGTTGAGGAGGATCGTGGGGAGGATGATCTGGAGGAGACATCACTTGTCTGCACATCTTCTTCTCAACCGGTTCTAAATAATAGTGGTGCTCATACAAATGCATGCCCGATTCATGGTATACATTTGTGCTCCAAGACCGGTGTCCTGATGGAAATTCTTCCATCATGTAGATATTAATACCAGTGTGGATATGTTTTGATTACAGCTAGCGGTTAGATGAGGTAAAAAGGTTTGGTCGTGGTGAGAACCACGGTTTGAGGATTTGGGCAAGTGTTAGCATGTAGGTGCTGCACCGTTCTTGTCACTGTTCAGAGGGGTAGGTAGCGGGTTGACTGGTAATTTTCCTGCCTCACTAGCGAGCTAAGCCGTGGGCCGCCCAACCACTCGACGGACTCGATCGGGTTCGAACCCGGACCGGCGGCGGCCACTGACCACGACATTTCCAGCCAACCAAGTCCACGACTTGGCGATCAGGTTGTGCGAATCAACACCTTTATACGTCCGTACCATCAGCTATCTTACGATAAGTTTTATTTTTATTTTTATTTAGTTATTTAGTTATTTTTCTTATCTTGTTGGTTGGAAGGTCTAAGTTATTAGTCTTCCAATAAATAAAAGACTAGGGGATTTTATGTGGTTGAAAGTGGAAAGGATAAGAAAGTAATGAAGTACCTTGTGGGGTACTTTAGGTAGGATGACATGGGCTAGAGTGCTCACGTCCACTTGAGGTGGAAAAGTTGGAAAAGAGATTCCTTAGTTAGTGAGTGAGTGTGTGTGTGTGTGTGCGGGAGAGAGAGCAAGGTTTTGGAGCAGAACTTTGACTGTGTGTAACTCGTTGAGCTTGAATGATATGGAATTGAAAATTTGTGATCTTGTTCCTTGTTTCAAGAGATTTCCATACTCGTTTTAAAATTTGAATTCGGAGTTGTAGAGAAAAAGTTATTGAGGTTTTAATTCTGTGAAAACCCGAGGCCATCCATTGAGGGGCAGAGGTTTCGAGGAGCCACAACTTTTTTTGTAGTTCTCAATTTGGTTTGAGATTTTGAGGGACTGTGCATCTCTATCTTAGCTTTCTAGAAAGATATTATAATTGAGATTTGGAGTTGTGAGCAAGAAGTTATAGAGATCTGAATGAATAGGGGTAGGCAGAACTTTGATTGTCCATAACTTTTGGACAGTAGTTTAGAATTGTTTGAGAATTGGAAGGTGCGTAAACAATGGTCATAGCTCTTCAAAAAATTATTACAATTGAGATTTGGAGTTTTGAAGAAGAAGTTATGAGCGATTGAATATCTAGAGGGGCAGAACTTTGAACTCGTATAACTTTCGGACAATAGTTTAGATTGACTTGAAATTTGGAGGAGTGTTAGTTGTCTAAATTAGCTTTCCAGAGAGCTATTACACTTAGTATTTGAAGTTTTGAGTCATCTGTGTCACTTGTTTGAAGGTTACAGCCTTGGTGAAACTTTTCCATTGTGTTTTTGAACACTTCTTTTGAGTTTCTTAGTGTTTTTGAACACTTGAAGACTTTGGAGTTGAAGGATGGAAGAATTGAAGACTTGAGGCTTGAAGAAAAGAGAAGATGGAGACAAGTGTGTTGTGGCTTGTGGTCCGATTTCTTTTTTTGTGATTCCAAGCCAACTTTGGAGGCTAGTTGTATTTCAATTCTGTTCTTGTAAACTCTATTGTGGCGAAGTGTGGTTAATTGCCCACACGGTCGTATTTATGTCGTTCCCACCGGTGAGGCACGTTTGCTAGTCACCGTGGGTTTGAATTTTAGGAGCCAATCTTTCGGACGGTTTCAGCTTGTGGTCTGGCCGTCCCGTTTTACCCGTCCGAGGCCGTGGTTTCTTATCACCCACCTTTACCCTTAACCTTTTAGAGCCACCACAGGATAGGCCAACGGGGAGGAGTTTGAAGACTGAAGACTGAAGACTAGAGACCGAAGACCTGAAGATTTGAAGATACGATTGGATTCCCGAGCAAACAATCTCCGGTCGCAGCCAGATTCCCGGCGAATTCTTAAGGTGCTCCCCTCTCTACACGACATTTGGTGCTTCCACTGAGAGAGCTTTGAGGCGACTTGTGTGATTTTGCTATGAGAGACTCTGAAGGAGCTGCTGGTGGTGGTGGGAGACGCACCGGTGGAGTTCAATTTCCCATGGAGGATATTGTAGGGGCATTGGCCCTGTTTATGGAACAACATAGAGCGAACCAAGGTGGTTTAGGTGCCACGAAGGCTCTGAAGGCTGTTGTTTCCAAGATTGAAAGGTTCAACGGCAAGAATATCTCTAAGGTCTTGCGGACCTATGTTTGCGAGATGGAGGTGCATCAAGTTGAAGACAATCAAATGATGTGGACTTTTGACATGGCGGTTGTACCTGAGATTCGTGACCGGGTGCAAGAGATTCGCGAGTTGGTCACCTCGTGGGCGGAGTTTGCTGAACGATTGCGGGATGAGTATTTCGATGAAGATTTGGAGAGAATGACAAAGAGATCTTTTCTTGAGTGGGTGGAGAAACGGCCAGAGAACTCTATGGGTCCCAACGAGCTGTTGAGAGACTTCGAGAAGAAGTTTATCCAATTACCTTTGGCAGAGAGGCACCTTCTTAAATCCAGGAAGGCAGAGCTTTTTCTCCAAGCAACAGATGTTGCATTGGAGGACAGACTTCTTCTACTCCTAGGAGACCGGACCACAGAAGGTGGCTTTACCAATGACTGGAAGAGGGTTGAAGAGACCGTGATTCTTTTGGCCAAACAACAACGCGTGAGGTCAAGAGGAGTCGAAGGGAGATTTGATGCTGAGCTTATTCAGACACCAAAGTCTTTGAGAGTGTCTTTTGCTCCAGCACCATCGACAAACCCGGGGTCTACCTCGAAGACCACCAAGACCACCGAAGGAAATGCTCTCGAAGAACTTATTAAGGGTTTTCGAGAGCTAAGGGTGGAATTTACTGAGTTGAAGAAGGCTACGGGAGCTTCTTCTTCCCAACCATCCGAAGGTGCAAGAAAATATTCAAGGAGGTGTGTTTGGTGCGATGAGGAGACTGAGCACAATCTCAGAGGCTGTGAATCGTATGAAGAGGCACTCAAGAATGTTCATGTCTACTACAAAGATGGGAAGATTCACGATGCCTCAACAAACTCTCCATTGGGGACAAATTTTGGAAGAGGAGGAATGAGGAAGCTCATGGAAGAGAAGATGGCAAGATCCATCTACGTACAAGCGCATGAAGCTGATACTTACCACATTCAAGTCGAGCACCATTCACATAAAGTTTTATCTGTTCAAACTCAAATATTAATGAAGAGAGGAGCTCAAGCCATCAGAAATGCAACTGGATGGAAAGATCCAGTTGATGCAAATAGCATCAGGGCATTCATGTATGAAGAAAAGGACAATGATAAGCTCCGCGAGGCCTCTGTTGAAGAAAAACGTGTAAGACTTGATGCTGATGATGGTGTTGAACCAGAAGCAAAGAGAAGATCTCCAGTGCAGAATGAGCCTGCAAAGGAGATGAGAAAGAGGGTTCCTACACGTTCAAAGTCGACGGACCCTAATACTGTGCGCCCTAATGATGCACCGTTACCAAAGGAATGGTGGGAGAAAAATAAAGAGAAAGAGAAGGATGGACCAAGCAGACAATCTTGTGATAGCAAAAGAGGAGAAGAGAAAGGAGACTCTACTAAGGTCAAGGGAAAAATGCCTGCTTACAAGCTCCAGTCAGACATTCAGACCTCTATTGACTTGAAAAGGGTATTGGAGGAAAGGATCTTGGATGCCAAGATCGAATTTACATTGAGAGAAGCACTTGGCATAGCCAAGAAAGATTTCCATGAGTTAATCATTGACATTATCAAGAGGAAGAGGCAGATGACAGCTGAGGCTGTGATGGTCAGAGCTTTAGATACTCACATGACCGAAGATGAAGAGACAGAGATTGGCGATGTATTTGCTATGATGGGTGAGCCAATAGGTCAAGAAGAAGAAGTTTCACAGGAGGAAGCACGAACCTTTCAATTCTCTTATGATCTTCCCAACATGAAAGAAAATGAAGAGAAGATTGAGTTCAATCTACCATTTTTGGGCTAGGGCTACTACTGAAACGAAGATAAAGCTTGGAGGGATCGATGACCATGTTTTAGCCCTTGTTGATCATGGTTCAGAGATTAACATAATATCTCGAAATGTCTATGAGAAGGGCAAATGGCCAATCGATACGGACCATGGCTGGGTCATGAGAGCAGCTAATAGTGGACGAACTCGGTTGCATGGTGCTTGCCCTGTAGTACTCACGAAGATTGGAGATTTAGAGGTTGAACAAAATTTCTTTGTTCAAAATGTTAGCGCCTATCCGATAATTTTGGGCCAACCATTTATCACCGCTTCACGAATGGAGACCAAAGTGTTGGATGACAGGTCTCATTATGCCCGTATCCGAAGTGTTGATGGAAAGAGATCAGTGCAATTCTTAATGGTGAGGCCTGACAATGAGAGGCATCGACTTCAACTCAGAGAAATCCCTCTACCAACTTCTACGAACTTCTCGGATTTCTAGAGGGCACACGTGGGATGTGGGGATCCACGGGTGCTAAGGGAACTAAGACTGGTAGATTCCCCAATGTACATACTAGTGTTAAGTGTGGATTTTTAAGTGTGACAAAGTGTGGCTTTGAAAGATTTACGGGTGTCAAAGACTTGGGCCCTGTATGTAGAAAGCTTGTGAAAAAAGTGGAGAAAAATCTTAAAAAGATGAAGGTTGTAGAGGGAGATGAAAGCATTTCTGGTATTTACGAAGAAAATGGAATGCGAGATGATATCTTGCAGACTTTACAAGATCTAGAGGCAGATAAAGGTGAAGAGAAGATTACTCATTGCATTGTCAATGTCCATACAAATTCAATGTATCATGAGATTTCAACAGCAATGACAAGGCTGTGTGACTTCAAAATTGATGGACAGAGGCCGGAGGCTGCAGTTCATACAAAATACAAAACTATGGCCAAGAAAGTGAAGCCAGTGGCTACTCAGCTACCATCTGATACTGATGATCATATCAAACAAGCCGAGAAAGAGCCAAGTTTGAGAGAAACAAGAAGGATTGGACACAAGTTCACCAAAGAGACTTTGACAAACTTGAAACCACTAAAAAGACACCTCCTCTTCAAAACCCTAGTTGCACCAGTTCTTCTTCAAAGTCTTCTTTCTTCTTTTTTGAAACCTCAATTTGCACCTCCTCCTCTTCTTCTTTGAAATCCCAACTAAAAGACAAAACTAGGGAGAATGAAGAACTAGGAGAGAGAGAGAGAGAGAAGGAGAGAATAAAAAATAAAAGAAGGGGGGGGGATTTTGGGAGAGAGGGGGGAAGACTGCTGTGGGAGAGAGGGGCTGCAACAGAGAGGTCGGGGTCGGGGTTGGAAGAAAGAGCGGTGAGGGTCGGGGCTGGCAACCACCGGGGCTCCCTTCCCTCTTGCCCGGGGTTGTCCGGGTACAAACCCGCGTTCCCGGGTCAGGGCCCGGCTCGTGCGCGGGGCTGGTGCTCAGGTCATGGGCCGGTGGATCGAGCATGTGCCTGGCCCGCCCCTAGGATATTACCCGGGTAGCCCGAATAACTGCCATACCCGGGTTGATACCTAGGTATGCTTTTTAAAAAAAATCTTTTATTTTTTTATTTTATTTTTAATTTTAAAATCTTTTCTTTTTCTCCTACAACTTAATACTAATCCTTTCACACAAGAATTAGTGTCTAAAAAAAGGAACTAAACTACTTCTAACTACCTCCTAAACTTAACTAATTAATTTAGGTTAAGTAGTGATTTTTAGAATTACATCTCGGAATCTCTCCTGAGACTCTTTGAAATTGTTTTCCAGGGCTTAACTAGTGATTTAAAGACCCGGTTTAATCACCACTATAACCCTAATTAACTACTTAAGCATTTCCCTATTTTCACTATCCGCTATCTAATCTAATTCTACACAACACTAACTATTTTTTCTCATTAATTAAGACTAAAAATCCTACTTTAACTAGTTTTTTTGGTAGGGGCAACCAAGTGGGAGTTTTAGACTCCCACATACATCCTTGTTAACTTTTTATTTCTTGTATTTGATGTCATAGGCTCTCTCAAAGACTGTGCTTGCCAAAATGCCCTCTTACAATCTAGCAGAGACTATCCACAACAAGTGGCTTCAACAATCTAGAAAACAAGGTAATGACCTCTATGTGGCAATTGTTGATGATTACGTCCGTGCCTTTATGCAAGTGGTAGTGTACAACAGTATTTGAATGGGGAGAGAGCTGACACCGGTCCTGGAAAAGAAGAACTTTTGCTACGAGTTGCTCAACAATTTGCTCAAGGTTCACAAATTCCAAATTACTTCACCAAATACTTGCCAATATGCTAGGAGCTTAAGGATTTTGCACTCGTGAGCCCCATCTAGAAGGTCAAAAAGTCTTTCTTTCCCTAAAGCGCAAAGCTAACCTTCTTCCTGGATCCAAATTTGATTCTCATAGGCACGACAAGATCAACATCTCTCGTCCACGAGTGCAGTCACAATCAACTGGTCTTTGTGTCTATAATCTCTCTTCAAATGACGACTGCAAACAATACTCATAAAGATACCAACCCATCACATATTGCGACACCAACCACTGTTCTAAGATTGCAACATGTGAAGGTTGTCCAAGAGACGGCATGCGATGAGCTGGAGTGGCACATTGCGAGACTTTCAAAATCCTCTGCAAAGGCTTGTTTTGCTCAACATGCCATCATCATAAAGAAATGTGTGGCAAAGATTGTACAAGATGGCAGAAACACTTCCGCCCTACTTATAGTGAGATGATGAACAACTACAAGAAAAATAAGCTTGAACAAATGCAATTCTTTTTTTTGCAATGATGACATTGAACTTTGCATGAAAGATATAAGGCGCAAGTGGGTTGTTTCCTAACCACCAGTACGTGAGATTTGGCCTTTTAAGATTGGAACTAAACTTTCATTGAAGGAAATTATTGCTTTGTAGAACGCCGGTTTTCAATTAGCACCTCGTGTGGAATTATCTCCAAAGAAGCTCTTCAAAGAAGACAATTTGTTGGAGGACCTATCAAAGTATGCTATGTCTGAGTTTTCCAATGACTATCTCAAGCGCAAATTTGGGAATAACATCAGGCGAAACTGTCGTAGTACATGTTGGCAAGTATTCACATCTTAACACAAAGATACCCTTAAGGTAATCGTTCCCACAGAGAATCACCGAGAACTACAACAACTAACAACCAGCACAGATATACACAATGTTACCTCTACCACAATAAATACATCAAAGGAAAGAAAGTAAATTTAAAGGGTTAGATTACAACGCCAGAGCGTTATCTACATCCACCACCCCGCTCCCCGTATGAGTGCTTTCCCCCGAGTAGGAGCCTACTACGCTCGGAAGGTAGAGACCTTCGGGTAGGGACCTACCTCGCTCGGAAGGTAGGGACCTTCGGGTAGGGACCTACCTCGTCGGAAGGTAGGGACCTTCGGGTAGGAGCCTACTTCACTTAGTCCCGGTTAAGAGAGGGGGGGTTATCATTACAACTATGCACACTATAGACATCCGGAGTACACAAGTACCCGGATAAAGATTATATCGCCACGGACGGTAGTCCGTGGACTCACAGAGATTTTAGTGTTTGATACAAGTAACAGCTACTCTTCCTCCCACTCTCTCCTTCTAACTCTACTCACTCACTTGGATGGTTATGGCGTCACTGAGATTCCCCCGAAGAGGTGTTAGACCCGTGTTTCCGAAACTACGAGTGGCGAAATGTAAGTGAGCAAGGGACTTATCCGCCCACTATCCGTCCTCCTCCTAGTCTCCCTCTACATCCGATGCGGCTGGAGGTAGGATGTTTCAGGGATCGACACGAGCCCTCACAACCGACACCTATCTGACGTCGGCAGGTAACTCAAGACTCGCTAGGACCCTTACACATCCGTCACTCCCCCCTCGTCCTTCCCTAGACACTTACAATCTCACCTGTTATTCCCATCCACCCCGACTAATCTACTTGATGGAACAAGGAAACAACTGTAACTGTTAGAGTTGGAGTCACGCCTCTACTAGCTATCTTCTCACTTCACTTGTTATTCCCATCCACCCGGACTAATCTACTTGATGGAACAAGGAAACAATGAGTAGACAATTAGTATAGACTTAAGGAGTGGACTACTTGAAATGGCACTCACAGTCATGTATGGAATTCGAGCTCTTCAACCATCGAAGGTTTTCTGAGAGCGTAGGTTTAGAATTTAAACTGAAAGCAAATATACACATCAAACAGTGAAGAGAGAGGCCACGACGAGACTCCTCTCTTATATTGCCGAGGACTCACATAAGAGTCCAAACTCAAACGATACCTTCTAACTAAAAATGGTGACATTAACTACTCTTGGCGGCGGTGCTGGCATTCCCCACGACGTGTACCATCAGAGGTCACTTATTATACAAAATCCAAGGCAAAACCAAATCAAAACCAAAGTCAACAGGGGGCCAAATCCCGGACTGAACAGTGACCTACGAACCAAGATCCTGGCCTACTTCCGGGCCAACTTCTCAAGTCTCTTCCGCTCCTCTCTCCGGATGCGCTTCCAAGAACTCCGGCTTGAAGTCGGGGTGGATGCGGCCGCCGCAAGCGTCACCAATGGTGCAAACACATCCGTAGAAGGCGTGGATTGGACAGTCGGTGCCCTTAGCAAGGTTTCCCTTGAAGGCAGGGAGGTATTCGGGCCATCCGGGGTGGATGGCACGGAAGTCATGCCCGGATGAAGCCCGGATTGTGTCTAGGGGACCGATACCTCACTTGGAGTTTCCATGATGCCATCTTGGCCGGATGTCGGCCCAGGGGTGTACAAGTAAGAAGAACTCTCACTTGCGGTCTTTCCATGGTGAGGTCCTCTCTGCAAAGGAGCCACAATCGGTGTGATGCGAGAAGGATCACCGAATGGTAGCTGGCAAGGAGGCATAGGGAGTGACGGCTCCGTTGCAACCCCCGGGCGTTCCTTCTCACCGCTTTGCATCTGTGTGGTGACCTCCAAAGGAGATGGTCCTATCAGGACCCTCGAACTCTGGAGCTGAGGGGGCAAATCTGAGCTATCAAGGTCCACCACTTCCTTCTCCTTCCATGTACCGTGCTCACCTAAGCCTCGCTCCTCCGGATTGGTCTCCGAACCCGAGTTTCCGTCCTTATCGGAGTTGTCAGAGTCTTCCACAAACTTGGGTAGGATGTGAATGAGATTGCTCACTAATAATCTCATGTTGGCATAAGCCGTCTCAACCTTCACGGTTTGCTCCATCATGAAGGCAATCACTCTCTTGCTGGAAATGTGGTCATCCCTCTCCAATCGCGCATCAAACATCTTGGCCTTCAATACTACATCTGCGGAAAAACATAAGGCCTCGTCGACCTGCTGTAACGCTGCCGCCGAGGCATTGGCTTGAAGAAAAGCTACCTTGCAACTTCTCTCTGCGTCCGACGCCCAGTTCTTTACCTTTACCATGTCGAGTGTGAGTCGGTTGACCTTCTGCTCCATGGTGCGGAGATCCCCAGCTCCTCCGACCTTCTCCTTGATCGCCGTGATCAATCCTTCACGTGAAGGGTTGCCCACCAAGCTGCTCACTTGTCCCAAAGTCCGATCTCCGTCTTCCACATATACACGAAGGGCTTCTATTAGCTCCGAGGCTGGATAAGACTTGCCTCCGAGTTGTGCCGGCCCGGTGGCTGCGCCGCGGATGGTTGTGCGGGTGGAAGAGGCTCCTCCCTGTTTCTGTCTCTGGCGCTTGGGGAGTGGTAACACATCCTCCTCGGACTGTGAGGAGCTGCTCCCTCCTTCCGATCCCGTCTCGGATTCTGACTCCGTTCCATCAAACTTCTTCACCATGAGGTGAGTCCCAAAGGCCATGGCTTCCTCTACGGTAGTCTCTTTGAAATGATGATAGAGGTGGACCAAGAACGGAGTAAGAGGGGAACGTTTAGTGCTGTTGGCACTCTTGATCAAACGGAGAACTACATCCTTCACAATGATCGCCCAATTCACCACTCGCTCTCCAAGATAAGAGCTATACACCGTATTAGCGAGGGTGATTGTGACCTGGGTAGGTTTCTTTGCATGTAGGATTGGTACGAGGAAGGAGAAGACCCGTTTGGCCCGTAAGTCTAGGCAATCACTTACCGCATATCCATTCTTGGCGTCCTTGGTGCCGAAACGTCCCTTCGCATATTCTTCCTTCTTCAAACTTGTCCAACTTGCTCCCTGTCGTGGGAATCCGTACACCTCCTACCACCTTCTCGTTGTCCATCGGTCCGGGCAAGCGCGGATGCTATCACCTTCCGGTATCGGCAAAGGGTTTTGCCGTAGCTCTTGTACAGTGGATTCTACACAAAAACTCCAACAGAAATCTAGAAGGGATAGACAACCCATACGAAGGAGGTCTTCTTGGAGTTCGGTTAACTCTTGAAGGTCCTTGGGGATAGCCGGGGAGATGTCCTTGGCCATGGGGCCCGTTGGGTGGGAAGCCGCCATTCCTCTTGCTTCAAGATGGTCGAGAGATTCTTCCTTACCCACTGGTTGACCCCCGCTCGAGTGAGTAAGTTCCTAGCTTCGACCCTCAGCTTACACAAGGTTTCCTCAACCAGCACAAGTCTCCCTCAGCTCTCACTAGCTCGGCAGGCTACCTCAGCACTCCCCTAGCACTCCCCGGCTCGGACTAGCTCGGCAGGCTACCTCAGCACTCACCTGGCTCTCTCGGACTTTCACAAGATCCCCTCGGACTTCTCACGAACTGACTCGATCAGCTTGGATCAATCCGGGCCTGGTTCCCTCAGATCCTCTCGAAGTCTCACGAGATCCCCTCGGACTCTAATTCACTCGATCAGCTCGGATCAGTCCGGACCTGGTTCCTTCCTAGTCGTCTTGCTCGGATGAGCCTAGTCGTCTTGCTCGGATCAACCTGGTCGTCTTGCTCGGATCAATCTGGTCGTCTTGCTCGGATCAGCCTGGTTGTCTTGCTCGGATCAGCCTGGTCGTCTTGCTCGGATCAGCCTAATCGTTTTACTCGGATCAGCCTGGTCGTCTTGCTCCCTACTTCAGCTCGCCCCCTGCTTCAGCTCGCCCCCTGCTTCAGCTCGCACCCTGCTTCAGCTTTTGTAGCCAACTTGGTGTGACTAGCTGGTGGCTTCGGTGCCTTTTCCTGGACTTCTTCCTCTCAGCTTCCTTTCTCAGCTGAGCTCTCTTTCCGAGCTGCCTTATCCTCCTTTCCGAGCTGCCCTTCCTCCTTTCCAAGCTGCCCCTTCTCCCTTTCCGAGCTGCCCTTCCTCCTTTCCAAGCTGCCCCTTCTCCCTTTCCGAGCTGCCCTTCCTCCTTTTCGAGCTGCCTTGTCCTCCTTTCCGAGCTACCCTTCCTCCTTTTCCGAGCTGCCCTTCCTCCTTTTCCGAGCTGCCCTTCTTCTTTTCCGAGCTGCCCTTCCTCCTTTCCGAGTTGCCCTTCCTGGATTGGGGTTGCTGGTCTTGGATCGAGCCTTTTGCTTGGCCTTTGACTTGGGTCTAAGGCTCGGGTTTAAGGCCCCTCCTTATCCCATTTAAGGGGGCACTTAGTTCCTTTATTTTATTTACGTTAATTCTACCTATATGCTAATTTTTGTTTAGGTCACTCTTAAACTTAATTATTTTATCTCCTTTTATCATTCTCCACTACCTAACTAAAAAAAATTAAAATTTGTGGTAAGACAGAAACCCAAAGGCACCTTCTATAAAGCACGTCAACAACTACACATCCGCCCTCACTCACAAGTCGGATTTTAAAAGTGTCCATGGTACCTGCTCCTGCTCTTTATTGCATAGTTACTTTTGAGTCTAAGAATGCATCAAAAACTTCACGGTACTTGAATATGATTGGTCAATTTCCTAGTTGTTCTTGCCCATTTTTTTAAAGAGATATCGGGCAAAGCTTTAGGAAAGCAAGGGAAATTGATAAATTACAAGCACCTCTACTACATTTTCATGTAGTTTACGGACTAGTTTCTGAGGTAGATGTGTTCATGCAGGCTTCTAGTTTCAGTTTCAACAAAATCAAGCGTGTTATTCAAGTAGTGATACTTAAACACCCCAAAAATTAGGACTTTATCTACTATCAATTATATTGTATGGTGACATACATGATTCAATGGAAAAAATGGTGAGACTAAAAGAGCCACTACTTAGTCCAAGCTATACTTGACCTATTTAGTAAATATTATTCATCTTGAAATATTGACAAATTTTTCTTCTTTTGTTCATTTGTTTTATAAAATAAAAGGATTACAAATGATATAATTCTGCAAGAATACGTTCATTTTCAAAATCATAGGCGCATCTTAAAACCGCGGTCATAGGTCTAAATATTTACTTAATTTAATGATAATTTATTTTTAATTTCATATTATTACAATGTTTTTAAATTTTGCTTTAGAACCTATTGATTTTGTGCTACGTGTTCTCCAATCACCGCCCTAGGCTCTCCGCTCTCCGCTCTACACACGCAAACTAGCTTTCTCCAAAGGCTTCCAACTACAAACGAAGGACTTTGACATGTCTCCTCGAAGTCCTTTCCAAACCTCATCCACCACTTATGCAAATGACATTCTAAGTCTGAGTCTCTCATATGGAGTTGCCTATCTAACCAAGCAATATGGCAGAACTATCAAGCGGTTGCCCAACACTCCTATTGTGGACCATCACAACAAGTGGGAATCAGCCCGAAACGTCAAGGCCATTGTGAGAAATGTTACTCTAATTCCATATCCCAATAATGGTAGAATTATCACCCTGATTCAAGTAGATGCAGGTATCTATTCCAACTAGAAAACATATCTCGTATCACTTTGTGACTTCCCGTCTTGTACTTGTGAAGACTTTGTTACCATGAGCAGTGGAGCATTGGGCAGAAGAAAAGCGTGGATAAACTGCAAGCACTTGTATTATGTCTATTGATTCTTGTGTAAGGCAAACTCTAAGGATGATAAGTATATACACGCCCCAAGTCTTAGTTTTGATGAAGTAGAGGTGTTGCTCCTCAATAGCAGTCTCCAGATTTGTATTTTCTTGGTCAAAGTAGTAATGGCTGGTTATTGCCTTTTTTATCGTATTGTTTGATAAAACTGTAATATTTGGATGGTCAATCAGACTCTTACGTACAAAGGTGCCCATTTTCTCTTCATTGAAAACTTGTGAAATTCACTAATTCTACATTGTAATGAAGGGTAGGATTTCATAGCACAAAATTAGTATAACTTTGTGCCTAGAACCCAGTTTATTTCCATTCTTGGAAAATGAAGAATATTAGATGTTAAAAGAACAAAAAAATGGAGGATGACATAGGCTCTTTGGTACCAAAGAGCTCATTTTCCATTCTTTGAATAATAATGAAGTTCACTGATTTGTCTATGTAACGAAGGATATGATTTTCATTTGGTCAAATCAATAAACCTCAGTACCTAAGACCCTTGTTTTTTCATTGTAGTATAGGTATAAATTTTTGAAATTGAAAAAAACCATTTGTGTCAAATGGGTTCTTTGGTACCAAAGTTCGTTTTTTGTGCTCACTTAAATTTTTTGTGGCACAAAGATTTATTTGTGCTTCCTAGGATACAGTTCTCAATTGATCACATAAGCATTGTTTATCCATCCATTTTGTACATCCAAACAATATATCATCCAACAAAGCTCATCTAGTTTCCAACGGAAAATATACACTTCAGAACCAAATTTTGTGTTAAATCCCACCCAAAATTATATAATTTCCTTCAAAATCAAGGAATTCTAGGGTCCATTTTCAATTGAAACGTATTGAAAATCCACAATATTAGGTTTTACTTTTTATTTTTTAAAATAATTTTTTGTCTTTAGAATTTTTCCATTTATAGTATATTCCGAGACAAAAATAGCCTCACTACTCAATGCTCTCCGCTTACCGCTCGCATTCTTACATCGTTGCTCAGGAGGTACGAGTTTGTTCTAGTGCATAAAGAAAAAGGTTGGTTCCACACACGGGAGAATACCACCGCGGCCCAGTAGCTCGTGGTTGACGTCCAAGTACTATTCGCAACCATACAATAGGGAGTGAAAGTCCTAGCCAGAGGCGACCAACTCATGGATGTATTAAGGTGTTCCAACACTACAGACCACTCTCCCAAGCTCTCCAAATAAATATAGAATCTAAATTTGTTAGAAAGCCCCAACTTTGTCTTGTTACTGAACCTTTGCCTAACAAATCAAATTATTACCTTTTAAGTTGAGATGCCATATTTTGGGACACAGCTCGCATCAGTGTCCGTATAATAAGTGCATTAGAACTTAAGAGTCGTTATTGTATGCAAGTTTATGTTGAGGTCATTAATCTCTTCTTTGAGATTTGCTCTCAACAAGCCTCGAGCCTCTGCTGGTGGGAGAGAGCAAATCCAAGGTGTTAAGGAGTAAAAAGAAAGACACTTCAGAATCCAATAACACCCTTGTTTGTTTTATTTTCAGCATGTCCCAAACTCAAGCTAGCTCATCTTCCAAGCATTTTTTCAATGAGGTAGTAAACGGACTTGAATGCAATGTTATTGAGATAAAAGAAATGCCTTGGTTGTTGCAAATACCTTCCAAAAGGTAATTAGTTTTGCTCACACCGAGTAGTGGTTAAGGTTTCATACAATGAATATTCTTGTCAAAAAGAAGAATAGTCTCAAAGCCCCACTTGTTGCAACATAAGAATTGGTAAAGAATGGATTAGATCCTAAAGAGGGAGCCAAAAGTTATGAGTCGTTACCCTCATTCACATTTGTGGCCTAGGAGAAGTGGCTCTCAAAACGGGTGGATGGGAAAGCCGGTAACCACTTTAACCTCACTCAACTTCCTAGTGAAATTGAGGTGGAAGTGGGCGGTTTTGCCTTGGACTACCAAGTAGCAATCTTTTGTAATATTGGTTAGCAAGTATGGTCAAGAGATGTTGTGCTTGCAATGGTGAGAACTAAACTTACGGAAATGCAAATACCAACCGGAACACATATTGGAGAGGCAATTGCAATCTTTTGCCAACATCAAACCAACATTGGAGTGGAGTCATCAAGTTGCACCTATAGAACCCGGACGTGGAGGCAAAGGACCTTTTGCAAGGATTAAGGCCTTTCATTCTTATTTTAAACAAAGGCATCCCTTACAAAGATAAAGTGTGCAAAAATTATGATGTTATTGCATACTCATATATGCTGTCAGTCAAGATTTTGGGTCCTAACTTGATAAATAGAGATGCTTATGACATTCATCTAGAAATCGTGAGAAAAAGCTTCTCAAGAGGGTTTGAGTTTGAAATCACAGGTGTTGAGAAGAAAGGTCTTACCAATTTTGCTTTTGTTAAAACCACCACTCCAAAATAAGCGGTTAAAGTCAAAGACATTAAAATCTCATTTCACAATGAGATCTTTGTACCAACTCTTTCAACCCGTAAGATGGATGAGGATGAGATTGCCAAAAAAATTGTTTTATTCTTTTTGTAAAAAACCTTAACAAGGTAAAGAGTGAAAAAGAATTTGTTGAAGTACCAAATCTATGATGGTGGAGGAGAATGTGATTGATACATTTTTCAAACTCAAACATGGACGGCATGTGGGCATATGTAACATTGAATGTTTGCCTACAACGGTGTATAAGAAGTTTGTCAAAGAAATCAAGCTTCTTCATAGGAATTATATCATGTTCCACCCTCACCCTAAGAGCCTAGATGGTAGTGCCAAACCTAACATGGATGAACTTGCTAGACTTGGCTTCACCGACATCAACGCCCGAGTAGCAAGTGCGGTAACAACAATGGAGAATGGATCTAGCAAGGGTAATGGAGTTTCTTTGCAAGAAATCTAAAGGGAGATGAAGGCTATGAAGAATGAGATTGTGGAGGAGACCAAGAATTATGCCGACATGGTGCAAGCACAAACAGAGACGAGCTTCACCGGAAAAATGCACGAACTTAGGGCATCTATAATAGCAACAATCCAAGCGACAAAGTCAGAAGATTTGGAATAACAAGGTGGCCATGTTGTGGACTTAACAAACTAGTTGTGTCCAACACCGCGGCAATAAGATCAGAATCTAGTGTATACTTATATCCTAAGACAATACAACAAGAAAATCAAGGAAATCAAACAAAGCATTTCTCAAATACAAAAAATACTATAGTATATTTATATACTATAAACAAAAAACCAAAAAATAATAAAGTATACTTATACACTACACAACAAAAAACAAAAAACAAAAACAAAAACAAAAACCAAAAATCAAAATAAACAAAAAAACAAATACAAAAATAAAAACAAAAACAGTAACAAAAACAATAATAACAACAACAACAACAACACCATTAACACAACAACACCATTAACACAACAACACCATTAACACAACAACCAAAACACATATACACCATATAAAAAAATAAAATAAACCTAAAGGTATAATATACTATATGCATCAAAAATTATCCATTGCAAACTCATACTCTTACTTGGCGGTGACATCGAAACAAATCCAAGTCCCTTGCCAAACTTAATAAAAACACATCCAACCGCACATAAATAAAAAAGAGCAAAAATGTACTTTATCCCAAGTATAGTAGGGTGACATTCAAATTGGCATTTTGGCAATTCCGGGGATAATGTCCTACACTGCTGCCAACTTTGACACCCTCCTAAGGGCTGAATTTTTTATTATTTTACCATGAAATTTTGGAGACAATATCACCTCTATGTTGTAAACATGCGTACCAAATTTCAAATCCAAGAGATCTATACAAAAAAAGATATGCAAGATTTACCAACAGGGGGTAGGTGTGAGAAAAGTTTCACACCCGCCAACTTTGACACCCTCCCAAGGATTGCCCATGGAATTTTTGGAGTAAAAACACCATTTGTGTTGATTACATGTGTGAAAAATTTCAAGTCCAAGAGATCCACACAAAATATGATATTCCAAATCTACCAACATGTGTAGTTGTGAGAAACAAATGGGAAAATCATTTACTACTTCCAACTTTGACACTCTCCCTTGGGCTGAGAATTTTTTATTTTAACATAATTTTATGGCACAAGATCATCTTTATGTTGATAACAAGTATAAAAAGTTTCAAGGCTAGGAAATGTATTCAAAAAAATATATTCAATATCCACCAACATGGGGGGTCGCTCTGAGAAAAGTTTCACAGTTGCCAACTTTGACACCTTTCCAAAGATTCAAAAAAATAGTTTTCCCATGGAATTCTTGGCTTGAAACCATCTCTAAGTTGATAATAATTGTGGAAAGTTTCAAATCCAAAAGATCCACACAGAAAGATTCCAAATCTATCAAAGTGTGTAGTTGTGAGAAACAAAAGGGAAAGCTTTTCACTACTTCCAAATTCAACACCTTTCCTAGGGTTGAAATTTTGTTGATCCAATATAAAATTTTGGGCACAAGATCACCTCTATGTTGGTAACATGTGGGATAAATTTCAAATCCAAAAGATGTATATAAAAAAAGTTATTTGATATCTACCAACGTGTGTAATTATGAGACACAATATGAAGGACATTTAAGAAAATGTAAAAATATCTTTGACACCTCGTGCTCCCGCATTGATCTTAGTCATGTAACTCAGCCACCAAACATAAATGCTTCTAAAAAATATCAATAACATCTACATGTAGAAGTGTGAAGTTATTTCATGTAAACAAATCCACTTGGTTACAAAGTGTGCATTATACACATGACAAGTTTTCTCCTCAAAATATCTAATAAGCACTATGTAAAGGGAATGTTGTGTGTAATTTGTGGTGTGATTTGTGATAGATTAAATGTTGAGGTGATATTGAGAGCAAAGACTATCATGTGTGATGTAGAAGTGTTAATTCAGAATGGACATATGGGCCAGTGATTTATATGTATGGGCATATGGGCTGAGTGTTATCGGAACAATGTGCACATGGGCATATGGGCTTACTGATTTATACTAATTCACATGTATGGGCTGGCTGATTACATTAATTCACATGAGTAGAATTATACATTTGAGACTAGACACATGGTTGAGTCATGCTTGACTACTTTTTATACATGTTATCAACATAAAGATGATCTTGTGCCATTAATTTCATGTTTAAACAAAAAAAATTCTCAGCCCAAAGGAGAGTGTCAAAGTTGGAAGTAGTAAAATGGTTTTCTCGTTTGTTTCTCACAACTACACATATTGGAAGATTTGGAATATCATCTTTTGTGTGGATCTTTTTCACTTGAAATGTTTCACATGTTATCAATATAAATGATGTTTTCTCTCCAAAATTCCATGGGCAAAAAACATTTCCTTAATCCTTAGGAGGGTGTCAAAGTTGGTAGGTGTGAAACTTTTCTCACAGCTACCGAATGTTGGTAAATCCTGCATATCTTTTTTTTATAAATCTCTTGGACTTGAAATTTGGTACACATGTTGTCAACATAGAGGTGATATTGTCCCCAAAATTTCATGGTGAATTAACAAATTTTCAGCCCTTAAGAGGGTGTCAAAGTTGGCAGCAGTGTAGGACATTATCCCGGAATTGCCAAAACGCCAATTTGAATGTCACCCTACTGTACAATAAAACTCCACCCCAAGCACCAAGACGTTTACAATACATTGGCACCCCTCCTAAATAACACACACACTTCACAAAACACATAATGTCGCATTTCGACACATTGCCCACTACATTCAATAAAACAACTAACACCGTCCATCACATATACTATATACCTTAATAATCACCATTCACCCCTTTCCAAAAAGATGTTACCAACTACGGACAATGGATGGAGGAGTACGTCGTTCACTTATGTTAGGTGAAGTCATAATAGTGCAAGCGGGTGGAGTTGATGATTGCTCTCAAAGTTTTGTTCCGCCTCTCGTCGATCTGTCCAAGGAGGAAGAGAGTTCCTTGCTTGGCGATGCAAAGCAAAAATTGCCATGTAGGGGAAAGACTTTGACATAGTAGCCATGTCACACATGACCCAAGCCATGCAAGCAATATTGGCAGTGGTTGGCAATCCTCCACTCTTCCATCCCTTTCCCTTTTTTTGGCCTACTTAAAGATTAAATATAGAGGATTTCGGTGTGATCAAATTCAAGCATCAAGAATTTCAACTATGAGTGCTCAATTTTGCAACTTTTTGTTTTTATGAGTGTTAAAGTGGCCATTGATTGTTGAAGATAAATTAAATTATGAAGGTAAATCATCTAAATTGGTAAATTTTTTATAACTATAATCCAATTGAGTTAAAGAACTTTGAATAAAATTTGAAAATTGCAAATTCCAAAGCTGTGCATCATTCTTTGTTCTCCTAAGAAACTTGGTCTATTTTCATATAATTTATATATAGAAGCAATTTATACATAATCCTTGCTCTGTTCAAAAGAAAATAACATAAGTTTTTAACACTCATATTTTTGCTAACATGTATATTTATCAGACCTTTTGAAACTTGTTATGTCTAATGCTTAAGAAGAAACTGCTTAAGCTTGCCAAATTGGTTAGCTTGAGAACGACCTACACAGTATACAAATGATGAGCTTGAAATAGACAATGCAACACGTCAAAAGAGGCAGGTGGAACGTTTGGTTGACAATCAACTACTGGATCTGAAAATGAATCCTTGTATTCATGCGGCCTTACATGTCGAAAAAATAGAGGAAGAGGTTGTGGCTGTCCAAAAGAACAATTGTCAAGTACATCAAGCAACACAAGTTAGAGTTCCAAATTTGCCATTGGCATGTTGTGCAGTTGATGGTGTGGCCGACAACATTCGACATGTACTGTAACAAATGTACATTCATTATAACATGTATTGAACATCGCATTGGCTGGAAGAGCGCATCACCGGAAGACATTCAACATAAGCCAATCCACTTTTCATTGTTTGTTGTGATCAAAACTAAGTTGAGCTTCCACCACTAATGGTGCCCCTGTGCCATCCAACGCTTGCTGTAAGGAGTCTTTCAAAAATTAAAGAGCTCTATTGAAAACGCATTTGAGTGCATTGCAATGCTTTGACATTCACATCTCTAGGAGCAAATAATGATCAACGCTTTGTCTAAGGCGGTAACCACACCTTTCAACTTCAAGGTGCCATGTATCATAGAATGGGTAGCCTTATGCCAACAGAAGAGGAGAATTGTAAATTTGCACAATTAAATATTGCAAATAACCACACGGTCTTAAATAATCAAATGACAAATTTTAAGAGTTTGGATTGCAATACAAAGAGTCATCCAATTGTATACGCTTTCCATCTCAGAAAAGATTTAACTTGTTGATGGACCAAGTGGCATCAACAAGGCATACTTGAAAAATCTCATCCTGAAGTCCATGTGTATGCATAATCAGATTGAAGCAATTCCTTCATCCAAATTGCTGCACTATTGCTACACAAAGGCATGACCGCTTATTCAAGCTCTATCATTTTAACTCAGTTGGACTCAACTTTTGTGTGCAGCATCCATAGACATAGTGATTTGGCGGGATTGATATGGTGTATAAACTCATTCTCTAGGATGAGGTGCCAATGATCAAGGAACATGCTTTTGAAACTGTTGCCCATATGCTCCGCTATAAAACCAAGCAAATTGTGGCCTTTTGAGGAATAATTGTGTGATGTGCGTCGATTTTAGACATGTTCTACCTATTGTTTAGAAGCGCTTGTGGTCATACATTGTTGCAATATCAATGAAAGAGTTTAGCAACAAAGGTGACGAAGTGTGCGCTTTACTGCAAAATATGGATGTCGCTGAAACCTCTATGACGTTTGCCAAATTAGGGAATCAGACATTTGCGGGTTGCCATTTGGAGCTTAGAGTAGACAAGCTAGACTTTTTTGAGGAAGATTATCTCCACATTCAATCTAATATCATATTGCCTTGAAATTGTGACTGAACACAATTGCACTATTTTTGTACCACGCAACAAAGATATGACAAAATTCAGCAATGATGTGCTTGACATGATCCTTGGGACAAATCACTTTAGTGCTGACAAGGTGGACAATGAAGATGGCGTCAATGTGATTTCAACCGAGTTCTTGAATATGCTAGTCGCTACGACATAAGCTTAAGTTTAGATTTGGTACACCAATGATGCTTCTACATAACATAGATCCATCAAACGGACTATGCATTGGCACAAGGCTCATTGTCCGCAGCCATTTGAGCTAGGTGATTAAGGCAAAAGTCCTTGCAAGGTACGTTGCATTCATACTTTACATTCCTTTGATTGCTAAGAGCCCCACTAGAAATTTCCGTTTTGAGTCGCATATTCCATGACTATCAACACATCACAAAGTCAAACGCTTCTAAAGGTTGATATCTACCAAACTAAAGACATTATCTTGCACGGACAATTGTATGTTGCATTTTTGCGTGTAGCAACCCTCAATAATGTTTTTGTGCTTTTGGAAATAAAATCACATGGAGATGGTTAAATAATGCGCATTGTTGCTCACATCAAAGCAAATCGGTAAAACACCATATTCGTTATATTGGGAGATTTAGTGACTCCCAAATTAACACATGTAGATAATAAGAGCTAAAGTGCACATCTAAACTCTACAATATGGAGGGATATGAGTTTCCATTAAATTGGGAGGTAATGTTTTCTACAAAAACCCGTAGAAAAATAAGTACTACGGATAACATTACATTACGAATCTAACTATAATATTGAAAAGAAGAACACATTAGTTGACACTTCTTTTATACCACATGTGTTCATTGAATATGAATAGCTAAATATTCACACTCGATCCTACTAACCCGGATTAACACCATGCTCCAATTTAGCTAAAAGTGAGCTAAATGACGGACAAATATCCACTTGTAAGAGAATTAGTTTAACACATTTTGATGAGCCCTTTTTGATTTAAAAGAATTTCAATTCTCCTTGTGGAATATACATTGGCAAAAAAAATATATAACGAGTTTCAAATGATGGTGCTCAGAAGTGGGAAAAAAATTGCACACACTACCTCTTTTCGAACTAAAATGTCCCCATCACTTAGAGGTGCAATGAACTCAAAAAGGTAACTCCACACACTTTAGCTCCACTTGACCTAAAGTGCGCACCATTACTAAGTACACTGAACTAAAAAGAATGGAGAGCTAAAGTGTCAATAAGAAGATTTGCTCACACTTTAGCTCCACTAGAGCTAAAGTGTGACCCAACATTTACTTTCTATCATTCACCATGAAGGCAATTACTGGTATTATTGGTTTCAAGACTAGAAGCAATTTACCACATTGTTATTATAAAAAGAAAATAAAACATACTGCAAATTATCACCGATACACAAAAAGAATGGAGAGAATATTTCATAGCAATCATTGGCATCACATATTATAGTCATACAGAGTGTAAATGAATGAAATACAAATATCTATAATCCCAGCACCAATGGATCTAACCATACTACATGAAGTATTACGCATCAGAATCTAAAATCTAGGAAAAGGAAATCCATTTATCTAAGTCTATTACGATTCGGAGCTAGCAAGTGCTTCCAAGGAGGCCTTGATAATTGCTACTTGCCCCTTCGGAATTTTTGTAGTTGAATCTTGCACATGACCTCCATCCCTCTTTGAAGACCTAGGTTTCCATGCTGTCAAGATTGAATCGGTACTCTCCCACGTTATGGCTATCCCCTTTTCAATTGTCCAACGAAGGTTGCAATCTGTGTCCCAATCTTTATAGAACTTCATAACATCCCGATCGCGTGATATAGGGAGGAAGAATTGGATACGCACGGTGTTTGGCATATCCGGGTTAGAATTAGGATCTGAAACTGCTTGAGCAATCCAAAATGGGCGCTCGTCCCCATCACAAGGACGCAATGCAACAAAATAGCCAGCAAAAAGATCACGACCAACTCTAAAAGAAGGAGGTGGACGATCGCGCCTTTGGCCAACAAAATGCCCATCTTCACGGTACTCCTCACGAACCTCACCCTCCGCTGAGAACTCATCTTCAATGGCATGGGCAATTCGCGTCGTCGGCCAAAAGCCGTCTACCAATGATATCGGCGTATCCATTGGAATAATCAGAGCAGCTCTAACATCACGCCAATAATACGAAAGTGGCTCAAAACGCGATCGGGCTTCAACAGACTCCCGAGATGATTGCTCCCAGTGATCGATGAATCCTGAAAGTCCCTTCACCACCTCATGGAGATGCCGCATCATAGAAGGCTTCAATGCATCAGGTTCTCCGCGAGGCCATAAAGATTTTCCTTCACAATCCTCCTTCCACAATTTGATGCCGATACCTTCTCCTCCCTTAGGAAGCCAATCCTCATCATGACAAAGGATTTTATACTTCATTACCGGACAACCACTTGAATCCACATAAAACTTGAACTGATGAGCCTTTGTATGACCCTCCAAAGCTTCATCACCGTCCGCAATCATACCCCCAATGAACTTCTTAAAGTCAGGAACCTCTTGGATGAGATGCGGGATTGTGGGAACACTCTCATTTTTCATAAACGACCTCATGAGCAAAGGAATGGTTGGAAAACTCTCCTTCCTCAGTGTCATACTCCAACGTCCAAATAATGCATCTATATCATCATGTGTATGCCCAAGTAGCATAAAATTAACATACACCTCGCGGAAGATGCGTTTTGCAACAAGGAGAGACCAAAAATAGAAAACAAATCTATTTTTGTTATCACCAACTGCATTGTCCATTTGTACATTCAATATTGGTGGCAAAGGCCTCCTTGGAACTAGGATATCTGGAATCGGCCCTAATGGATCCAAACACATCTCAGCACCCCGTAATACCGCCGCATACAATGGATGAGAACTAGATTCTGGAAAGAGTTGTCGGGACGATGACTTCGGAGGCGCCTCCAGGTCACGCAATAGTTTTGCGAACGACCCGACCGTGTAATTGGCATCATGGGAGTATAAATCAAGGCCGTAATGGGCGTAACGCTGGTCCACATGACCATGGGCAAGCATACCTGTGATTGCAAGAGGCAACTTCATAAGCCCATCTAGGTGCTTTGTTTTATGTGAAAAAACCGGGGAGGCGGTCTTTGAGTGATCCATCTTATCATGCATGATGGTAAGAACCTCCTAGGGCGACGACTTTGATCGAAATCGGTTCAGGTAGTACAAGTCCCGATGTGAGAAAGCAGAATCAATGTGAACCTGCATCTTCTTTTGCCATAGCAGTGATGCTTGTGTTCCAGGTTGAGTAAGCTTCTTCTGATCCTGGTATTTGTCACAAGTAGAACAACAGGCAAAGTTGTCTCCACCTTTCTTGGCATAGTACTCAGGGAAGCTCACACGCCGAATCTTACTCAAGCTTGAGGTTGAGATTGGCGGCAATCCACAATCAGCGAGATGATCATCAAGAAGCGGTATCTAATCCTTCCACTTAAAACTTGCAGGGAGGACCTTTGCCACAGCCTTCTCCCCAGATGGGAGAACACGAGACTTGTGAGGCATGTGGTCCGCATGTCTATCGAGAATGGCTCCAAGAGCGGCAGTAGCCACAACCGTATGACCTCTAGGCTTACGCAAACTGGTATTCCCGTGGTGTTGAGCGGCATGACCAGCGGCAGCGTCCTTTGCATTCCGATAGAAAGTACTCGAACTTACACCCATGATTTTCATCCAGGCATGGGCACAAACGTCCACACCCTCTAGGGTCACAACCTTCCTACCCGCAGCGTCTCTATGAAACTGTCTGTGAACGTCGAGTTTGATATGATTTTTGAACTGCACGATGGTCTCACTGTACAAGCGCGTCCGAAGGACTCTTATTTTATCTCTAGGGTAGTGTTGAACACAGTTTTGACTACAACAACTATTGCTCGCAACAGCGATAAACGGGATATTCATTAAAATGAGACATTTCAGAGTCTCAATTTATCATGGTGTCTAATTATAGTGAATTTTATGTTTCATTAATTTGAGACTATTTATTAAATTGAGACTTAAGCTCAATTGAAATTGCCAAGTACTACATCCTAAAAAATTATCATAGCAAGAATAAAAATACTTCTTAAAAATTTGAGCGGATATAAATTTGAGCATCCCTAGCAGGGCTCAAAATTAAACTAAAATAAGACATTTACACTCATTTATAAGCCACCCAAAATGCATGTCTTCTCAATTTAAAGGGAAATAAAAATTACCAATTTCAAGAAGTGGTACGTGTTTCAAACAACAAGGTCATTAAAATACCAATCACTAAAAATTTAGCACATACTCTAGAAATACATTCAAATATTTATATTAATAGAAAGTATCCATGCATCAAGGATAAATGACAATTAATCAAACACACAATGTGAACCACAATTTATCCATCAATAACTTTATAAACAAACGGCAACGTTTAATGATATTGAAGCAACACAATACATCACTATATGAAACTACAAATTCTAATCTAATGTTCTCTACAAATATGCTACGCGAACATTCAAAGTCTCAATTCCACGACAGACCCCCATGTTCAGTACATACTTAGTACAATATCTAGTCCAAAACAACACAAGTTCAAATAAGAACATGCACCCCCACCTATTTCGAATTACTAGAATAACTGTTGCCATCAAAAAACAAAAAAACCTGTTGAAATCTAATATTCAGCTAAAGATGCCTTGATTATTTCTACCTGTGATTTTGGAATTTTGAGCCTCGAAGAACTAATGTTCCCACGGAACCTAGGCTTCCAAGCTGTTACAATGCAATCTGTATATACCCAGATTGGTTCAGATTCAGATTCTTCTACCCAATTGTTCCCATTACTAGAATCCCACCCTTGGTATGTTTCTAAGTCCACATGACGTTGAGATGCAGGTTTGTAGTATTGCACTTTAATCTCATGAGAATGTTCACGATCTGGATGTGGATTAGTCAATGCCAAGGCGATCCAAAATGGGCGCAAATCCCCATCAGCTGAACGCACCGCAAGTACATAGCCCTCATATACATCTCTACCAACCTGGAACGATGGAGGCGGACAATGACGTCGTTGTCCAATGAATGGAGGGTCTTCGGCATACTCCTCCCTCAATGTACCATCTATATCGTACTTATCCACCATAGATGGAGCATATCTAGATAGTGGCCAAAATCCCTCTCGTAGAGAACTCGATTCTTTGAGTGGCACCTCAAGAGCAGCCTTTACACCTCTCCAATAATACATGATATGCTCATTCTTCCTCCTGTATTCACCTGAGATATCCTCATTTGCCATGGATTCCCAAAGACTTAGAAATCCAGAAATACCCTTCATAACCTCGTCATAATTCTCATGACGTCGCGGATTGAGAGGAAGTGGCTGCCCATGAGGCAATATTGGTCTACCATCTGCCGTCATTTTCCACAACTGAATTCCTCCATTCTCCTCGGGCAACCAATCCCTATCTGTACAAAGAATTTTGTACTGCATCTTTGGCAAACCATCAGAATCCTTGTAAAATTTGAACTGCTGGCCCTTTGTATGACCTGTGAGGGCCTCATTGCCGATGCACAAATATCCATTAAGAAAGCCCTTGAAGTCGGGCACCTCTTCAATAAGATGTGGAATAACTGGCTTCTCTTCAGCATCCATGAATGACTTCATCAAGAGTGGAATCGTTGGATAGCTGTTTGACTTAAGTTTGGTACTCCATCTCCCAAACATTGCATCAATATCCTTGTGAGTATGACCAACAAGTAAGAAGTTCACGTGTACTTCTCGGAAAATACCCAAATGAACAAGTAGGGAGAAGAAAGCAAACACAAATCTATTCTTATTGTCTCCTGTGGCATTATCCAATTGCATTTGTAGAATTGGTGGTAAGTGCCTTGCAGGAACAGGTTCAACCGGTGGAGCCGCAAGGGATCCAAGGCACACATTGGCATTAGCAAGCACAGCCTCAGACAGTGGAGAAGCTCTCCCTCTTGCAAATAAATCACGAGAAGAATACACCGGTGGACTCTCTAAGTCCCGAAGCAACTTAGCAATGGATCCAACTGTGTGATTCGAGTCGGTGGGGAAGATGTCAAGACTATAATGCGCATAACGGACATCTCCATGTCCATGAGCAATCATTCCAGTCACAGCTACAGGGAGTTTCATGAAGGACTCCGTCGCCTTATTCTTGTGAGAAAAATGGGGAGATGTTGTTTTGCTATGATCCATTTTATCATGGATGATGCAAACAACGTCATCTGGTCTATCCTCCGAGTTCTTCCGGTTCCCATAATATAAAATACGATGAGTCTGTTGGGAGGCCTGATGCAACTTCAATTTGGTATCCCACGTATTGAATGCGGAGGACCCTCGTGTACTAGCCTTCTTCAATTGCTTCAATTCGTCGCATCTACCGCAGCGAGCAAAGTTGTCACCCGGCTTCTTAGTGGAAAAATGTTCAAATTCTGAGCTCCGAATTCGGCTAAGACCAGACAAAGATATTGGTTTGAGCCCAAATCTTAAATTCACCTCATTCACTTTGGGCAACATTGCAGTCCATTGAAAGGAGGAAGGAAGATGTTTCGAAACAACCTTCTCCCCAGTGCCAAGAGTAGTAGTCTTGTTAGGACTACTATCAGCAGCATTGTCAAGTAGATCGTGCAATGTAGCAATTGCTTGGAGAGTATGGGTGCGAGGCTTCTTAGTCCTAGAATTGCCATGTGCCATCGCTCGCACTTCATCCTTCGCATCACTTTTGTATCGGTAGAATGTGGCTCGGCTAACCCCCATGATTGTACACCATGCATCTTGGCATACATCAATTCCATCGAGCGTCACCACATGGTTGCCATTGGAGTCAATGTGCATTTGCCTATGCACATCAAGCAAAACATGTTTCCGAAAGTATACACCTCCAATGTCATTGTGAACTTGTGTTCGAAGTACAGAAATTAAACTGCGCGGAAAGCGTTGCGTACAATTTCTTGGACAACAAACAATGCTCGCAACAAGGTTGATCGACTGTGCAGAAAGGAGTATTTCCTTCTTTGGTGGGGAAGGCAGCACTCGACGCGACCGATTACTCTCATACTGTCGAAGACCAATTCTTGGACCCCGACGGAATACCTTCAAAGCGGCATTGTAAATGCTAGTTTGCTCTTGGTCGTACAAACTCACATTACGAAGAAAGACCTGTCGAATTGGCCATGCTCGGAGAGCAAACATCCAATTCAAGGGAATATCATCCTCATTTAAGGATTCAACAATAAGAATCGCGACATGGTCATCTCCAAGTGGCCGGCCTCCAGTTTCAGGAATTAATCTGGAATCAACACTCTGACATAGTCCGATTCCGACGTTATTCCCTGATGTGTTTCGAAGGATAACGCGCTTCGAAAACCAGGCAGCGCGAGGAATACCCTCACAAGGAGCAACATCGGAAGGCAAGGTTGGAGGAGCTCGATCTCTGACATCAAATGAGTCTCCTTCCATCTACAAAAAATCCATTTGACGTGGCTTTAGTTCAGAAATGATGTTCATTGAAATATGATAAATAATAAGCACCTTGAATCCAAAGTAATATAAATTTGGACAAGTGCATTTAGGCACAAAGGCAAAATCCAAAAACGCAACTGAGTATCCTCCGCTCAAGGATATGAATGAGAGAAATTAGAAATACACATGACTATTTATTTAAACAGTATCCTCGATTCGAGGATGCTAATATTATGATTCCAATGGAGAGAACGACATCCTAGCGGTCTCAAAAAATATCAACAGACATTTAAGTACTCGTTAAGATATATTGAAGACGAGTAGAATTAAGTAGGTCGGTCATCGACGAGTAAAAGTTCAGTACGGACTCGAGAAAAAATGAAGTGTAGACGATCTCTTCTTTTAAGTAAACAAGAGGAGTTGATTAAAATTTAGATTGGCAGTCCTTTATGGATATTATGGGATTATCCTCGGGTCGAGGATAGCCGACTACTAATAATTTGAAGTACTCTATAGTGAAACTTAACCGACGAAACGATTCAGTCCTTAAATAAGGATCTCATTTATAGAATTTGTTGATCGACAGAAGAACTAGCAAAAGGCAGTATTATCCTCGAACCGAGGATAAATTTAATGACTATCTCACTCATAGGACTCGTTGATCGACTGCTGTACAAGCGAGAGTCAGTGGTATCCTCGAACCGAGGATAAATGGAATGAGGATCATTTTATATGACTCATTGATCAGTTGCTGAAGTAGCGAGAGTCAGTGTTATCCTCGACCCGAAGATAAATAAAATGAGGATCCTGTCATAGGTCAGGTTGGTCGACTGATGAACTAGGAAGAGTCAGTGATATCCTCGACCCGAGGATAAATGGAATGAGGATCTCATTCATAGGATTTGTTGATCAACACCTGAACTAGCAAGAATCAATTTTATCCTCGACCCGAGGATAAATGGTTAGTTTTAAATAGTAATGTGATATGCTACAGTGATCATGAGTAGCGTTGGAGCATTCACAGCACACTTCCTTTTAATTGCAAACAAATTCTACGGTGCATTAGAAGTACTACACCGAGAATAATGATATCGACAATGAAAGAAATACACATACTTTGAACAAACAACCGTGATGCGGACGGCCTACGGGCTCGGGTCAGGTTTAGGGTCGAATGATCACAGCTAAGCCTCAGACAACAATCTCTTGATCTTGAAGTACCCTTGAGAGGAAATCGAGCTCTCTACAAGGATGCGCAAATGAAAAAGAAATTCAAACATACTTCAGATAAACTCAGACATATTATTGACGACTACTGTGAATGTTCTCAAAACAAGCAAGACACTCAGCGGAGTAGAGAGAGAGAAAAGAGGATGCAGCAGGTGCAAGAGTAGAAAATGAACTTCTGAAAATGAGCATACGGTAGTCTTCTGCGTGGCGGAGCAAAAAAGGTGGCGCTAGGCGGGAAAACTTTATTCCAACGGCTCCAGGATTTGGGGGCGGGAAATGGTATCCACAGTCCTACTTCTTAGCTGTCGATGTCCTATTTCGGGTTTGACATACGCACTAATTGCAGTAAGCCACTAGCCCGGAATCCACGCATGCATTAAAAAAGTGATGCATTGGATAATGATGCCTTTCTTTCTGTGCAGTAATCCTTCCTTTCTGTGCAGTAAAGGCTCTCTTTACTTAAGTCACAGAAAAAAAAAATAATAATAATAATAATAAATAAATAAATAAAAAGATAAGTGATGACACAAATTTATCCCCTTTAACCCCTAAATGATCAACTGTCCCCCTGGGATGAAATTGGTTTTCGGGCATGTACCTAAAATTTGACCAAAATTTAATTTTTAAAGATAACCTCATCAGTAGATTGCCTTTAATAAGAGCTACTAAGAGGTTTTTTTTTTTACATATTAGTTTTGCGGTTTAAATGTTAGTACCACTCAAAGTTAAAAAACGGGGACTCCAGGCAGCTCCAAAATATTTGACAATAGTTTCTATTGACATTGAGATTTATCACACAAATAACAAATATTTTCTTCACTTGAAATTTTCTAAAATAGTTATTGTCTTTAGTGGAAAAAGGAATTTTATCCCAACTCAAACATTTTCACACATTGCCGGGCAACGGGGAAAAAAACTTCATCTTTTCTACATAAAACCTAGAGATCTTCATGTTTTTCACATTTATTTTTTCAAAAAAAAAATGTGGTGAAAACCTTCTTATTGACCGTTTATATTATCATTCGAAAACATACGTAGTTCACCAAAATATATGTGAAATATCAATTTTGAACCTCCCCTCCTTGCACACTTGTTTTGAATATGCTACACCCCTTTTTTACCTCTAAAAATTGGTATGTTGGGAAATGTATGTGAAACATCACGCTTAAGACAATGGTAAAAGATTTAGACCTTGTACAGTCAAACCTCGATATGTGTTACCTCAATAAGTGTTAAAACTCTAGATGTGTTATGGAGATTTCCGCTCCCTTAAAATTAAAACTAGTAAGTGTTATGTGTTAAGTATTATGCAATGTCGCGCTCCCAACTTTGTTGAATTTACCTCGGTAAATGATAAGTTTCCAAAAAAAGACTTTTTGTAAGAGCCATTGCTTGCGGGGAGATAATTTTGAGGTAAAGTAATAGTTTCTTGTTGCAAAGTGACTCTAGATGTCCATTCTAGAAACAAATTGATAGGTAGATGTAATATTAAGTTCATAAACTAATAGATCATATATTTTTAAGCTCATAAAGTAAAGGATAAGTGTACTTTTTTGTTTATAAACTTAATAATGAAAGGCAACTAGGCAAGGCGGCAAAGACTATAAGAAGAGACTGAAGGCTATAGAATTATTATTTGTGTTGTGAACTCATTCATAGAATATATGTTGTTAGAGTTTTCATTTGTATTGCAAATTCATCAATAGAAGATATATTGTTCAAGAAAATTTCCTACAATTTGCAATGGCAAAGGGTCATGAGTTCACGTTAGAGCAAATACAAGAGATTATTCAATATCGTGAGACTCTGTTAGCTAGCAGTGGAAAGATTACCAATAGAGCATTAATTGCGTGGGCCAATGCACACTTTCAAGTAAACGCGTCTGAGATGAATATTGGAAGAATAGTAAAGCAAAAAGAACACATTAGTGGACTTGACGTTGGGTACCTCGGTGATTCCAAGCGCTTACAAAAGTCCCAATGCCCAGAAGTGGAGGAAGCCACTTTTACTTGGTTTACGATAATGCAGAAAAAGAATGTTGTTTTATCTGATGACCTTGTGGTGGCGTCTGCAGTACTCCCTAGAGGTGCTAACGAGAAGAAGCTTCAATTTTCTCATGGATGGGTCCAAAATTTCAAGAAGATATATAATATCAAGGGCTATACCCGTCATGGAGAAGATGCATCAGTTGACATTTGTGAATCTGAGGTTTTTTAAGAAAATGGAAGACATCAAAACACTTGAATCTCATTACAGGAGTAGTGATGTTTTCAATATGGATGAAACTGGTCTTTTTTACAGGTTGGAACCAAATCATACATTAGCTATGTAAAGGTTATCTGGAAAAAAAAAGCAGAAGGAGCGCATCATGGTGGCACTTACCGCAAATGCTGATGGAAGCATCATTCTTCCTCCATTTGGTTATCGATCAATATTTGATGCCTCGAGCTTTTACAAGCACGCACATTCTAAACCCAAAAAATCTAGGTATACAATGCCATGCTAATAAAAAAGATGGATGACAACACAGATTTTTGAACAATTTATGTTATATTTTGAGAGGAGGATGGTAAGTGCCGAGAAGGAGAAAGTACTTTTGTAGGTGGATAATTTTTCTGGACATCAAGTGCTTAATGTCGGTTCAAGATTGAAGGTGACACAAAATTTAGAGTTTTTGCCTCCAGTTACAACTAGTCGTTTCTAGCCTATGGATGCAAGGATCATTGCATCATTCAAAGCTCAATATACGAAGTTATTAATTCAACATCAAATAGATTGTATTTCAACTCGCAAGAGTTTGGCGATTGATGTGTACCAGGATGTTACCATGGTTGAGAAGCCTGGGCGTAACGGAGTGACTCCAACAACAATTCGAAATTGTTGAAGACACACGGGGATTCTTTTAGTTCTTGTAGAAAATGAAGTCCTTCAAGAGCAGCGCACGAAAGAGGTAGAGGAGGCTGCTGCAGTATTGGAACAACTAAGTTTGATATCCTCTGAGACTCAGACCCCTTACATGAATGTTCAAGAGTATTTAAATTATGAGATGGAGTTTGATTTGAATAATCCTTATCAGCCCACTGATGAAGAAATTTATTTAAATGCTTCCATCTCAACAACAAGGTAGTGAACATGAAGATAGTGATCCGGATGAAGCTAATCCTCACGATAGAGTAGAAGAAGTTGTAGGCTTTAAACAAGAAACTATTACTTTGCAAAGATTTGTAGACTTTAAAGAAGAAACTATTACGTTGCAAAGATGTTTGAAGAAGTTTTTGGAGCAAAGACCTAAAGACACCATGTTATCTATGAGGTATATTGAAGCACTAGAAAAGAAAGTAGAAGCTTGGCGTGTAGAAGAAACTTGCCAAAGTACTATTGATTCATTCTTTCAACAGACTTAGATGAATAATGAATCAATGTTTTGTAATTTCACCAATTTTTTCTATAAATGTTATGTATTTACCTTTTTAATTCTTATGAGTGTTATTTTTTATAAGTGTTACAAATCATCGGCATCACTCTCTATAAGTGTTAAGTGTTACTAGTGCCTAAGTGTTAACTAAAAGTATGCTCCCAACCCCTAACACGGTCACTAAGAAGGATTAGACCACGTCATGTAATAGAACTTGGAAGGATTAGACCACGTCTTGTAATAGAAGGGGTGGTAATATTTGAAAAAATTGTACAAGGAGTGGAGGTTGGAATGATGCCATTTCACTTAATAATTTGGGAACAAAGTATGCTTTCCCCACGGTCACTAAGAAGGATTAGACCACGTCTTGTAATAGAACTAATACATAGTGAAAAATTATAAAGTGACAAAATTATATGTAGAATAGAATTATGTTTTTCTACATCCTTGGTTGACTATTTGTGGATTTTGTGAAAATATTTGAGTGGGATAAAATGCATTTTTTCACTACGGACTATATAAGATTCGGGACCATATAAAAAACAATGTATTAAACTTAACCTAGTGTTCAAAATCTAAAATATAGTACTGTGGCTTGGCAAAAGTTTTGGGAGTTGATGGAAAAGCCCCCAATAAAAATTAAATATAAATGGAATATACACTTTAATTGAAATCCAAATTCACTTGGTGTTATAAAGATTTATATCCACTTCAATTCTACTTGAATCCACATTGGTGAATATATTCCACTTGAATATCCATTGGTGAATATATTCCATTTGAATCAACATTGGTGAATATTTTGCACTTGGTGTTATTCGAATGCTACCCACAAATAATATTCACATAGTACTAGATAAGTTACTTTTAGAAGTGGCATTCTTTGGTTTAAAAAAAAACAATGTTTTAATCTTTATTTAGAAATTGACAAATTTACTCTAATTGAAATCCATTCTTCTTCTCATTTCTCAACTTAAATTCAGTGTGTGTGAGTGTGTGTGAGTGTGTGTGTTTTATGTGTGAGTCTATGTATGTGTGTCTTAGACACACATTTAACTAATATGAATTGAATTTAATAGTTCATTTTTAAGAACATAGTTTAGGGTTTTATTTATATGAGTAATTTACAAAAATATTTGGAGCTTTGGATATTACAAGTTGCTATGTGGTGTATGATCAAATTATTTGCTTGCATTTAAATTTATCTTCATGTTACTTTTGCTTGCCAAGAAAAAGTAAGTAGTTTTAACATTTATATTTGATCATGGATTCCATGGCAAAACCAATAATCGGCTTGTACATGTCAATTTATATATATTATTATTTATGAATATCTTTATAGTAAAAATGTCAAATTTCATTTTCATTTTCATGCATGAATTTGCAAATGGAATATCATGTTTATTATTTTAAATAAAACTCATGAAGGAACATAGTTTCTTTATTTCTTGAATTATTTTGCACAATTTTCTATTTGCAGTCCTAGGGACAAATAATTTGATCACAATGCGCACCTTTAGGTTCCCATTTCCCTGTTATGCGCATCACTATACATATTCACATACATACATTTTAGTGCATAAGTATAAATTATAAATTATTATTGAAATGAAGTTGTAATTGAGTACTCAAAATTATCAGAATCATCCATAAAGTTTATTACAGCCAACAACACATTTAAAAGTAACTTCTTTGTACTTATGTGAATATTATTTCTGGATAGTATTAATTTCTTTATTAAGTGAACAAGAACATTTTAAAAATGAGAATTCAATACTATTAAATATAATCAATTAGACCTATATCGTACATTTGCTTCAATTCCCTTGGTGTTATAAAGAAATGAAATCCACATTGCATGCTTTTTTTTGGCTTTTTTGATATGAATGGTTTGTTTAGGATTTAATAAAGTTTGATTCATTTCTCCATTTCCAAGTACATATGTATATTGATTTCTCCATTGATTTTTATTTACTTGTTACACTAGTTTTCTGAATGTGCACAAAGTACTCCATGTAGTTTGAAAAAAAAAGAATTGAACCTTAGCATGCTCTATCAATTTGGATTCCAATGAAAGTGTATACTCTATTTCTGAAAATTCGTTTATTTACTAGCACTTCCGGCAACTCCGATTTTTTTTTCAAGGACACACTACTATATTTGAGATTTTCAACACTAGTAAGTTGTATACATTTTCTTATATATTGTCCATAATCAATTTTTGTCTGTAGCAAAAAAATGCATTTTATCCATGGTAAAAGATTTTTCACGCATTGCCACTATACTGAAGATGGCTTTTACTGTAATGATACGAATCGTGTATTTACTCTTGTACAATATTTGTTAAGAAGTTACCAAGTACTGTTAGCCCCCATTGTCATTAATATTATCTTTCAGTCCTGCACCTACCCTAATACCTGTTGTATTTGCCACAATCAACCACCCACCAAAATTTGGAACAAGTTGACAAATAGTGTTAGCCCCCAATAAACCGCCTATTGGCCGCCATGCATATGAAACGCCCATCTTGTCAACAACCACATCTCGTTATCCTCCCATTTGTAACTATCCCAATTCACATATCATGCATTCTTTGAATTAAAACATGAATATCCAACTAATATTAAATGTATATTTCTACATTTTACAAAAAAAAGGATGATTCTAGAATGAATGTTTCAAGAATATTCAATGCATGTTTTTATATTTTATAAATGCATAGATGAGTTTGAATGAATATTTCAAGAGTATTGAAAGTATATTTCTATATTGAAGAAAAAAAAGATGATTTTTGAATGATTGTTTCAAGAATACTTAATGTATATTGCAATCTACAAAGAATCAAGCATAGTTAATGTATCTTTGTATCTTTTTAGGAATATTAAAAAAAACATATACAAATATTGAAGGAATATTTGTATATGTAAGGTATCCCAATATGTTTGAATAATATTTATTCTACATATGTATATTTAACGAATACTTATTGTATATTATTATATTTAAAGATCATTTAGGAAACACGTCAATAGTTTTAAATAAGTTTTAAGAGTTTTATATTTATTTTTCCTAGGATGACTAAAATATCTAATGTATATTTGCATTAAAAGGAACATTTAATGAATTGCTAATAAAATTTTTAATGTATATTTAATGTGTATTTGAATATTAATAAAATTTTCAATGAATATTTGATGCATATTTAATAAATATGTATTGAGTATGATATGTAAATATCTATTTTTATGAGATATTTATGTTTGTTTTGTTTGGAAAATTTCTTTTATTTTTCCTAGTCTCTTCTAATAAATTTTCAAATTTTGTTGATCTTGTAGTTCTAATTTCGAATTTTCTACTTCTGAACAATTTATGTTCTCTAATTTTTGGGATTTTTCATTTGTTCCATATCTACGTTCTAAATTTTTCAAACATTCCTCGTGCAAATTTACAAGAAGTAGGAAAAATACTATAGTAAATAAAAAACTTAGTTGAAATAGTAAATCGCAAATTATATAAAAATTTAGTAAATGTAAATGAAGCCAAAAATTAGTAAATGTAAAATTAGTAAATATTTAGTAAATGTAAATCCAAAGTAGTAAATTTATTGTAGTGTACTATAGAAAATTTAGTTAACATTTCAATTACAAGAAATGGTGTAAAAATTTTGGATTGAAAAGTCCCTTTTGCAGTAAAGGTCTCCGTTTGTTTTTCTTTTCTTTTTGTTCTATGCCCGCTGCCCGTTCCCGTGCTGCCCGCTGCCCGATTACCCTGCCCGCTACCCGCTGCCCGAAACGGCATTTGGCGGCGCGGTGAACCACCGCGACTCTCTCACCTCTCTCCCCATTCTCTCGTCACCTTCTCTTTGCGCACTCCCGCGGCTTTCCCTCTTCCACTCCAAACCTCCCCATTTCCTCTTCTTCTTCAAACCCTATCCATTATCTCTTCCACTTCAAACCCTCCCCAACTGTGAGATGTGTGAGGTTTCTGTGAGGTGCGTGTGAAGGTGTGTAGGTTTTGTGTGTGTGAGGTGCGCGTCTAGGGTTTGTGTGTGTGAGCTGCGTAAGTAGTGTTTGAGTGTGTGAGGTTTGTGTGTAGGGTTTGTGTGTGTGAGGTGCTGGAGTAGTGTTTGTGTGTGTGAGGTTTGTGTATAGGGTTTGTGTGTTGGAAGTGTGCGTGTGTGAGGTGTGTATGTGAGGTTTGTGTGACGTGCGTGTGTGAGGTGTGTGTGTGTGTGTGAGGTGTGTATGTGAGGAGTGTGTGTGTGAGGTTTGTGTGCGTTGTGTGTGAGAGGTTGGTGTAAGATTTGTGTGAGGTTTTTGTGAGGTTCGTGTGAGATTTGTGTGTGGTTCGTGTGAGGTTTGTGTGAAGTGTATACTTGAGAGGGATTAGTTACTGTGATTGTTTAGGTGCACTTAGGGTAAGATAGTGAGTTCAGGGTTTCAATTTAGAGTATTTCACAATAGAGCATAGTGCAAGATTTCGTGAGGGTTTAGGGTTTCTACAACACAAACATTTCTTTGTAGAGTTTGCTGTGTTCATATTTCCACGTGCTTTGTATTACATTGTGCATCATTCTGTGTTGTTTACGATTGTGCACATTACAGTATTCCTCAACTGCATTGTGTACAACTCAGTTGATCACAATCACACAACAGACTTCAAATCATTTCGCAAGGTACTCACTTCTTAGATTACTTGAGTTGCAATGCTGATTAACCAGTTCAATCTAATGTAAAAATATTACCGGTAATTTATGGACTTAGGGTACTAGGATCACCAAATATCACAGCTTATCCTCGACTCGAGGATACGTTATAGACCTTCGTCTAGCAACTTATGCTCGAGTCGAGGATAAGAGTCCATCCTTTGATTACATTTTATCCTCGAGTCGAGGATAAAATAAGTAAAAAAATATATTAAATAACTAAAATATCAGTTCCGCTGAATCAAAATGTTCTACAAATATCTACATCTCAGTATTAGGTGTCCTCGAGTCGAGAATAAGTGTAAGTCTTTGCAAACAGATCTATCTTGCATATTTAATAATTTGACACATCAGAATACTCACCACTAATAGGTTGTATTGAACTGATGAATGATATATTCTAAGTCAGAACCCCTTCGTAATTAATAGAATTATCCTCGACTCGAAGATACTTGCGAGTCCCAAGGTGATTAGTCTATGTTCCAATCAAGATTAAAAGAATATATTAAGAAAATAATCTAACAAGGATGAATTAGGACTGATGCACAAAAAAATATCAAAAATTTCTGTAACGAATTATCTCAGAATCCTCGCGTCGAGGTTCCAATTCAACCTCTGACACTAACGATAAAAAAATTATTATTTCACAATGAAAATAATGCTCACATACTTTAGCCGAGGATGTGTTCAGAATATATATTATCTAAGTCGAGAATCAGTTGATAACTATCCTCGACTCGAGGATAATAATAAATGTTATCATCTAACTCGTTTTGCGAATGAGTCCTCGCAGACAACCTCATCACAATGGATCCCACCGACGGCTACAACTACTCGGGGTCAACGTACTTCATCACGGAGTTCGAAAATCCGTTTGCCCCGCTGCCATTCATCGACGATGTCGTCGAGAACTACGGCAAGCTTTGGTCGTTCAACCCCGACATCTTAGGATGGACCCTCTTCGGGTCGGAAAAGAACGTTCATCTATCGTTCAAACTGAAGGAGGAAATTCCGTATGTTCCACTGAACAGAAACGAGAGAGTAACATTCGTGGAGCAACGCCGTCGTGATTACATCGTTCTCGGTATCCAGGCCGTGGACGATGCTGGGAAAGACCTACCTCACTTTCACTCGATTGTTGTGAAAGTCGGTGACACTTTCGGACAATTTGACTTCAACGAATTGCTTGAGAGTGCCGATAAGAATGGACAGGGGGCGCTGCGTCAGGCGTTTGAAAAATACAGTCCGTGGTCAAACGACGACGCTGAGAAGGTTAACAGGAGATTGGTACGTATTCACCAACTCCTATCGAACTTTGAGGCCCGTCCGGTTCCGGTCGCTCCACCTCCACGACGTCGGCCCAAGCAGAAGAGCGCAACAACCGGCGAGGTTACCACAGAAGCGGCAGATGCGACTCGAAGCACGAGTCGTGGTGCACCCCGGAGGGCTTCTGAGATGGCCTCAAACCTAGGGGAACCATCAAAACGGAAGAAGACTGCTGCGGCCGGTGGGAGTTCGACCTCGACTGTTACGAGGGTTGCAACGCCGGTGAAATCGCGGAATGACCCACAAGTAGACTTCGAGAAGATAACGGAGTCCCAACGACTGTTTTGGGAGGAGTGCAAGTCATGCTTTCCGTTCGAGTCCACCTTCACAGTAAACATCGAACAATGTGTGCCCGCAAAAGCCCAGTTCGTGATTCGTGGGATGGAGGAGGGCATTGTCCGGAACTCCATGGACTTTCTTGTCCAACTTGGAGAAGTAAACCAGCGTCAGAAAATTTGCATCTGCCCGATCGATGACGCTGGAGAACCGATAACGAATCGTCCAAATTCCTGGGACGATATCAAGGATAGGAAGTTCATGCTGATCAACGGCCAACACAGCGTCGAAGCTTCCAGAAGACTTCAACGTGTTGAACAATGCGGGGAGCAACGAAAACGAGACCTGTGCGAATGGGATGCATGTGTTGTCTGGACAACGGATCCTCTGAAGTTGCAGAGGTTTTCAAAGTTCTACAACGATACAAACTACCTTGATCATGCCCAGCCAACATGGGGGAACCAGATTTCAAGCTGCAGGAGAATCTGGCTTAACTCTGGTAGACCCAGCTACCAACACGACGAGGGCGACTTGCGAATGAATGGTGCCAACTTTGACCAAGAGAAGTATTTGGTAAGGTTTCAGTTCCCGAAGTATCCTCGACTCGAGGATAAACTTTCATGGCTTTTATGTGCTCCCGCTAGTTGATTTATTATATGCATCTTGTCAAAGTATCCTCGAGCCGAGGATACTCTTCCATGCGGTATCCAAGATAAAGTTTTCTAATGTTTTCTGTATTGTGATGCAGTTGTTTGCGAAGTTGATTGTCACGCGCTTCCAGAACATCGACCCCACGAGGGAAGGAAAGCAAGTGAACAAGTCATCGGACCTTACCAATGAGATTAAGGTCATCACTCTTCCAGATGACATTTTCAACCTCTGGGAAGAATTCCTCGATCAGCACAGCCGCGGAGTCATCGTAAACCCCGACACAGCTTGTCCATACAAGGACGCTCGTGGTTTCAAGCCTTCCCCAATCCACCGTGAGTTTTTTAAAAGGCTGGGTCATCTGTCTGACCAGGATTTAAGAGATTTGTTCACTTACCTGGTTGACAGTGATCGCGGGCAAGGATATCCGAAGGTCACGCTTCGTAGGACTGGTGTGGTACATGGATCGTGCTACCACTACGAGGAGTGGGCTGATCGAAGGAAGAAGAAGCGCGTCGTTATGCAGGAGCTGGTGCACATCGACCCATCCTTATTGTTCTTACTTCCGAATGGGTCGATCGACGACGCAATGTGGAAGGAGTGGAAGGAGAAACACCGTGTATCTTCCGCTACATACAACATGCTCCTCTGTCAACCCGACAAGGAGTTTTGGTCGATGAGGTTGACCAATGCGGGGAAGCTGAAACGAGCTTCTCATCTCCTGGAGAAGTTCCCGAACGTTCTTCCGTTCTTCAAGAAATTTCTACATTTGAAGAACTTGTTCACCCCGCACTACGGATATGTGAAACTCCGCGAGTTTAATGCAGAGAAGCTGGAGTTTGGTGATTACTTCACCCCTCCAGATGATTCAAAGGAGTTTACACTGGGACTTCTCGACCTCCGTGAGGTACCCGGATGGCTGTCCAAGGACGACTCCTTGGACGAACCATACTTTGCAGACTTCATGAATGCCATGAAGTTGCAAAAGAGTACCCCAAACAAGAGCACTCCTCATGTTTGGGTCTGGATCACCTCCTCTGCCAATCGTGCGTTGCAAGCGGCAAAGTTTGCCGAGAAGCGAATGGCCCGATATTCGCCCGTCTCCTCGGCGTACGTTTCGTCAGCGAATGAGCGCCTGTACTACGGGATGTCCAGGGCTAAGGTTACGAATGTTAACCTACTCTTCTTAGTGAAGAAGAGTCATCCCCAGGCTTCCGTACTCATCAACAGAGTGAGGCCGTTCTACTCTGTACCAGATACGTTCTTCTACAAAGAGAAGAATAAGTACCTGGAGGCAGAATTCTCCGTCCACGGCTCCGAATTACGGATGGAGTTTTACTTGGAGCTACTCCAGGACTTCTGCAATCGAAAGGAGAGGGTACTCGGAATTTTCTGTGGTTCCAAATTTATGCTGTCCAATCTGGTACGATCTCATTTGAATCATTGTAGTCTATCCTCGAGTCGAGGATACAGCTTACGGTATGCTGTCGTCTGTTATTTTGTAGTCTATCCTCGAGTCGAGGATAGCAAGTTCTATCTAATCATTAGTTATTCAGTTGTTTATCCTCGAGTCGAGGATAGACAACTGATTTCATTTCAGATAAAATTTGCCATTATCCAATTTCTAATCTTATGTTCTCATGTCTCATGCAGATGTTTGGAACGTCTTTCTATGGACTCATTGATGAATCCTTCCGGCTGCAGTACAAGAATCAAATGCAGCGCATTTTTCAGTTGGATATGAATGATTTCATACACAAGGACTGTGCTTACCTCCAGCCGTTGCCAACCAACGTTGGAGGTGCATCTACATCGACCGCTCCGGCTACACCTCCGGAACGCGTTCCAAGGGCCCGAATATCGCCAAGGAGGGCTGAACGTAATCGCAACCGTGCTCAACGCTCAGGTGCTGGATCGCGGTAGGACTCCCCCGAGACCCAGAGGGCATCTGGTACCGGCGCACCGACTCTACAGCCTACTCAAGATGACTCTCCCTTGCTCGTCAATCCATATGGGAGCAATGACGGCGTTGATCTTTCGATCCTTAGCTTGGATGATTGTGAGCCGTCATTTCGATCTCGTAGTAGATCGCCGCCTCGCCGACCTCCTGTGCTGGCGGACGAGGACCTTCCGGTAGACGGTGAAGCCATTTTTATGGAAGTTCAAGGCGGTCCTGACATATCTCCTTTAGTTGGTACAGCCCCCTCACCAGGCGTTCCCGTTGCTGGTACCGCCCCTTCAGCAGATGTTTCTGTCGTTGGTACCGCCCCTTCAGAAGATGTTTCTGTCGCTGGTACCGCCCCTTCAGCAGATGTTTCTGTCGTTGGTACCGCCCCCGCAGCAGTTGTTCCCGTTGCTCGTACAGTTGTCAAATATGTCCCTGTCATCCTGCTGTCCGACTCCAGTGATGATGAAGGTGGTGATCGTCCCAGTACATCTCAGAATGTGGTGTCACCGACTGTGGTGACAATGATGGTTACGATGGATGTGGAGGACGCTCCCATACATGAGGCCGCCTCCGCAGATGCAGCTGGACATGCTCCGGCCCCTCGCCCTCCGGTGGAGGGCGCCTCTGTGCTTGATGACACCTTCGCAAATGCAGCTGGGCATGCTCCGGCCCCTGGTCTGCCTGTGAAGTACGAACCCGGTGCTGACTTTTATGAGCACCAACGCAAGCAACGCCTTCAGGAACAGCAGGAGAGGCAGACAATCTTGGCTCAGTTAGAGGCTGCCTAGAAGAGACAGGCTGAGATGGAATCTGCTTTCGAGAAGCAGTGGGCGGAGTCTGATGAACTGAAGGAGAGAATAGCGGCATCAATCCGTGCGGAGATCCAAGCGCAGATGTTGGTGGAACTCAACAGACGTCTTGCTGAGCAAACTCACATTTCGGTTCCCATCCCCGCTGCTCCATCGGGATCCGTCGTGTCTCATCCCTCCACTTATCCTCGCATCGAGGATAACTCTGTGGCTGAGCCTCTGCTTCGTTCAACTGGATTGCAACCTTGCACTTCATCTGACCCAGTTGGAGAAGCCGCAGTTTCGGTTGAGGTGCCAGTTCTTCACGGGGATATCCCCTCTTCATCGTCCGGGCCTTCTGATTATCCTCGACCCGAGGATACCCTGCCTTATAATTCATCTCCGATTTCGCCTCTGATAGATGGGGTCGGCTTTTCTGTTCGTGTGCGTGAAGTTAATGTTGAAGGTGCGCCTGGTAGTTCGACTCTTTTGGTCCCTGCTCAACTTGTAGAAGGGTCGTCTCATGCGGTAGCTGCGGTGGAGGGAGAAGAGGTGTGCATGGAGGAGCGCGTCGACTACGAGCCGTCTCCCGAGCCTCAGGGACCACAGTCATCAGAGGTGGATAAGGTTGGCTAGCTTTTTATTACATTTTGCCCGTTTTATCACGAAGTGCAGCCTTGATTTTTTGGAATGACTGTGCTCAGCCTCAGACTCAGTAGGTTTTTTCTTGGATGTGTTTCCATGCAGGAGTCAGATCCATACGCATTTTGATGTACTTTACGAAGAGTGTATATTTTTGTAAATACAATGTTATCATAATTCAAAGAATTGTTTAACGATTCATTTTCTTCAATTGTTTCTCAGATTGGATTGGATGACATTGTCCACCGTCCTCTTGCATTGAAGTCTCCAATTGGGATAGTTGTATCCCAGTCGCTATGTGGGGGGGAATTTGTGCAAGCAGTGGCAATTCCATTGCATATTACTCAATCTGCATTTTATCAGGTACCTACCACTTATTGCTACCATTGACTGTATCGTGTGTTGGTCCTGTCCCAGGACCTTGTTCCTAGAACTGTGTTCGTTGTTGAGAGCGCCGGACCAGCAAAGTGGCTAAATCTCGTCATGGATTTGAATGGCATTCTATGCATGACGGATTCAGTCTCTATTGCTGTGAGGCTTACCGCGCATAGCTCACAACGGACTGATTATTCGTCCACCATTCCTACCTTCATTGGACCAAAGGCGATCTACTTTCGTCCTGGTGTTCGTGAGTTCTTATCGGTCATCAGAGACTTTCTGAACTCTGTCGTCATCTGGAGCTCTATGAAGAAATCCACAGTCGAGGCGATCGCGGCTTGTCTCTTCAGGGATCTGGGGCCTCCTTTTCTTGTTCTAGGTCAAGAGAAATGTTCTCAAATAAAAACTTCGCGGAATGTGTACCTCATGGCTAAAGATAATAAGGAGAAGCCAATGTTTTTGAAAACCTTGTCGAAAACGTTATTTAGTCTTCGGCATGAGCCGGTAGTCTTTAACTCCGACAACACTCTTCTTATAGACGACAGCCCGGAGAAGAGTGTTTGTAATTTCACCGGGAATGCCATCTTCTTGCCTTCATGGAGACGCGGGGATACGAATGATAATGTTCTTACCGGGACCCTTCTTTCGTGGCTTTGCCGCTTGCATTCTGAATGTCCTCTTGGGCAGTTGAAGAATTACGTCGATAGTAATCGTATAGGGACACCTCCTTTGGTGCGTGATAGTTCTATAATGAAGCATATCATTGATGGAATGACGCTCTCCACAAGGAACATGGGTACTGCGTACGAGATTCCCAACGTTTTTAAATCAGCTCCCAAATAGTTGTAGTAGTTACTCCTATTTAAGATATAGGGGAACTTCATATATGTAGGGGTTTTCAATGTAGGTTTAGTGCGCCGGATACATTTTGTTCTATACTTGTAGCTAAAACATACTTGTAAATCTTGTATATATTTTGAAAACTGTTAATATATAAATCCGTTCGTTTTCTCCTTCTACATATTTGTCGTGTTTGTCACCTCTTATGATTCCATGAACTTATCTTCGAGTCAGTCATAATTTCATTGCCTTGCATGTGTTTCATGTTTCTTTCTCTCATTCCTTGCTTTATTCTAATGTATTTCAGGTTTCAAAGTCTAGTGTTGATCCTACCGCATGCCTGAATATTGGTAGTATGCTGCCCTCGAATGTTAGCGTCATTCCGGAGTACTCTGGGTCTTATGGTGGTGACATCTCCCAGCCCCAACAATCGAAACCATATCTTATGTGCACTGCAACTGATGCTGCCTCTGCTATCATGGACTTCTCCAAGCAGAAGGTCGATGATGGTGTTGTGGATAGCCCTCCCGAGCGGAGGGCTGGGATAGTGCCTGTTGCATCCCCTTCACCACTCAAGCGGATGTTTGCTGAAGTTCAAGATAGAACCGATTGTACTCCTCAACGGAAGCTTTACGGAGATGATGGTGTCCATCTGAACATGGAGAAGGAGGATGTGCCTAATTCTTCCGATCGTAGACAGCCGCCCGCTAAGCAAAGCCGGTATTCCGCTACACGTTCTCAAGGTACAATGAAGGAAATAGCCCGTCCTAGTTGTTCAGTGCGCTGTCAAACTGAATCTGTGGGTGTACAGCGGTGGCTTCGAAGCTCGGGACCGTCAACGAATCAAGTGAAGTCCGTTCCGTCTCGAGTTCGTGATGGTCGTGGGGCTGATATTGGTCTGTGTCCTATGTCATCACTTTTCGAGAGTGTGCTAGCAGTTGACCCGGATTGGTGTTTTAAGCCTTATTCTCGGAGAAGGGAAATCATGATTGGTTATGCAAAATTTAAAGCACAAGAGGCATTGCGTCTGAAGGCCCTAGAACTTGAGTAAAATGTATCTAATAGATACATTTAGTAGACAATATTATATGATGATTCTATTTGTTAGGGTTGATTTTTCTAGAATCTATTCGGGAAGTTGTTTCCGTGTATAGCCAGGAGTGAGTTGTTTGGATTTTATAAATAAAGTTTTCTAAATGATTCATTTCGTTTGTGCATATTATTTTAAATGCATGTATTTTTGTATGGTGTTCTATTATTAATAATTTGTAGTCGGAACTGTTGCATGTTTACTTTGCTTTTGCCTTCTACCATGCTATCACCTTTGTTTTGTCACTTTTGATTTCTAATTTTAGATTGCCATTTTTCAAGGGCATTTAGTTTTGGTGAATGGTTGGTTCTCTATGGTAGTAGCGAAGATAGATCTAGGATGTCATATCACTTTAAATTGACAATTAACCAAATGTCTAAGTCTTTAGTTATTATTTGAAACATAACACAATAGTATGTACTCTTCGAGAACTGTCTTCCAATATAGGCACTCCCTAACTTGTTGATAATTGGCCCAAATTCAGTAAATTCCTTTTTTTTCTAAGATAAATATTTAGAATTTTGCACTTACAATGTTGGGGGGACCGCTAAGTGATTCTTTTCCTTATGTTGTTTATTGTATTTTACAGTTTGCAATAACTATACACGTTGGTTATTGTTCCGAAATAATAGGCTTTTAGTCTCAAAATTCACGATTTGTCTCATTTTAATGAATATGGTGTTGATAATGGAAAAAGGGGTCATGAGGAATTCAGCATTCGTGGACACTGTTGGACGTGTATTCCTTGAGGAATTGTCGTATGAACGGGAGCTCCCACCTAGAGGTCTGTTACGCTCAACCAACCAGACGTTGTAAATGTCCCGAAGGCAATGATGGAAGAGACTCACACCGTTTAAGAAGACTTGTTGAATAGGCCAGGTCTTAAACGAGTACCTCCACTCATCAGGAGCTTCGTCTAAAACAAAAGTACTGGACACCTGTACTACAACATTCGAATCCCCAAGAGGACCAGAGGAACCTAGAAGTGCACTGGACCGGACATTGCGAACCAACCCCTCCGCAACGCGAACACCCGAACCATTGTGAAGCGAAACAGTCAGCCCGACCCAGAGACGGCGAGGAATAACATCAAACTCAGGAAGGTCTGGATTCACGGGAGCGTCAACATGAACATCGTCGCCCTCCGAAGACGACATCCTGCATTCCAATGAGATACATAATAAAAAATCCTGACAAATAAAAATGGGTAAACGCCTTGTAGGAATAGACATTTATGAAGAAGCATAGGAGGAGGGTAATTGATCTCGAATCGAGGTAAGGTCTGGCGCTTGAAAAAAAAAAGTATGATTCAAGTGAGCTGACATGGCAGACCATGTAAATTTAGCTCGACTCGAGGTAAACTCATGCGGTATAAGATGACAAGTATAAAATTTCATGCAAATAGCTATAAGCCGAATATGAAATTATTTCACCCTTGACAAAGACAACTAAGCCTGACCCGACCTAAATTTATGACTATCAGACTCATTGTTATTTTAACTCGAGTCGAGTTAAACAGAAATAGGACATCAGGTATGTCAGTTTAGCTCGAGTCGAGCTAAACTTTCCTTCAAAAGAAGGTAAGACAATTTAGCTCGACTCGAGCTAAACTGTCGATAAATATTATTATCAATAGTTTAGCTCGAGTCGAGCTAAATTGTACTAGGAAAGAAGGAATGACAGTTTAGCTCGACTCGAGCTAAACTGTCAATACAATATTGTAAGACATTTTAGCTCGAGTCGAGCTAAACTGTCTTACCATCTTTCCAAGGACACTTTAGCTCGACTCGAGCTAAACTGTCGATAATAATACATATCGATAGTTTAGCTCGAGTCAAGCTAAACTGTCCTTGGAAAGATGGTAAGACAGTTTAGCTCGACTCGAGCTAAACTGTCCTTCCGTGATTTTCGGCGTCTTTTTAGGGATTCATATGGTAAAACTCTTCAGCATATGAATCTGACTCTCTGTGTACTACAACCCAAATCTTCCCGTTAGTCGTCACGAAACTCGCAGTGATGCTTCAAAATCACAGTAGCAACTGGAACCACCGCAAATAACCCTACACACTGTCACATCCTAATTGCTAGAGACTGTGCACAGAGAATGCAAGAAGTATACATTGTGTACCTTATGAAGAAGACAACTGGTGCGTTGTTGCCTCGCGCAAGCGCCCTGCTCAACCGTGCATAACCTGTAGATGTTACCCTCTTCAACCTTCGACAGTTCTTCTCCCTCCAAGCCTCTCCACAACAACCTTGCACAGCAACCAAAGTGAGAAAGGAAAGAAATGAAGAAAGTTTTCGAGGATCGGCGAGGTCACTCAAGGACACACGACCGTTTCAGAATTGGCGGGAGGAAACTTCAGAATTGGCGGGGGGGCTTTTCCATAGCCCCTAAAAAGGTGCAAATTCGAAATCTTAGCGGGAAACAGAATCAACTATTTTCTGGCTGACTAAAATAAGGAAAAGTACATACCTCGAATATACTCGCACATGCGAGTTATATACAAGGTTTTAGGGTAATGCTCAGGGTTAGGGTTAGGGTTAGGGTTAGGGTTAGGGTTTAGGGTTAGGATTTTGGGGTTTAGGGTTTAGGGTTTGGTATTTAAGTTCAGGTTTTAGGGTTCAAGGTGTAGGGTCCTTGGTTTAGGTGTTATCTTCTGATGTCATTTCATTTCAATATAATAATACTTTGAACATTCAAGATATTGACAATTCAACTAAGGTATAGGGAAATGTCGAGAAGATATTGAGATGATTAGAAATAATTTGTATTACAATCCAAATAGGACTTATCTATTATGTTGAAATCAAAGACCTTAACAAACAAGTAGCATTTTTTTAAAAAACATATTTTATGTGCACGTGTATTTTTAGCAAAAAATTATGTATTCAAACATGCTTTGGACATCATTTCTTTGGGGTTTTAAAAATGTGCATCATGTTACTATTTTGTCATCAATCTAGAATGTGCATTCTTTGGCAAGAATCCCAAGTGTCTCCATGGTCTGGATTTGGAATTGAAATTGGTTACTAATATTTTGAATTAAAATATCTTATATTTGAGTTCGCATTGCATTATCATGAGTTTAGGGTGTGGCAGTCTAAGCATGACATGAAAGATGGAAGAATTCTTGACCATACACAATTTATTTCATGTTTTGACGTGAAATTAAAGACTTTGTCATTTGTAACACATAGAGAGTGGAACAATATTAAAAGATTTCAACAAGGAACGGAGAGACCTCCTCATGACAAAAAAAGGATAATCAAAATATAAAATATAACCAATACAAAGTGTATCACTTAGTGCATCAGGCATAATTTAATGTTCGTAATGTAAGTAATTTTGAATTTATTTATACATGCAAAAATGGAATAATTAGTTTTTGAGCACGTTCTAGTGGTCGCAAATTATATTTTAAATTCTCAAAATTTTGTAGAAGGATGATAAAAGTCATGAGGCATAATTATTAGTAATTTATTTTCTCAATGAACGTCTTCAATAAAAGTTATGCGAGCCAAAAGAGAAACTTCTCGATTGCCGGCACGTCGAGCAACCTAAAAAACGTTTTGCTATGACTCAGTATGGAATGTGATATTTTGAATACATAGAAGTAATATTAGAACGAATGATATTGTGGATAAACATGTTATTCTTCTAGTGAAAAATAAGATTACATCCCAATTCATACATTTTCACACATTGTCACATATTATTGATTTAGGGTACCAAGAATACTTAGACTTCATATCCACTAAAGACTAGGGGATCGTCATATTTTTTTGCTTTTTAATATTACTATTGGAGATTTAGGTCCACATATTTTGAAAACCCTTTTAAAATTCAAAAGATTACTATTTCACTTGTGAAATACTTAACCATAAAGAGAAGTACGGAGTTCAAAATGATTGTTTGTAGAAGTGGATATACACATTGCACATACATCAGCTCGATTTTTAGCAAAGGTGTTCACCATCACTTTGTGCAATGAACCAAAAGGAGTGTGTGCACACACTTTAGCTCCAGTAGCGCTAACGTGTGCCTCATCACTGGGTGCAGTGAACTAAAAAGAAAATATGCACAGTTTAGCTCTACTAGCGCTAAATTGTGCACCATCACTAAATGGAGTAGATTAGAAAGCAAAAATGCACTATGTAGCTCCAGTATACAGAAGATGGCTTCTAGAGAAGTGGACACTAAATAGGAATCCATACAGTAATTGTAAAATGAACAATAAGTGTAGTGTCAAAACTATACATCACCCAATGTCAACTACTACTTTAAATGTCAATCCTAGTAAATAGTGGAACATAAAGTTTTTTACTTGTGGACAATTAGTTTAGGAAACCATAATCATGGTTTGATTACATCTTGAGCATCATAGTAAGGAAGGGTTGAGTGCATGTAGAAAAGCAAGAATTTGCAAGAAAGAGCTTGGGAATAATCGGACGTAGGTATGGAGCAAACGAAAAATATCAAAAATTGGACAAAGTAGAATGTAAAATATGGAGGGAAAAAGAAACTGCAAGTAGAAGATTGGAAATATAAGAACATTCTTCTGGAAACGAAAATGAGAAAAGAAAGGAATATTGGAAAAGGAAAAAACTTAAACATACAATAAATATAGAAATACAAGTAAAATACTCATTAGATATCCATCACATATTATAACACCATACTCATTTTATTGGGAGATTTCCAGGATTTTGAAAGTTATGAACGGTTTTTCCAATACATTTTTTTGGTGCACATTCAGCTCGACTCAAGCTGAATATGTACCCATATTGTAGATATTGGACAAATTGCATTGTGCAAATTTACTAAATATTTGCATATTTAGGTCATTTTCAAGCTTCAAATATTATTTTTGGGAGGCTCCCAATCTCCCAATATAATGAATATGGTGTTTTATGCATTCAATGTGCATTACATATTCAGTAAATATTCATTAAATACTTATTGAATATTCAACTACACATTAATTTTACATTAGAAATTTATGCACTATTCATTATCTATTCATTAACAGTGCATTAAATACTCTATAAATAATCATTAAATATACAAATATTAATTAAACTATCCTAAAATATACTTTTAAAACTTCAAACATTCAATAAGTAAAATTTAAATATTCTTTAATTGTGCATAGAAGTTTTAGATATACAAATATACATGAAGTATCCTATAAAAAATCATTACAAAGTCATTAGTTATTGGCTAATTATATGATTACACATTAAATATTCATTTGGATAATATTAAAAAATATTTAAAAAATGCAAGAGATGGGAATGAGAATAGTTGTGGATAAGACGATAAGAAATTGAGGTTGAAGATGAGACGAAGAATAAATGCATGGCGTTCGGTAGGCATAACATATTGAGCTTATACAATTTATCAAGTATCAAAATTGTGTGCTAGGGAAGAGTTTTGATAGAGGGCTATTACAAAATGAACTGTAGTAGGTGAACAAATGAGGGATAATATTCATGACAATGGTGGCTAAAACTAGTTGCCAACTTGTTGACTAATCATACTACTAAAATCATAATCCACGCAGTGAACCACGTAGTCAACCGTGCGGTGAACTACATAAACAGTGTAGTCAAACGTGCAGTTAATTGCGTAGTCAACCGTGCAGTGAACCATGTTACCTTTTTATTATTTATAGTTTGTATTATAAAAACTACATTATTATGGTTGGACATATGCGTTGCAAAGCAAGCGCCAATTGCTAGGAACGGTGCAGCCAACCGCACAGTGAATCATGTTACCTTTTCTTTAATATAGTTTGTAATATAAAACCACGCAATGAAGTTGGAGTTGTGATCTTGGAGGTTGGCATACAAAGTTGGAGTTGCAAAATTGCATATTCGAGTTGTGGAGATTGAAATTACAAGTTTTGAGGTGAGATTGCAAGTTTTGAGATTGTAATTGCAAATTGAGTTTGTGGGTGTATAAAATTGAGATTGTAATTGCAAGTTGAGTTTGTGGGTGTGTGAAATTTGCATTTGTGTGTTGCAATTTGTGCTTACCCAAAATAAATTTGAAACTCTTAATTACAAATTTGACGTTCATAACCTTTTTGAAATTCCATGTTAAAATGCAAAAAAAACTAAAACGTAATTAATTTTTTTCTATTCTATTCTATTACATTATTAAAATTCATGCATAGGTTTCAAAGATATATTTATATTTTATGTAGATTGTTGTTACCTTTCTTTTTTTAATATTTTGTGATTTAAAAACTACATGAAAATGGTTGAACTAATGCGTTGCAACGCAAGCGCCAATTGCTAGTAGTGTACTAGAAATAGAGAATCTCCACCGGGGCCGAGGGACCAGGATGCGAGAATAAACACGGTAAAGCCCACTCCGTGAGGCCTAGGCCGGTGTATCGGCGCACTGGAGTGGCGGCGCCGGTTCTTCTAAACAATAAATTTACAGAAAGTACAGGGGAGACTAAAATTCCCCGGGAGCATGTGTTCAATCATGTAATTACACGAGGGAATTAAAAAAATCAATAAAAACCCCAAAACAAATTAGCCTACTATGGCGTAAGTGTTGGGCGCTGGCGTTCCCTCACAGTGGCCAATTCGGGGACAGTGCGGGGGGAAAAGGGTAAACCCCCCTCCCTTCATCTCAAACTTGGGCACCTTCCCGCTGGCGTGGAAAATTCCCCGTCAGGGGTGGAGATGCTCTAACTACTGGATTTGTACCGTTAAAGTAAAAGCAAAATGAAGTGAAAAGTAAAGAAAAATTCACACTTTAGCTCTATTAGAGCTAAAGTGTGCACCATCAGGAAATGTAGGAAACTAAAAAGAAAATATGCACACTTTAGCTCCAATAGAGCTAAAGTGTGCACCGACATTTATTTTATAATTATACAATTGCAAGATGTGGTCTTAACATACTAAATGTCAGTTTGATTCTCAAAGTATATAATATCAAACTCATAAATAATCAAAACGTGAATTCAAAGTAATAGAATCTTAAAATCGTAGCTTTAAAACTCTCTTAAGTGTGCTTCACCTAATAATTGGTGTAGGAGGAACTTATATACATCGATGGTAATGAATTTACTCCTTCTGTAATGCAGAAATTGAAATCCAGTCAAGTGAAAGCCAGCTGATCCACTGAAAGCATGACAGAAAACTAAACACTATAATCCTATTTGTAACAGTAAACACTATAATCGTTCACTTCCGTCCAATCCAAGTTTGTGTATTATTGAGAAAATGCCAATTGAGAAGTTTTAATTGAGATCATACGAATGAAATTGGAAATAATCACATTTCTTTTGCTATCTGTTCGTTGCCCCAGAATATGCAAAATTGTAGTGTTAATGGCCAAGAAAAATTGCGTAGGAAATTTACGAGTACAGAAATACAACACGCGCGTAATATCTAGAACTTACATTAGAAAGATTAAAATGGCTTCTTGAAACTCCGGGTATCAATAATGAAGGTGAATAATTTGTGGTGCATCCATCTGTAATATCCGAGGGTCTCACCCGCATATCACGAAGGGTATCCCGAGGGTATCTCGGGAGCACCACACGGCCACAGGGTTTCGACCCTCACGGCTTTAGGTGCCCCCGAAGGTACCCTAGAAACTCCTGGCGCTCGCATTTTCTCTTCCTTTTCGTTGCTGTGAGTTTTGTGTGTGTCCGTGTACGTTCTTGTTTTGTGAGGGTTGTGCGTTTATGCGTCGGTTCGTCGTGGTTTTGTGTGTGTTTGTCTAGGCGTTGTTGTTTTCTGAGGCGAGTTTGCGGTTTGTGTTGGTTTCGTAATGTTCAGGGTCTGTTAAGTTTGTGTATATTGTACTGCTGCGTTTAGGCTTTCGTGCGTTTAGGCTTTCGTGGACGTTAGGGTTTCCTGCAGATAGGGTTTGTAGGACGTGTGATTCTTAATTGTGTGAGTTCGTGTCCACTGCTGCGCTGGAGTTTAGGGCTGTTTGTGTGAGATTGTGAGGAATTCTGTGAGTTTCTGTGAGTTTGTGAGTTTGTGTGAGTTTCTAGGAGTTTCTGTGAGTGTGTGTGAGTTTCTAGGAGTTTCTGTGAGTGTGTGTGAGTTTCTGCGAGTTTCTGTGAGCACGTACAGTCTGAAACGGCGGTGCTCGGAGGATTGACGTGAAGAAGGAACAAGACTTGCAGCTTTTTCAGTCGGATTTCATAGTTTTAAAGGTAACTGCACTCATTCAGTCTTGCATTTCTTTTGATATTTGTGTAGTTTTGCTTTAGATATGATGTATTGAAACAGTATGATAGCATTGCTTTTGATGTATGTGTGAGAAGGTAGATGAGATTGTGTATTCAATGTGGTGGTTTGAATGTGGTAGTTTGAATGTGGTGGTTTGTGGTGGTTTGTGGTTATTTGTCGTGGTTTGTGCTAGTTTAAATGTGCTGGTTTGTGCTAGTTTAGATGTGCACATTGAATTCAATGTCGTGGTTTCAATTGCTAAATTCAATGTGCTGAATTCAATGTGTTAATTTCAATGTGCTCATTTGAAAGTGCTGATTTCATTGTGAATGATTTCAATGTGTTGGTTTCCATGTGCTACTTTGTTTGATTTTGTGTGTGTGGGTTTGTTATTGTTGTTGCAGGACTTCTAGTTCCAGTAGAATTTGTCTGGGATTCAGGTTCATAATCAATGGCTAAAAGGTAAAATCCATGCTCTCACCCAGGAGCCCTAAACCCTACGCCTTCAATATCATATAATGAAAGACGGATCTGCACAAACTGCAATAAATAAGCTCTTCAATGAACACAGTTTAGCTCGAGTCGAGCTAAACTGGGACATCGACATTGCACTACTGTCCACACTTTAGCTCGACTCGGGCTAAAGTGGGCTTCCACTCTGCAAAATGGGCCACACTTTAGCTCGACTCGAGCTAAAGTGGGGCCACCACTGAGCAATATGGCCCACACTTTAGCTCGAGTCGAGCTAAAGTGAGATCCCCCGTGTGCTCTTGTGGCTGCATTTACCTCGACTTGAGATAAAGTGCGCTCTCCAGTGCTCTTTAGGCTACATTTAAACTCGAATCGAGGTAAACTATGGCCAATGAAGCACACTGGAGAGGGCACTTTAGCTCGACTCGAGCTAAAGTGTGGTCAATAGTGCACAATGGACGCCCTCTAAAGCTTGAGTCAAAGAGAAATGTTCGACTTAATACGTCTATGGTTGCGCCAAAGCCGGCTACAGGAACAGTAATCATAATGACTACTTTCAAACTCTCGGTCTGAAAAATGTCATGGCCTTCCAGTAAAGCCAACACACTTTACCTCAAATCGAGCTAAAGTGTATGACAATAAACTTAAACAACTCAAACACAACAACACTCGGACTTTAAACACTCCAAAGGTATAATAAATCAATGATATCGACGACCCAACTCATGTCCACTTCTCGTTAAATTCTCACATGTGTGCAAGAACTTTAGTCTCGCTTCAACCACTTGAGAACCTCAAAGAGTGAGGTTCGTGAGTGATTTAAGGGTGAACTAAAGCTCTTTCAAAGTTCTGAGAGTTAAACGAGAAGTAGCCATGATTTGAATAAAAATGTATAGGAAAGTCGTTTGAATGAATACTGTAAGTGTCAGAACTGTTCAGCTATGCATTCCATGCATGAGCACTTTAGCTCGAGTCGAGCTAAAGATGAAGCTAAAACTTGAATACAACATTGATACATTGGTGTAATTGCAGTCTCCTAACTCAACTCACGTCTACTTTTCGTTCACCTCTCATAAATCGTGCAAGACCTTCAGTCCCGCTTCAACCACTTGAGAACCTCAAAGAGTGAGGTTCGTGAGTGATTTGAGCGTGACCTGAAGCTCTTTCACAGTTCTGAGAGTTGAACGAGAAGCAGGCATGAGTTGATTGTAAGCGTCTAAGAGAACGGTCAAATTGACTAGACTTTCTTGCAGAGCATTATTTACATACTTGTATTTAGTTACACATTAGCTCGAGTCGAGCTAATGTGTGACCTCGCCGTCCTAATCGGATGATCATTAAAACAATCTAATATTTGTGCTCCGTTTCGTGTTTGTGCAGATCTGAGAGGGACAGGATGGTGTCTCAGCTGCAGCACTTCTTCCAGCCAAAGCCTGTCGACATTGACGATGACGATGGAGACGACAACAACCACTTAGATTGCTGGGAGCTTAAGGATCCTTCGATGACACTGAAGTGGACGCTGCTGTGGGCCCCCTACACTGAGAATCTAGTGTTTGGTCAGACCTTCGCTAGTGATATCCATGAACCCCAGCACATCGACTTCAAGACCAAAATCATTGATGTAGTCCACGAAGATAACGATATAGTGAAGTTGTCGTGTGAGACAACCACTGAGTCTGTCGATCCTTATATGTTCACTATTGTAGTGAACAATACTTCGTCTCCCTTCTGTATCTTCGACTTAGTCAGTTCTCTGAGGGGGTCACAGTTTGATGACATAGTGGCTCAGGTCGACCAGGAAATCTCCCAAAAGAAATGGGAGACTAGTAGTGGTCAGCCGCTGAAAGCAAAGGCTGTAGCGAACAAACTCCGCGTCATTCTTTCCAGAATGAGTACTTTTGCCGCTCTTGAGAAGGCGAAATTAATCGCGTCTACGCACCCAATAGAACTTTCGGTAGTTTCTGGTGCCGTAACAGGTAGCCAGAATATAAGTCAAGCATCGGTACCGGTAAGAACTCCAGGTGCAAGAGCAAGTCGAAGCACCCTGCGGAACACGCTGTCAGTGTCTCCCGTCAAGAAGCGCTCAGCTGCCAAGAAGCCGGAGACTTCTTCCAGGAAGAAGACGAAACTCGTTTCAGGGGAAGAGTTGGCCAATTCGATGGCCTCTGCACTGTTGGAACTCCCTTCGGCGCTCGGGTTCGGAGAGGTAACAGACTACACCAACGTCCAACAGATATATCAGAAATTTTGGACGGAGTGTCAGAGCTGTTTTTTCCAAGGAGACAGAGAGATGAAGATCGAGCTTGATGTGATGAGGCTGCATAATGCACCGCCGGAGTGGACGATCCGTGCATTCGAACCTCGCGGTATGGAGGAGTTGAAGCATTACTACCTCGAAATGCCGGACAAGACGCAGAAGCAGACTCTCTGCGTCATGCCCAAGCTCGATCATATGCCAACGAAGGTTGAGGAGCTCAGCGACTGCGACTTCTATATCATCAACGGCCAGCACAGCGTTGCTGCATCAAAGTCGATGATAAACGGTACCGTGCTGGAGGTTATGAGAAGGCACTTCCGAACATGGCAGTGTTACATTGTCTGGATGGAGGACCCTGAGAAGCTGAGGAAGATTTCCGCGTACTATAATCGTGTAAATCACTTGGTCCAATTCAAGCCGACGTGGGCAACAAATATCCTTGGCTCTCGCGCGTTGTGGATCCAAGCTGGAAGACCGATGCCAAAACACTCCGCCGCAGGCATTCACGGGTCCCATAGATCAGGTCGGAGAACGGCAGTGGAGATTGCCAATGACAAGAAGTTTGAGGTAATTAATCTTAACCAAGGTCATGCACTTTAGCTCGACTCGAGGTAACTTCTGTGCTTGTCCTTCTTAGTATAGTTCTGTATACAGATTCAAGCACTTAGAGTGTACACTCTCCGGTTCCAAGTTAGCTCGACTCGAGTTAACCTACATTTTGGGTCCTACTGGTTTGGTTTTTTTCCCTCTGTGGTTGTACGCTAAATCAACACTGCTAATGTTCTGCACAGCCATTTCTAAACGCGGTTCGTGAGCGCTTCGCAATGATTGACGTCGCCAAAAGCCACGCAGCGCTCAAGAAAGCCGGAAAGGCGAAGGAGCTCTCGATTACGAACGAGGTGAAGATTATCACCTCGTCCGATGAGACCTTCAAACTCTGGTCGGATGTCATCTCTTCAGCGGCACAAGGCGACCTCATCAACGTGGATTCAACAACGTCGCCCTTGTCGAAGTTTAAGGACGCCAAGTCCTGGGTGCCTGAGAAAGATGGGGTATTGACGCGCGAGTTCTTTAAATTTTTCGGCAATATGACCGAGGCTGATCACGCAACGCTGTGTAAGCATATTCTTAATCGATCAGGGCCATCGCGAAAACTACCTTATCCTAAGGTGGTTGTAAAGCAGCCGCAATCAGTGCTGGAGGATTGCTACAGCGCCCGGGACTGGGTCGATCGAAGGAAGAGGAAGGAGGTCGCTCGGATGGAGCTTCAGTTGATCAGGCCGGAGCTCGCCTTCTTCAACAACACTAGGGCGTACAGTCGTTCCAACTGGCGAAAGTTCAAGAAGGACTACAACGTCAGCAAGGCGTCAAAGCGTGCCCTCTTGGATTGGGGTCCACCGGATTCGTACTACGCAAACTCAAGGCAGACGTAGTTTCGCAACTGCAAATGTGAAGATCTCTCTCCGTATGCGAAGGAGTTCTTCAGAGTCTTCCTCGATGTGCGGGCGTGGTTCGTTGCACCTGTGGGGGCCTTGCACTTTCGTCCATACAAGGCGGCAACCAACTCGCTCGGTGGATGGCCCTCGGATGCGTGGCGTAACTTGGGCTGCAACGTGAAGCTCGGCATCATCGACTTTCGTAATATCCATGGGTTCGCAGGGAAGGCGACGTCGTCATTGGAGAAGCCCTTCTTCGACGAGTTCATGACAATGTTCGCATCGAAAGGGCAGCCTTCTCTCACCGGTCTTCCAGCGTGGCTCTTCATTTGCGGCGACGAGCAGTCACACCTTCAAGTGACAGCGTTTGCTGAGGGCCCGTCGTTGTGCCATGCGTACGACATCCTGCAGTCGAAGTATCTTCCCTCCGACAACGAGCGCTTGGGGGGATTCGCGCCGAAGACCAACAACGCTCTCGACCCGGTTCGCCTTCTCTTTCTCTTCAAGAAAGAGCTTACGCAGATTCCGGCCGTGAAGAAGATCTACGCAGCTCCGGAGCATGTGTTGCACACCAAGCTACGCAAGTACAACGAGCTGGCGTACTCAATGAACATGAATGAGCTGAGAATGGAGTTCTTCATCAAGGTTCTGGAGCTGTTCTACAAGAAAGGGGATTCTACTGTCCAGCTGTTTTGCGGGATGAAATTACTAACTGCGAGTGTGGTGAGTATCCTTGCAGTTTAGCTCGACTCGAGCTAAACTGTTGATCCCTCTCTCTGACTGTGAATGTATTGTTTCAGAGAGGTCGTCTCTCATGCTTTGTAGCGTGGCACTTTAGCTCGAGTCGAGGTAAAGTGCCGGCTTATACATATATGGTTTTTTAGCAGTCGTCAATCGCGTCATATTCTTCCATGTTTTAATGGCTGCGTTTTCATATCAGTGTTCTTCTGTGCTCACTTTAGCTCGAATCGATCTAAAGTGTAACTTGTTTAATCCATTGGTGTGCAGATGTTGGATCTGGAGGCATTCTGCATATCCCACGACACCGATGAGCAGGACCTGGACGACGCCCAGGATGTAGCGTTGTCGTTGGATCGGGCCGATTTCGTTATTGGTTCATATCACATTAGCGCGGAGATCTTCCCCGAGCTTGGAGAGGCTGTTGCCAAGGGAAAGGGGAAAGTGATTATCGATCTCGTCGATGAGGAGGAGGAGGAGGATGTGGTCCCGAGCCCTATTGGTGTGTGCCTGAGCACCAGTACGGTCACACCTGATGCCGATTCCCATGATGACTTCGATACCAACACTCCGGCGGAGCTTCATAGTGGCTCTCAGTTTGAAGCGGGAGAGACAATGGGTACCTCGCGGCAGCGGCTCGATTTCGTGGAGTTCGAATCGCTTGATATCTCCGAGAGGCCTCATTCAGCTCCGACCTTGGGTGGGTCATCCGCTCGCCCCGCAGCCAAGAAGAGGAAAGTTGCCAGCGCGACCGGCCGCTCACCGTTGGCAACGGCGAGCAGTGCTCAGGATGACATCAGGTTTATCGCCCTCGAGAAGAAGCTCGAAGAGGAGGCCACCCGGATGAGGTTGATGGAGCAGCGGCTGGCGGAGCGTGACGAGGAGCTCAGGGATATGCAGCGGAGGCGTGACGAGGAGATGAAGAGGGACCAGGACCAGAGGCATAACGACATGATGCTGATGATGCAGAGATTCATGACGGCTACTATGCCTCCTGTCGCCACGACACAAACCGTAGTGAATTCTACGATCCCTCAGCCTCCAATCTCAGGTGACGATGAGACTAGGAGTCTGCCTCGCGGTTCGCTTATGCCGTCTCCGGCGGGTTCCTCCCCCGTCTCCATGGGGGCTCAATCGCTGCCTGATCCCCCGTCCCCGCCGACCCGCCCCTCTTCCTCCCCGAAGTCGCCCGCTCGGGACGATTCTATCGTTGATGTCCCCAGCTCATCGTCAGGTTAGTGTAACGTAGTTGCGAATGTATAGAGCCAGAACATTTTGTAAATGTCCAATTTTGTACTCCAGTATTTTTGTTAATATTACAGTGCTTAGTGATCACTTTAGCTCGACTCGAGCTAAACTGCTTGACATGTGACGACTCTGACATTGTATCAGTGTCCAATGTGCGCATGAGCTGATGGGTTGAAGTTGTTGAATTTTTTCAGATCTTAGTTTTGGTGATGACGCGATTGCTCAACCAGTCGTAGATGAGGTCGTCCAAACTGCAGTCCCAGTCGTAGAGGATGTCGTCCAATCGTCGGCCGTGCTCGTAGACGAGATCAATCGTGATTCTCTTGTCCAGGAGCCCGCTCTTCTTGTCCCGGAACCGTGCCCCCAAATGGTTCTGGAGCACTCGAGGGCCCTTGACACCGCCCAAGTTTCGTTGGAATCGATGGGGGTCCGAAACGAATTGCTTCAAGACGATGAAGTTCTCGAGGTGCTCTTCTAACACTATCCACACTCTGCGCTTCCCCATGTTGCTTCCCCCCCGTTTGCTCTCTTCGTTCTACATTATGTTGACTTGTCGTTGTTAATGAATCTTTAGTAATATTGTTCGTTCTCCTGGCGTTTCCGAACCAGGTCTGCGAGGCATCAATAAGTGGTGCCAGTAATTTAGAAGAAATACCTAGAGTCTATTCAGATTCCGAGGGCAGATGGTTGAATGTTGTGCTGGACCTAAATGGGATTCTATGCACTTGTAAGCCATCGTGGCAGGCCAGGGGATCCAGGGGCTCTATCCCGTCCATTCACTCGGCCTCGCTGCCGGCCGAAGTAGGCCCTAAGCTTGTTCGGGTGCGCCCTGGTTGTGCTGAATTCCTTACGAAGTTGTCTAAGATTGCCACCATCACGATCTGGAGTTCAATGATGGAATCTACAACACGTGAGATATGTTAATATCTTTTTCAGCATAGTTCTGCGTATCCTCTCAGGATCTTTGGTCAGGAGAGTTGCGATAGGGTTCCCGAGTGTAGAGTCAGTAACAGAACAATCTACATGAAGGAATTTGGCACTCAGAAGGACATCTTCTTGAAGACGTTATCGAACCATCTCTTTAATAGGTTGGGCCGTGAGTATACTCCGGCAAATACACTTGTCATTGACGATAGCCCGATTAAGCATGTCCTTAATTTGCCGGAGAACGTCCTTCTTCTTCCGTCATGGTCGCACAACCATGATGGCGCGGGACATGATTCTGTACTGCTAGAGGAATTGCTACCATATCTCTCTGACCTTCATCAATTTTTGGGTGGCCTAGCGCAGTACCGTGCTGAACATCCCTCGGGTCGGGAGATGTTCTATAATGATCAGAAGACGTGTGGTCAGGCTGCAAGTATTTGTAACGCAATTCAAGCCTATCAGAATCTCCGTTCCTAATGTGGTTGGAAGCGCTTAGATCCTTAATACACTTTAGGTCGAATGGAGCTAAAGTGTTTCGTTTGACTGCAGCTCCATTTTGTAAATTTTGTTGGGCCGTGTTTTGTATATATTTTTTTACAATACAATTGGTGATGTTTCTCCACTGAATTTATTGTGCGGATTGGATACCTATTGCTGGTGAAATGTCGTCCTTTTTTTAATGATTGGAATTTTTTATCTATTGTTCTGAGGTATGTGAGTGTCACTTTTGTTGAAATTTCTACAGGGCTGTGATTGTCGGGCGTCTGTGGATTCCTTGTTGGGTCCACATGAGTTCGCCCTTTCCCTTCGGAGTAAAGGGCTTTTGTTGCACTCTGCTGCAACCGCGCAATCAACCATGGATTATTCGACCATGGCAGTGGACGATGGAGTTGTTGAAAGCCCTATTGCGCGGGAGCCAATTCATGAAAGGAACAATTCACCTTCGCCGCAGTGGCCTCGTTCAGTTCCGGGGTCTCCGCGCCTAAACTTGGATAATTGTATTCCGGCAAAGCGTATTCTCTATGACGGTTTAAGGGATGCCACTCACCACCGCTCGCTCACGGTGCGTATTATGCTGACCTCCAAGTTATTGCACTATTGAGTCGTTCTTGCCTAGAGAGTCTTGGTTTGTTGTTGAGGTACCTTGCACTCTTGTAGTTTTGCTTCATTTGAGCTTGTTTTTGTGCATTGGATATTAAATGTGCTCTGTGAATTTCACCTTCTGCATTTTAGCTCCATTTGAGCTAAAGTGCACTAGGATGGATCTTGATGATACAGTTTTTTTGTGTTGTCGTGTAGGTGTATTCGACCTAAAGTGTATTTGTTTGGATTGTTTGTGGCGCCTATTGTGCAGGAACCATCTGGTAAATGTCTTCGCCCCCGTATTCTCTCAAGAAATGCTGCTCGAATCACATGCTCTCCTTCTGCTCCCACCCGCCATCACTCGCTGCCGAAATCAAACACGGACGAGGTGCGAAGGCGGGGTTTGCAGCGTCTTCTTGAGAGTCCATTAATGCAAGAGAATGGCGCAACATGGACTCGGCAACGTCAGAGGGCTTTTCTGAAGACGCGTATAGAGGCTTATGGAGGGACTCCCTAGAATGTTTGATTAGTATAGGGCGATTGTGATTTGCGTCGAGGTAAATGAGTGAAGTGTGTGACTTTTTTTCATGGAGTTTTGAATAAAGCTTGAATTAATAGTATATGCTTCCTTTATCGTTACCACTTTTTTGGACAATAAGCTATTTTGGTCCATCCATGGTAAAAAATACAGTATTCTTGATACATTGTCTTTATGCTTTGCACCTACAAATGTCTATATTTATTGATACTTCAACAACCATATTTCTCCATAGTCATGGAAATTTCCCAATATAACGAATATGGTGTTGTAATCAAATTTGTTTCCAAATTGATTCTCCGTTGACTTTCCAATTTTTGGTCACAGAGATCTCGACACTACACTAATTTTGGTATTTAGTGTTAAAAACACTAATTACAAACTCTAACACTACATATCAACAACGCCAATAAAGTCACAACACTGAATGTCAACATGAACACTAAATAAAGAGTATTGTGACTTTGAGTTTTACTACCTTTACATTTAGTATAATCAATGAAGAAACAATTTGTAGAAAATGAAAAATAACAAAATCTTTCAAAGTATGCAAAAAGTAGTTACACACAACTATATATATGTCGATACTACAAATGTAGTTTAATCATGATAAACAAAAATGGTTACACGCTGATATAAATGTTGTGATCTCGATAATTCCAATGTCATATCAGCGGACTCATGTGCAGCAAGAAATTCAGACCGGTGGGAGTAGCCCGGGGAATTCCTCGGCCCAGGTCCTCAACCCGGTACGAAAAAGCGGAAAAGCCACGGCGCGGGCAATCGGCGAGGGGGCCAAAAGCAACACAAGGAGCCGGGGCTAGGACCAGCTGTCGGAGCAGATGCGGGCAGTGTGGCTCTCCCGCCTACCCCCGTCCCAGCCACTCGACCTCCACCAGGATAGTAACTCCCCACAAGCGCCCGCCCATTCACGGACACCCCAACGATCCGACATGGCTACTACCATGGCTCAATCCGGGCCGCGCCCGCTGCCCCTGCCCGCGCCCGTGCGGGCACACCATGGACAGAATTTTAGGGCATGCCCGGGGGCGAGGATGTGCAGATAGAACAGCCAAGGTGCGCGGGCCTCAGAGTCCATTCACTCTCGATCATTTGCCTCGTCTCGCCTCACCCTACGTCATTGCTGGGTGATCTCGTGATCCAATGCCGCTATTGGCTATTTTTAGGTACTGACAAATTGAAGATTTTTTGAGTGGTTACGGGAGGGTGGGTGATCGGAATTGGGTGTCTCCACCTTAAGACCAGATAATCTCAAAATTTTCTATTGCGAGAATCAGTTATTAGGAACAACACACTATCAGATTGACTGTAGATAACAAAACTCTAGATTCTGATCGCTTCGTCCGACGTTTCATGAGATAAACTACCTCTCTTGTAGATACCTCAATCAACAACTCTATTCCACCATTAAAGAACAACCACATTCAAAGGAAGGCAGGCTGCATAGCCAAAAAATTACTATATGTCTAGTTTCAGTTGTGACGAACGAAAAGCCCTTCAACTCAAAAGCGAGGCGCACAAACAAAAACAAACAAAGGACCACTACACTAAAATTGGTATTTAGTGTGACACTACATTTAATGTTACAACATCTCTTTACCACCCAACTCTAAATATATTTTTCTAGACATTTAGTGTTAAGGCTCATTAATTAATATCTACTTCCTAAGGTTTTAGTAATTACTCATTAATTCAATAATTATTTTATTAAGGTTTTCCTAACCTTAGGAAGTAGATTTAATAATTAATGTGTTAATTAATTAACAATAACTATATTAATTCATTAACATATTAAATATGTTCATTAATATGTTAGTTAATTAACATATCAATTAACTAATTAAATTATTATGTTAATTACTTAATTAATAATTAACTATGTTAACTAATTATGTTAATTAATTAATAATTAATTAATATAATATTAATATATTATTAATAATTTATTAATATATTATTAATAATTTATTAATATATTATTAATAATTTATTAATATATTATTAATAATTTATTAATATATTATTAATAATTTATTAATATATTATTAATAATTTATTAATATATTATTAATAATTTATTAATATATTATTAATAATTTTATAATATATTATTAATAATTTATTAATATATTATTAATAATTTATTAATATATTATTAATAATTTATTAATATATTATTAATAATTTATTAATATATTATTAATAATTTATTAATATATTATTAATAATTTATTAATATATTATTAATAATTTATTAATATATTATTAATAATTTATTAATATATTATTAATAATTTATTAATATATTATAAAATTATTATAAAATTATTATTATTATAATATGATTTTAATATTATTTTATTACTAATTATTAATTTATAATTAATTATTACTTTGTTATTAATTTATTGATTTATTATTGATTTGTTAATTTGTTAATAATTGATTTTAAAATTAATTAATCAATTATTAATTTGTTATGTTAATTAATTAATTAATTAATAATTATGTTAACTAATTATGTGAATTAATTATTATTAATTTATTATGTAAACTAATTAGATTTAATATGTTAATTAATTAACATATTAATTAACTAGTAAATTTATTAAGGTTTTCCTAACCTTAGGAAGTAGATTTAACCTCTACTAAAGTTGTTATTTCTCAATTTCTTACAAATTGTTTTGTCTTTAATAACACTAAATGTAGAGGTAGTAAAACTCCAAAGTTACAATTCTCTGTATTTAGTGTTAATGTTGACATTTAGTGTTGTAACACTATCGGCGTTGTTGGCGTATAGAGCTAAGGTTCGTAATTAGCGTCTCGAACACTAAATACCAATTTTAGTGTACAGAGAGGCGACCACAAGAACAACCTCAGAAACTACGACCACAAAAACTACGACCACGGAACAAGATACTGAAGCAAAGCAAGAATATACCATGAAAGAAAAAGTTGGTAAATCATCACCAAGAGCAAATTGACCCGTCAATTCTTAAAGAATTACTCCCAACAGGACCCACATGATAACGAACATAGAAGGTGTAAGCAGAAGGACTCAGGTACGATTTCGAATGAGCGGACTCATGTGCGGCAAGAAATTCCCGGTCGGAGCAGCCCCGGTCCTCGGCCCGGTACGAAAAAGCGGAAAAGCCATGGTGCGGGTGATCGGCGAGGGGCCAAAACCAGCGCAAAGGGCCGGGGCCAGGACGAGCCGTCGGAGCAGACGCGGGCTGTGTGGCTCTCCCGCCTGCCCCCTTCCCAGCCACTCACCCCCAACCAGGATAGTGCATCCCCACAAGCGCGCGCCTTTCGCGGGCACCCCCACGATCCGACGTGGCTACCACCCTGGCCCAATCGGGGACGGCGGAGACGGAATTTTGGGGCGTGCCCGGGGGCGAGGCTGTGCAGATAGAACAGCCAAGGTGTGCGGGTCTCAGAGTCCATTCACTCTCGATCATCCGCCTCGCCTCGCCTCACCCTGCGTCATTGCTGCAGTTCGGGGACTCGTCGCAGATCCTGAGCCTCGCCCCACCTCGCAATTCCGCAATGGCTGCCGTGTCCATGGCCTCCGGCGCCGCGCTGATGCAGGGCGTGACCCTCGCGAAGTCGGAGTTCTGCGGCAATGCGCTGAGGCAGCAGGGTCAGGCTGCGTCCCGCGGCCAGAATGTGGCTTTCGCCGTCCGCGCCGCGGGCTACACCGAGGAGCTCATCGCCACCGCGGTACGTCTGGACCTCTGTGAGCTTGTTTGTGGATTGAATTTCTGCGAGTCAGTCCCCAATGCGGAGGTTGTCGCGTCGGAGTGTTAGTTGTTGGTGCGGGTAGCCGGTTTTGGTGTCTCGTGACTCGAGGAGCACGATTGGGGCGGCGACTCGTGCCTCGGATTCTACAAGTCAATGCGATAGTCGCGAGCGAAGTAGGGGAGCCCGAGAATTTGACGCCGTGGTGGGGGTAGCGATGTGCGGGGCAACCTGAGGTAGGTTGCTGCGGGGTCTGCGTAATTGGATAGGGTACGGCGTTGTTGCCGAGGTCGGGTAATTTCAGGTCGGATTTGCCGCATTGTGCCCCGGGCCTGCGTTGGTGACGGGTGGGCGTAGAGCCATCGTCGGCGAGACTTGATTCTGGCACGACGCTGGGGAAACGGATGTTGTGCCGAGGGGGCCATGCGGAGTAGGCCCTGGTGTCTGTCTGTCCATGGCCCACGAGGTTCATGCTGGTCGGCGTGTCTGCCGATGGCGTCCGGAGGTAGGGTGTATGTGTTGGCTGACGTGCGGGTTTGGCGGATGTGCAGAACAAGGTCGCGACCAAGGGGCGGGGCATCATGGCGATGGACGAGTCCAACGCTACCTGCGGTCTGCGGCTGGCCTCCATCGGGCTGGAGAACACCGAGGCCAACCGTCAGGCGTACAGGCAGCTTCTGGTGAGCACCCCCGGGCTGGGCGAGTACATCTCCGGAGCCATCCTGTTCGAGGAGACTCTGTACCAGAACACCACCGACGACAAGAAGATGATCGATGTGTTGTCCGAGAACGGCATCATTCCCGGCATCAAGGTCGACAAGGTACGGCGACTTGGTCCCCGCTGGCAGCGCCTTGACGGTTGAGTGTGCTGCAGCAGAGTGTTGTTGGTGGAGAGTGAGCACTGACGGGTTGTCGGCGTGGGTTGCAGGGTCTTGTGCCTCTGACCGGATCCAACAACGAGTCGTGGTGCCAGGGATTGGACGGTCTGGCGTCCAGAACCGCTGCGTACTACAAGCAGGGCGCTAGGTTCGCCAAGTGGTGAGTGTTTGGCGGCATGGTGGTGGGTTGCAAGTCTGCTGTGTAGATGGCTGTCTGCAGCTTGCGTGGTTTATTTGTGTGTGGTAGCTGACATGGATGTGGCGGTTGGTTGAACAGGAGGACCGTGATCAGCATCCCGAACGGACCCACCGAGTTGGCCATCACCGAGGCCGCATGGGGTTTGGCCCGGTACGCGTCCATCTGCCAGGACAATGGTCTGGTGCCGATCGTGGAGCCGGAGATCCTGTTGGACGGAGAGCACGGCATTGACAGGACCTTGGAGGTGGCCTCGAGGGTGTGGTCGAGGGTGTTCTACTTCCTGGCCGAGAACAACGTGGTGTTCGAGGGCATCCTGCTGAAGCCCAGCATGGTGACCCCCGGAGCAGGGTGCCCCGAGAGGGCCACGCCCGAGAAGGTGGCCGAGTACACCTTGAACATGTTGAAGAGGCGTGTGCCCCCATCAGTCCCCGGAATCATGGTACGTGTCCTGGCGTGACGTTGGGGATATGCACATGCGTTGATGATGTTGCTTGGAGTGAGGGGGTTGGTAGAAGTTGGTTGTTTGCAACGACGAGGGCGAGGGGATTGGGGGTGGGATGTGGGCCAGGTTGAATGTGACGTGGGCTTGTGTGCCGCAGTGGGATGGATTGTTGTGCGGTGATGGGTGGTTTCCCGAGGTATTGAGCTGAAGGAGTGGGTGGTGTGTGTGTGCAGTTCTTGTCAGGAGGGCAGTCGGAGGTGGAGGCGACGTTGAACCTGAACGCGATGAACCAGAGCCCGAACCCGTGGCACGTGTCGTTCTCGTACGCCCGTGCTCTGCAGAACTCCGTGTTGAAGACATGGAAGGGTCAACCAGAGAACGTCGAGGCAGCTCAGAAGGCTTTGCTGGTCCGCGCCAAGGCCAACTCGTTGGCACAGATCGGAAAGTACTCGGAGGAGGGTGAGGCCGAGGAGGCCAAGCAGGGCATGTTCGTCAGCGGCTACACGTACTAGAGAATCAACCATCTATTGATGCCAGCCTCTGAGCCGGGGCCGTTTGAGGTCACGCTGATTGTAGATTAGAAAGATTAGGTGTATGCGGGGTAACATATAGGAGGTGTGTTAGTTTGGCCGAGCAAGGGCTTCCGTTGTTATAGAACAAATCATCTGCGGTTTCAGAGAATAAAGCTGGTCACTCTGAAATTACTCAGACCCGTGCGTTCAGTTGGGTGGACATCCCTGGCTGTTGTCGAGATCTATGTGCGTTGTGGTGGCAACTTGAAATGAACGAGGGAGGACTCGTGCTGTCAATCCGAAGCGCCGAGTCGGTCGATGGTAGGGTTGGGTTTCACCCTCCCAACTACATTACGGTGAAGGGTCTCACACGATGTTAGGTCCAGCGAAGAGGGTCACTGAAGACCTTCGTCGTAGAGGACTCTACCCCACAACGACCGAGAAGAAACCTCACCAAAGAAGAAACCTCACTCAACTGCTCCTGGACGAGACTATGAAGAAAAAGCCTACTATTGACCCTGCTCCACCCTCAAGCATGATGGACTAGACCCTAATTGTACTTGACATGGCAGCAAGGGACATCAAAAACCCTACAGCCGGCACCAAATAGCCCATGATAGAAAACGCCTCCACCTCCTCCACGATAGACACCTCACACCTTGCTAAGAAGCCTAGAAGTAGTTCCCATGACATATTCCATGTTTCAGTCCCTGATTTCACCTCCTTGAGGTTTTGGCTAGGCTTCCCCACCATGGAGAAGTTTGCAGATGATGTTGGCCAAGAGGTCCTTCATAGTGGGGCAACTGTGAGAGATATGCTCACTAGAGGTGTACCTAAAGGAGAAGCGGAAGAGGCGTTGTCGTGTAGAGAGGAGTGCGCCTTGAGAATTCACAGGGAATCTGGCTGCGACTGGAGATTGTTTGCTCGGAAATCCAATCGTATCTTCAAACCTTGTGGTCTTCGGTCTTCAGTCTTCAGTCTTCAGTCTTCAAACTCCTCCCCGTTGGCCTATCCTGTGGTGGCTCTAAAAGGTTAAGGGTAAAGGTGGGTGATAAGAAACCACGGCCTCGGACGGGTAAAACGGGACGGCCAGACCACAAGCTGAAACCGTCCGAAAGATTGGCTCCTAAAATTCAAACCCACGGTGACCAGCAAACGTGCCTCACCGGTAGGAACGACATAAACACGACCGTGTGGGCAATTAACCCCGCTTCGCCGCAACAGAGTTTACAAGAACAGAATTGAAATACAACTAGCCTCCAAAGCTGGCTTGGAATCACAAAAAAAGAAATCGGACCACAAGCCACAACACACTTGTCTCCATCTTCTCTTTTCTTCAAGCCTCAAGTCTTCAATTCTTCCATCCTTCAACTCCAAAGTCTTCAAGTGTTCAAAAACACTAAGAAACTCAAAAGAAGTGTTCAAAAACACAATGGAAAAGTTTCACCAAGGCTGTAACCTTCAAACAAGTGACACAGATGACTCAAAACTTCAAATACTAAGTGTAATAGCTCTCTGGAAAGCTAATTCAGACAACTAACGCTCCTCCAAATTTCAAGTCAATCTAAACTACTGTCCGAAAGTTATGGACAATCAAAGTTCTGCCTACCCCTATTCATTCAGATCTCTATAACTTCTTGCTCACAACTCCGAATTTCAATTGTGATATCTTTCTAGAAAGCTAAGATAAAGACGCATACACCCTCCAAATCTCAAAGAAAATTATGAACTACAGCAAAAGTTATAGCTTGTCAAACCTTTGCCTCTCAATGGATGGCCTCGGGTTTTCACAAAAAAACAAACCTTCATAACTTTTGCTACATATCTCCAAATTCAATTTTTGAAACGAGTATAGAAATCTCTGAAGACAAAGAACAAACCCTCAAATTTTCAATTCCATGCGAACAAAATTCGCTGAGCTATATACAGTCAAAGTTCTGCTTCAAAACCCTCTCTCTCTCTCGCGCGCACACACACACACTCACTAAGGAATATCTTTTTCCAACTTTCCCACCTTAAGTGGACGTGGGCACTCCAGCCCATATCACCCTACCCAAAGTACCCCACAAGGTACTTCATTACTTTCTTATCCTTTCCACTTTCAACCACATAAAATCCCCTAGTCATTTATTTATTGGAAGACTAAAAACTTAGACCTTCCAACCAACAAGATAAGTAAAATAAAAAAAATAACTAAATAAAAAGAAACTTATCGTAAGATAGCTGATGGTACGGACGTATAAAGGTGTTGATTCGCACAACCTGATCGCCAAGTCGTGGACTTGGTTGGCTGGAAATGTCGTGGTCAGTGGCCGCCGCCGGTCCGGGTTCGAACCCGATCGAGTCCGTCGAGTGGTTGGGCGGCCCACGGCTTGGCTCGCTAGTGAGGTAGGAAAATTACCAGTCAACCCGCTACCTACCCCCCTGAGCAGTGACAAGAACGGTGCAGCACCTACATGCTAACACTGGCCCAAATCCTCAAACCGTGGTTCTCACCACGACCAAACCTTTTGACCTCATCTAACCACTAGCTGTAATCAAAACATATCCACACTGGTATTAATATCTACATGATGGAAGAATTTCCATTAGGACAGCGTTGGAGGCAACAACTTACCTCAAGATTCTACAGGTGCTTTATCCCAAGGTGCGAAATGACAGTGTTGAAGGACAACATTTCAACATCACCCAAGTCCCTTTTGACATCCCTAGTAACCTCATTACCGGTTTGTCTTTTGACTTTTATGTAGCCATATATTTCGAGTTGCCTAACCACTCTCTATATCATGACAACATTAAAAACTTGTTAAAGCTAGACTTGTGCACATGAATATACCGTTGGGTACTAACCTTATTGACCCTCTTGTAGTTCTTTGGAAAGGGGGTTAAGAAAGAGGGACAAAAGGGTGTCTTTGTAGGAATTATCAAGATCGACTTCCTCCACCTAAAGCTGAATGTCTTAGCACTCCTCTACGGCACCCGATATTTTGTTTTGCCACTTGATCCCACGGGTCCACTATCACTGGGGAAAGTGTTCAAAACTTGGCATGCGGTGGCTCGCCAGGGTCTTTCGGTTCGCATCAAAAGTGATGACTTAAAGGGAATCACTGCACAAGCACCCTTCCAAGACGTGTCACAAAACGATTTCACTAGAAACCTTGAATTCAAAGTAACGAGTGTGCAGAAGGAGGCTTTGGAATCCCATGCTTGGATCATTACACCCACTCTCAAAGAAGCCAAGAAACTAGAGGGCCACCAAATCACCATCTTTCAGGAGATTCTTACCGCCAAAGCTAGCAGTTCTCGTGTCTTCTCCACCTCAGATAGGGCCAAGAATGATGCTCTAACACTAACTTTGTCACAACTACCGATTCTTATCGGCGTGGTTGATACCACGACAACCATCACCCATGCCCTCCAAGCCAAGAACATTGTCACTATCTAGTTCCATAGGCAGATAAAAGACAAGCACAACGGCTCCACCAACGTCCAAGTTATCAATCCCATTGTGTATCGACAACACCTTAACAAGATCTTCAACAGTGGGCTTCACCAAGTGGAAGTCCGCCCGCATCAAAGAAGCCTAAACGGAATTGACCCCCCATCTGCTACCTTGGTGGAAAAATGGGGGTTCAATGACATCAATATGGCATTGGTTAACACCGTGGCAACCATGAAAACCACCTCCACCTCCACCAACACCCTACGGGCGGAGATGACCGCGATTGTAAAAGAAGGCCACAAGCAACTTCGTTTGGAACTCTCCTCCTTCGAGAAAGAGATTATTCGTGAAACCAGAGAATACACCAACGCCCGCACCGATGAGGTATAATCCAAACTCATCAATCTTGAGAAATTAATGTTGAATGCCCTTTTGGTGATGCAAGGTATCAATGGAAGCGGTTCGGTGCCATATTTCCCGCCCCCAAATGGCCCATCAAACGTGGATTGACCACGGACCACCCACAAATGCTTCACCAACCACGTTAGCATTGGATCCCCTTCTCTCTAGCTCCACCTTCTCCCCTCTTATTTTTCCTTAATGCCTCTTACGCCACCATTACGCTTCACCTTCTTGCCCTCTATATAGTCTACCCCCAAATTATAGCTTTGTTTGTATATCCACCCTCACTATATACATACTCTTGTTCTCCCTACACTCTCATAGAGCACAATAGTCCTACTACACACCTCACTCCCCTCTCACTTGCTATCTCCTTGTTTAGATATTTCCTCACTTACATTTATCACATGTTTGTAGCTTGCCTCATGAAAATATTACCACACCTCACATGTCTTACTCAAACAATCATAGCAAAAAATGGTAGTCTACATCACTACCTCAACACACCCTTTACTTATCAATGCCAATGGCGTTGGAATAACATCACTCCTTGGAGTAACCTCCACACCAAACACTTACCACACACCAAAATACAAACAAAACCACACCTATTTGACCAACCTCAAAGGCACCCACATACAACCACTCCTAGAAAATACTTCCACCACTCTACCAACCCACACAAAACCATAACCACCACACAACACACACACAAACAAATCCAATACAAACACACCATATTAGCAAACCTCCCCACCACACATACCCTCTACTAAAAACAAAGGCTCATCCACCTACACACATATCTCACCATCCCCTTATGTCCTTCCACCACAAAATAGCTCATTAAATCACTAGTCCAACTCAAACATACATACATGTACAAACTCCTACACCAGTGACGCTATCTTGTGAGCTGTGAGCGGTGAGCGGTGAGCGGTGAGTAGTGAGCAGAAAATAGTGCCACGTTCACCAAAAAAATCGTTGTTTTTTTAAAAAAACGGGATTTTTTGGGAAATTAGTGGTAGAACTGTGAAATTTGGCCTAAAATGTTGCAAAATTTTCTAAACTAAGAAAGTACCCTATAGCCGTGGATACATTGACAATTGAATGTTCTTTTCCATGTTTTACGCATGTCAAGGAATTTTAATCTTTAAGTTTTTTTTTCCCCCGAGGATTACATTTGTGCTTTTATTTAGGATGGGAATTTATAAAATAGAAGCTTCTGATGAATTGCTAGAGTAATAGATGTGGAGTAAGATAATTGATTTCTTGAAGCAATAACATAAGATGTTTCTAAAGAAATACCAACGGTTTGTGAAAACCTTAAACTACCGGGTGATGGTAAGAGTTATCCGACTTCTCCAAATGGAAAGGTTTAGGGTTCAAATCACCGTTGTGGAATGATGCCTCTATCTAGGGGAACTGTCGGAAGCTGTTAATAGAACACTTCTGTTAGGTCTATCTAGACCTCGTCTAGACTAATAAAAATTCAGCCGTGATGCACATCATCATGCGAGTTCTGCAATATTAGCAAGCTCTAATATGCGTATAACTTCATTGAAGCTGTAGCTTGGAGCATGCATGAACAAGTCCTTTTTGTAGTCCAATTTACACAAGTAACGTAAGATGTAGTACACATGCTTACAATATTTCCATTGCCCCTTCTTTCCCAACGCCTCTGTTGACATCTTCAAGAAATCAGAGCACGTACATGCGGGATAGTCCGTGATGGTCACACAATACGACTTCTCCTTCTCTGTTTCAAGAGTGATAACGCATCCAAATCCTGGATAAGGTATTGTAGTGACATTTGAAACGTAGCACTGATTCATGAGAGCAACGCTTGACCACTTGTTTGTATGCTGAACGGAAGGCTCGTCATTGGTCCTCCGAATCTTTAAGCCGTTCCGGAAGGTATGATATGAATCAGGATTCTCTAGAATAGGGAAGTGGGACCGCGGAAGAGGCATGTTCACAGACACCTGAAATTATCTTCGAGGCGATAGTGATCCATGTTGCTCCAACTGAAAACCTGCTTCCTCCAGCGATAAAACTTCTTGCATTGTCAAATTAGTGCCCAGCTTCACTGGCCACATCATTGGAATCACTGGCCAATCAACCACATTATATTTTTTTGATCCCTTTACACACTGACCAAGATCATCAGCGCAAAACCAAAATTCAACGGTGATACTTCGTGGTGATCTGAATTCCTTTCTCCTATCGATATACGTTGGGGCTGGAGTTCCATGGATCCCACGCCCTACTTTTGCGCCACACTTCTCAGCAGTCCCAGCCTGCAATGCCTGGCATTGTCTTTTAGAGTTCTTCGGAAGGCGGGCAATGTGCCACTTAGACGGATCACACTTAGATTCTAACACTGATGTTGTGTGTCGAACTCCGGAATCTTCTCCACTTAACGCCTCCTTGATCCGCGCTCGAGTCACCCTTGTGCCATCCCATGGAATAGAGTAGTTTACAGTATCGGACCGGTAAGAGTCAATACTGGATCCACGTGGCATGTCAAGCTTACGCTTAGTAGATCCGAAGATCTCAGCTCCTTCAAGTCTGTCGGTTCCTGTCAACAAGTCTTCCGCCCCTAGAAAACTCTTGACAGCTTTTGCTATGAGTCTAGGATCACCAGAACGTTGTGCAGATCGCAATCGAAGCGTACTTTTGTCTGGACCTTTACTTGATGTGTCTCCCTTTAACCATGATCGATAAGTAGTGATTTGCATAAAAGCGCGGATGAGGTCATCCACTGTAGCCGCGTATAAACAAGTCATTTTGTTCCCGGATTGTTGAAGCCAACGATTGTGGACAGTTTCCGCAAGGTTGCAGGAGGGCATGTCAGCTCTTTCGTCAAGCATGAGATCCTACAAAAGCAAACCGAAATGCAATTTAGGAGATTAATCATATATATGCTAATAAATAAGATAATGCAAAAGGTGAAAAAAAGGACTCACAAGTTGCATAGCGCCACCCCACTGTCTATAACGAAAGTGCCAAAACGCCATCCAGTCTTCAAGGGCACGGCGCCCGCTGTCAGTTGTGGCGCCAGATGAAACCCACCACCTTCGAATCACGTTATATTGAGCTTCAGCTTCTTCCTGTGATTTTGCATTCTTCCATATCTTGCATAGTGCAATGTGTTGATCTTGAAAGGCAGGGAGAATACTCTTGGTGGTGGCTCGATGAAGGCACTTTGTCCAATGAAATAAACAAGTCCGCTCTCTGTTTTCGATTGTGACATCTTTGTCGCCATTGCCATACACCCTCCGTACATCATGCCAATTTGCGCCCGCACTATCAGCCATGAATCCTTTGAAGTTCGTGTCTTCTACTCCGTGCTTCTTTATTGTATCGTTCACGTTCTCCCAGAAAAGTTGTTGTGCTTCGGCATCCTCCGATTGCATATCACACATGGCTATTGTCATGACCCTACAGTATTTGCTGTCATACACATGACATGCCATTGTTGTCCAATCTTTGACCCGCTTGACATGATCAAACATCAACCAACAATCTTGGAGGTCTCGACCAAGTTGCATCCGTCTGACAAGGTCAACACCACTACCAGGCCGGTCGACAGACATTTTAAAAGCAAATACTTTACCTTTAGATTGGTCGGGGAACTTGTTTTCGTGGATAAAGACAAACTTTGACGACTCTTTCAAATCCATGATGTTGTCCATAACTCCCTTCCCTCCACTATAGAAGCGTTTGCATGACGATACTAGATTCCAGATGTTTGGAGATGATAGTGTCCCGAACTGGTCAAGGACAACATTTATAGATGTTCCTTCAAGGTTTGATGATCCAGATCCGGGACAGATAAAGTAATCGGAGAAGTAACTCTTACTTGCAGCGATGATAATTGCGGAATTAGTAGCCTTTGGTGTGTGTTGTACTTCCTTCGCGACGTAATCATGCATCAAGTCCATCGCGGTTTGGTCAACACCCATAGAGATCGGATGATGGTGATGTCCAAGATGAATGGCAAGTCGGGTGCGCTCCGTGTCGGGAGAGGTCACATAATAAATACGTGCATCACAAAGCGCCAAACAAATAGGAGGGGTCGAACATACTTTACAAGTTAAAGTAGATTTACCCAATGGTACGCCATTCACAGGGAACGGGGAGATGGCAAGTCCGGCCCACTCAGTTTGATTTGTGCGGCCCTCGTTCCTGCATCTATAGTCACAACCGACATTGGAGCATTGAAGATGTCCAGTACATGTTGATTTTCGGTAAGTGAGTCCGAAGTCGTTCATGATGTTGGTCGTCATTGTCCTGCACCACATATGACCATCGTATTGTTTGTTCATTCCGTCGAGACCCCCCCCCGAATTGAGTTGGGATACCTTCAGAAAGAGGTGGTAGTTCAAATATCATGTCTCCATTGTACTGTGGAGGTAGATACTTTACACAAGAAATCTCAAAACTATCAAAATCAGCGCGTGACAACTCAAAGCGAGACCCCTTCCTAGAACAAGTCTGGCGGACGTATGGAATGATACTTCTGATACCCTTCGACATAGGATGGATAGGAGGCTTCCCAGAAGAAATAGAAGGGGGCATCTGGGATCTACTTGCAATTGAAACTAACACAGGCTGATGATCCGTCTCTTGTGATTTGGAGGGAAACGATGACTCTGCCAAGTTTACATTAGAGTCATCGTCATCGTTAGTGTCACTTAGAAACTGTACGCTTGGATTCGACGGTCTGCTTAAACCGAGCAAGAGTACTGTATCACCTGAGTGAGACGAAGGTGTCGTGACAGGACGCGAGGCATGCGTAGACATTTGAGCATCTGACACACCATACACCTTGAATGAACCACGACTTAGATTCCACGCAAATCCAATATCATCGCGGAATTTCACATGGTATACGGAATGCTGAAGTCTACCCGAACTATCAAATATCTCATGTTCGACATGAACTGATCCAATCCTAAGACCAAAGCGATTACATAGCACTGCCTTAGGGACATTAATAGTTCCATCATCACCTAAGGACATGACAAGCGGAACCCCGCCGTAGTGAGACGTGAGGGACGCCATAAACACAAACTCACAGCAACAACAAAGTTAGATCGACTATGAAAGATGAGAGATATATAATAGAGAGGAGTTAAATACTTTGTCCAATTGATAAATGGAGAGCACAGAGTTACTTTACTATTCCAGGAGTAATACATTCTTAGTCTGCCAGAACGAATTGCCCACAATCTGACCTGTCATGTTTGAAGAAGACAAAGTAGAAACCAATCTAGAGGTCATATTTAGAGTCATCAATAATCATTGTGATATTACCAAATGTATCCCCTAGGACACCAAGTTAGTGTTAAAGTTATTTATTCCCCGGTGTTGTCGTTATTCACCTAATATGAACGATAAATCGAGTTAAGTGTATTGCATGTGGCTGCTGAAGCAATTAATAGAGATGCTATAGCCACGATTAACTTGGAGATTGAAATTCAAATTAAGGGTGACAACGATTGTTAAATTAGTTAGAGATCACCGGGCTATCCCGTTGGCAAGTGCTTGGAATAGTATGGGTTCAACCATGTCTTTCCATATCATAGCAGCCATAATCTTGTAAACATAATCATTGTGATGAAACCAGGACGATTTGCTGAGGATGACAAGCAAGGGTGCCCGTAAGAGAAGAACAAGACACTACTAAAATCCTATGCCCAAGAGGTCCTCAGCGCAGCGACAACAGCAGAAGGCCTTGGTTACTTAGGAGAGTTGTGAGGAGCTGTCATCAGAGGGGCCAGTGCGATTCAGAGATTTGTCAAGTATATTGCAAGCAGAAGAGGCGCCTCACTCTACTGACGGGGTAAGTGTTTCATATTCACTGGTTGACTTGATTTTCTAAATTAATGCAATCCATTTGTGGTCATACTTTCATTCGTAATGTGAAGTCGACAAGCTATTTTATGCAGCTGCGTAGACAAAGGGGGGAAGAGGAGTCTATTCAAGATATTATGACGAGTGATTTAACCAGACCTACTGCGTTCGTAAGCTCGATGCATGGGGGTAAAGGTGCAAACATAGTTGTTGACGTCCATGACTGTCAAAGCATGGACTCAAGTATGGACTTTAGGAGCCGAGTAATTGCATCAAGATCCACAAGGAACAGGAATAGGTCATCGTCGAGGGCAACCAACAGTCGACCTTGGACCGATCAAGGAAGCGCAGGGGAGAGTGGGCCAATACTCTCGAGTGCGGAGCGGGCCCGTATGACATAGATACGATATCTTCAGCTTACTCTTCAATATGATTCGTAGTGATGATATCATACATATCTCAATGTATCTATAACTATATTTTGCATTATGTTTACTAAACAAATAGATATTAAAAACCTAATTATTTATAATGGTGTGATAACACCTAATACTTTATAATCTTGTGATAACACCTTTTTGATGTCTAACTCGAACACGAGCCCTGGCTAATGTATAGGGTTACTTTCCATTACTAAGCCAACCATAGAGTTAGACGGTACCAGTTTGTGAATGCTTGTGCTTGGCCGCAAAAGTTCACTTCAGGTGAAATAGTGTTTTCGACCTTTTTGTTCAACTAGTGCATCTCTGTGAAGAGTGGTCCTCGGACTCTAGGTTAGATACTCGAGATTTTTTCCAATAGTCGATATTTATAATATGTCGTTGCTTGCACTTGCACGTGGCAGGTGCTGAGAACAGAGAAGGGAGTGGACAGTCACACGACTATGACGAGCTCTCGACAAAATCTAGACAGGCAATTTCTCGACATACTTACCTGACTCGGGCCACTTCGAATTTCCGATTGTATAGTCTGTGTCTCTTCTTTTAATACAATAGAAAATGTTAGTCGTCCAAACTCTATTCCTAAGGAAGTAACCCAACACCCATGTCGTAATCACAAAGTGGCTGAACCCTAATTCGGTGACCTGTAGTACTTTATATTTACTTAACCCTAAATGCATTTGTGTGTATCAGGTCTGCGCTTCGAAGAGTCGTGCAGAAGTTGGGATCGCGAGCTCTGGAGTGGACGAAGTCGAGGGCGACAACAACCGGGCCGAGGAATCCAAGCGACCGATGGAGGTTAGATATCTGCTTTTTGTTCTGAACGTAATTTTGTGTGATAGTCAAGGCACGCCATTCAACATCGCTCCTGCATGAAGTTATCTCTGTTCGAGAGTAGCCGAGGATGAAAGCAAATTCTAGGAGAGCCGCAGTACCTCGGATCCGAGGGACTGTTCCAGACCGAGGTTCAGGTTTTGGTTTTTCCTGTTTACATTCATTAGTGCTCGCTGAAGTATGCCATTCGTGGATTTATTATCTGAAGTGACATTCTGTGCGATGGTTATGGCTTGCTTGTGTTCGTCGTCAAGCATGAATTGTAATCGTTGTTAGCGTATACTTGCCGAGGATGATAGCATATTTTCGGAGAGTCGGGGTCATATGCACACCAAGGGACGTGGCCTGTCTCGAATAGTTGTTTTCATTTCCTCTGTCCACTTGCATTCGTACAAGTAGACTTATTCATGCGAGCGTTTTTATTTGGTTCAATGGTTAATGCTGGCTGGTGTTTGTCGTTCATGCACGAAAGGTAATCCTTGATAGAGTTTTGTAGCCGAAGGTGTTAACGGATTTTCGACGAGCAAGGGTACCTCGGATCCGAGGGACGTGTGCAGTCTTCCATTTTTGGTTTTCATTTTTTATGTCTTTGTGTTGTTGATGAGGTTATCGTATGCGAGTGTGGTTTTTTTTTGGTTCTCTTCTGTGCAATGGTTTAGGCTTTCTGGTTCACGTCGTTCATGCACGAAATGATATCCAGGTTAGAGTTATGAAGCCGAGGATAATAGTGGATTTTGAGGAGAGCCAGCGTACCTCGGATCCGAGGGACGAGTTTGGCCTTGGATTTTTTATTTGATTTTCCCTGTCCCCATGCATTCCTACTTGTTGGCTTGTGCAAGTCATCATTTTTTTTTCAAGGAATTTCCTGGAAGATGGTCAAGGCTTGCTAGTTGTCGTTGTTCATGTATGAAATGATCTTCATGTAAGAGTTCTGCAGCCGAGGGGATAGGAGATTTTATGGTGAGCCGGGGTACCTTGGATCCGAGGGACGTGTGCATGCTTCATTATTTGGTTCACTCAGATTCTGCCTTCGTGTAGTCGATGATGACATTGACTGCAAGACGTGATTTGTTTTTCGGTTCTCTCATGTGCGATGGTCAAGGCTTTCTGGTGTTTGTCGTTCAAGCATAAATAGGTTATCCAGGTTAGAGTTCTGTAGTGGAGGGTAAGAGTGGATTTTGAGGAAAGCCAGGGTACCTCGGATCCGAGGGACGAGTCCAGCCTTGAATTTTTGTTTATGATTTTCCTTGTCCACTTGAAAAGGTGCTTGTTGACTTGTGCATGTCGTGGTATATAAATCTTCTGTATTCTCTTGTGAGATGGTCAAAGCCTGCTTGTTAACGTCATTCATGCATGAAATGATTTTCAGGTGAGAGGTTTGTAGCCGAGGGTGCTAATAGATTTTGAAGAGAGGCAGGGTCCTTCGGATCCGAGGGACGATTCGAGTCTTGATTTTTTGAGTTGATTTTCCCTGTCTCTATGCATTCCTACTTGTTAATTTGTGCAAGTCATCGTTTTTCTTTTCCTGTATTTTCCTGTGAGATGGTCAAGCCTTGCTTGTTGTCATTGTTTATGTATGAAATGATCTTTAGGTAAGAGTTCTGTAGTCAAGGGGATAGGAGATTTTGGGGAGAGCCGGGGTACCTCGGATCCGAGGGACGTGTTCATGCTTCCATTTTTGGTATTCTAATTTTTTGCCTTTCGTGTAGTCGATGATGACATCGTCTGCAAGTCTTAAATTTTTTTTATTCTCTCATGTGCGATGTCAAGGCTTGCTGGTGTTTGTCGATCATGCATATATAGGTTATCCAGGTTAGAGTTCTGTAGCCGAGGGGGATAGGAGATTTTGGGGAGAGCCGGGGTACCTCGGATCCGAGGGACGTGTGCATGCTTCAGTTTTTGGTTTGATTATCCCTGTCTTCTTGCATGTAAGCTTGTTGACTTTTGGAAGTCGTGGATTTAGAATTTCTGTATTCTCTTGTGAAATGGTCAAGGCTTGCTTCTTGTTGTCGATCATAAGTGAAATGATTTTCAGGTAAGAGTTCTGTAGCCTAGCTTGATAGTGATTTTGGAGAGAGCTGGGGTACCTCGGATCCGAGGGACGAGTGGAGTCTTTAATTTTTGTTTTCATTTTCCCTGTCCACTTGCATTTGTATTTGTTGACTTATGCAAGTCGTCGTTTTTATTTTTGTGCGATGACCAAGGCTTTATGATGTACGTCATTTTTGCATGAATAGTTATTCACTTAGAGTTCTGTAGCCGATTAAGGTTGCAGATTTTTGGAGAGCAAGGGTACCTCGGATCCGAGGGACGAGTCCAGCCTTGAATTTTTGTTGTGATTATCCATGTCCACTTGCAATCGTGCTTGTTTACTTTTGCATGTCGTGGTTTATAATGTTTCTTTATTCTCTAGTGAGATGGTCAATGCTTGCTTGTTGACGTCGTTCATGCATGAAATGATTTTAAGGTGAGAGGTCTGTAGCTGAGGGTGATAATGGATTTTGAAGAGAGCTTGGGTCCCTCGGATCCGAGGGACGAGTTGAGTCTTGATTTTTGATTTCATTTTCCCTATCCCTATGCATTTCTGCTTGTTGACTTTTGCAAGTCATCGTTTTTTTTTTCTGTATTTTCCTGTGAGATGGTCAAGGCTTGATTGTTGTCGTTGTTCATGTATGAAATGATCATAAGGAAAGAGTTCTGTAGCCGAGGGGATAGGAGATTTTGGGGAGAGCCGGAGTACCTCGGATCCGAGGGACGTGTGCATGCTTCCATTTTTTGTATTCTAATTTTCTGCCTTTCGTGTGGTCGATGATGACGTCGTTTGCATGTCGTGATTTTTGTTTCGGTTCTCTCATGTGCGATGGTCTAGACTCGCTGGTGTTCGTCGTTCATTCAATACAGGCTATCGAGGTTAGAGGATGGTATACGGAAGGGGATAGGAGATTTTGGGGATAGCCGGGGTACCTCGGATCCGAGGGACGTGTCCAACCATAGATTTTTATTTTGATTTTCCCTACCCACTTGCATTCGTGCTAGTTGACTTGTGCAAGTCGTTGTTTTTTTATTTTCTGGATTCTCTTGTGAGATGGTGAAGGCTTGCTTGTTGTCGCCGTTCATGGATGAATTGAATTTCAAGTAAGAGTGCTGCAGCCTCAGATGATAGTGATTTTATAGAGAGAGCCGGGGTACCTCGGATCCGAGGGACGAGTCGAGTCTTGATTTTTTGTTTGGACATTCCCTGTCCACTTGCATTCGAGCTTGTTGTCATATGCAAGTCATGGTATTTTTTTTTCTTGTATACTCCTCTGAGATGATCAAGGCTTTCTTGTTATCGTCGTTCACGCATGTAATGGATTTCAGGTAAACGTTCAGTAGACTGGGTTGATTGGGGTTTTGGGATAGGAGATTTTTTTGTCATCGTAGAGTAGATGAGGACAACTTATGCAGGTCTTGGTTTAATTTTTTGAATTTTTATCCAATGCGATGGACAAGGCTTGCTTGTGTTTGTTGACCATGTATGAAACTATATCCAGGTTTGAGTTTTGTTGCAAAGGATTGATTGTTGAATTAGGAAGAGCCGCGGTTCCTCGGATCCGATGGACGTTTTCATGCATGAATTTTTCTTAATTATTTTATCTGTCCACCTGGATTCGTGCTTGAAACCGGGCATGCATGACGTGGTTTAGTATTTTGATATTCTCTGTCCACTTGGATTCGTGCTTGAAGACTTATGCATGACGTGGTTTTGTTGTCCTGCTCTTGTGTCATGCTATTGAATGATATTGATCGTGCTTTACAATTGATGTGATTAGATGCCAGAACCGCATGGAGACAAGGTCATGCCTCCTGTGGACTTGGAGATGACCAGTGTCGACACGACTATGGCTTTACAGGCTCAGGGTTGTTCGCATGTGGATTCGAATTTAGTCCTTCAAGTAGTACCAGTAATGGGGATTGACCCTGGTTTGGACACGACAGAGCTTTCATTGAGGAAGTCCATTCGTGGAACTTCCCACGACGTGCTCTAGAAGTCTGATTATCCATCTATTGGGGAGTTGCATATCCTACTCTGCCGAATATTGCCAATGACGGAGGTGCGTATTCCAGTCAAGCTGGATATTGAGAAGCTGATGAGCGAGTTTGTCAAAGGCTACCGCCCAGGATCTGCATGTTTCTATGTTGCATTGAAGAACTTTTCTATGGTAGAACGGGAAGTTCTTCCTCAGGAGCGTGCGGGGTGGTCAGATCTTTGGAGGGCGGAGGACCGGAAGTTCGAAGCCTTGATTGCGAGTAGGTCAGAGTTACAATGCCTTTCTGATCGCTATTTTTTTGTGTGGGATGGCAACCACCGCCACTTTGCATGGATGGATGTCATTATTCATATCCACCATGCATCGAAACGACTTTGCGTTTCATATTCCAGTTCGGGCAATTCTATTAGAGCCCACGTTGGGAAACCGCCATATACTACTGAACGCCATGACAGATTGAAACAAGTGAGTTGATATATATATTTTATTTGTTTGTTCGATTCCATTTTATTTGTTTGGTTTTTTATAATAATTTTTTATTGTCTAAGACATTAATGTACGTTGTCTTGTAGACAGAAAGACTCCGACCATGTGACATAGCAACTGTCACATGATGTGAAAAGAGTGCAGCATTTTGGGTTGTTGGATTTGGATCAGCTCAAGGGTCTGATTAGTGACGAGGATCACGATGCTAGTGTGGCGGAGTGGGCAAGAAAAGGGACCAAAAAGTGGTACCATATGACCTTCGATTCATTCTTGAAGTTGCTCTTTGAGGCATGATAGGTTAAAATGTTTCCAAGATTAAGTATTATATGATATTATGTGTCGCCCCGAATATGTGTATGATATGTTATTGTATGTATATTTCAAAATTATACTGAAGCTCTTTAATGATTTTATCGTGTAGCGTGAGCTCATAGCAGCTCAAGAAGATTGTATTCGAACTTACCGTGACACACTTGTGACCGGTGTTGGGGCTGATCGTCTTGGGAGCTCGGCGGAGTTGGTCACTCTTTGCTCTGAAGCGGTGCAAAAGAAGAAGACTCAATGTGGCACCTTATGTGAGCTCGGAAAACGGCTCACGATGTCATTTGGGCATTAAGATTAACTAGTTAGCATTAGGAAGTGGTAGTTAGGGTGAGATGGTTAAACTAAACCACCTATTGTGGTTTAAGGGCTCAAAAAGGCCTTTTACTTGCCATTTCCTAATTTAGAAGGAGGTCATCATCCCCAATTAGGGATTTAATTTTGTTAAAAAACTAAAATTTAAAAAAAAAACTTAGAAGACGAAAGGAATTCTTGCAAAAATGGGAAACACCTCAAACCCCATGTGTTTTTAACACAATGGGAAGAAGCCTTGGAAAAAAAAAAAAAAAAACCAAAGAGGTTAGTAAACAAATAAGTAATTAAATAAAACAAACAAAAATCAAAAGTAAACAAAACTCGGAGTGCAACCGTGATGTGGCCACTCTTGTAGTTAATCTTTAAAAAACCATGCACAAAGTAGTGGCACATGGCCTTGGAAGAAATCTGAAAAGTTTAGATGGTCAAGAGGGGAAAAATTAGCACCAATTATAGGCGAGCATGGGCTGCCCTTAGTGGCATGCCCAAAGTTACCTTTAAAATCCTTTTTATTTTGTTTTCTTCCTTCCCCGAGCTGGCGAGGGAGAATTTTGCATTTTCCCGGAGAATATTCCCCGGAATCTACTGAAGAAACGCTGGATTTCCAGGGTGAGTTGCGTGCGCGGTTGCCGTTGGAGCTCGAGGGCGCTGGGGTGACTGCGGACATGGGAGTTGTTTTCTCGCTCTCTCGTTTTTTTTGTGTGTAGTTTTTGAGGGTTGTGGGGGTCTCGCGTCTCGAGAGGAGAATGGCGGAAGAGCTGCCACGGAAGTTCGAGGGAGACCAACGAAGGGGGAGAGCCCGAAGTGTGTGGGGTGGGAGAAGTCCAGCGAGCACTGGACAAACTAGTTGTCGGTGAATGAGGAAGAGGACCGGAAGGGGTCGTGTGCGAGCGAAGTGTAGGGGGTCTGGAGAAGAGATGGCGCAGGTTGCAGCGGGGTGTTGGAGTCGAGAGTACTGTGAGGGTGAAGGGGGTCAAGCGTTGTAGGTAGTGCGAGGGAAGGCCCAGATCGGAGCTGGGACAGTGGTCGCAGCTGGAGGGAACTCAACTGGAGTTGCGGTGTGATTGTAGTACAACACCCGGGGAAGGCGTTGCAAGTCGACAGGGTGCGACGAAGAAGGGAAAGGACTGGAGATTAAGGATCCGGAGCGGCGTGTTGGTGCTGGAAGGCTGCTGGATTCCGATCGGGTACGGATCCGCTGTGCGAGGAGAGCGCCGGAAGAGCGTGGGCACGTTCGGAGGTTGGCGGCAACCGCCAATCGGAAGCGTGAGCGGAGATCGACACAAAGAGCACCGACGGCAGGACCGGCGCTAGATGCAAGCGCGGCGGATCTATGGAGGCCGGAAGAGCCCGGAAGTGAGGTGAGCGCAGGGGCTACTGCGAGGAAGGGAGGTAAGTTTTTTTTTTTTTTGGTGGAGACGGTGGTGGAGGTGATGTTGCTAGGAGCATGGTGGAGTGGTGTTGGTGCATGGGCAAGGGGGTGCAGCAGTTCTGGTGGTGAGAAGGGAGCTGCGGTGCCCAACAGGGAGCGAAAGTGCCGCTGTCCTTGTTGGTATTTCAGGGTGCTGGAGTGGGTGCTCGGAGTCGTGAGGGCGCAAAGTCTGTGTGGGAGAGATACGGCAACCTGTGTGTGTTGGAGAGTTGCGGAGGGAAGTGAGGTCGGAGCTGGGACGATAGCGGCTTGATCAGGCTCCTGTGAGGTGCGACGTCTGTGAGCGGTGGTGAAAGAATGAGCGCATAGCGCCGAGAGGGCCTGCGGAGATGTTGCGCCGTGATTTTGATTACAATTCCGGCCGGCACTTCTTTCCGATTTAGGGTTCTCGGTGAGGGTGTAGGGAAGCACGTATGGAGGGAATCGGGGCGTTCGTGTTTGTCCAGCGGAAGAGGAAGCTCTAGGGCGGGCCAGAGACGAGGAGCGCCGAAGCAGCGAGGAACATGGAGTCTCCTTCTTTGTTCCTGTTTTTTCTACCCTCTGCTCTCGGTTATCTCGATCTTCTTCCCTTCGTCCTTGTGTGCAAGCTGATTGTTCTTGTTTGTAGAAGACTCCTGGTTGCGTTAGTTGCCTAATTTCCCTTGTGTTAAAACTAGCGCGGAAGTGCTACCCAAATGATGGAGAATTAGGTTATTGAACTAAGGCATGCAATAATGTAATGGTGAAGAGTTTTTTAAAGAGTTACTCGTTTATTGCAATTCAAAGTACTCGTTTATTGCAATTCAGAGTACTCGTTATTTCCTAATCATTCAATTGATTATTTAGTGTGTATTGACCACTTATTTGTTGTCCTCTAATTCAGGTTCTACATCATTACGATATTTATCAGAACAAGCCAAAAATCACGACAGAGAAGTTGCAATTGCTTTGCACTTCCAAGGTTTCAGCAAGGTTCAAAGGTAGATGGATGCATTGGTGGAACTTGTCCAAAGTGGGTAGGGATGAATACAATTTTCCAAAAGCACCATGTTCGGAGATCAGCCTTAAACCCTGGCTTGACGTGGCTACATTTTGGGCAGGGATAAGTCCATTTTTCTTTAACCAGTTTATTGATTTTTCATCCATCAGTTGTAAATTATATTTTGTAACATCTTGTTTTCATTGAGGAGGAGGCAGAGAAGTTATTTGCCAAGGTTGTGAAGGAGGACAATATCACCATTTGAATGGAGGGTGTCCCAAACCCGGTACTGGATATTGGCTCGTGGATTGAGACCAACTCTCTCACGTTCTCGAAGAAGGCGTTCAAGAACCATTTCAGTGGGCCCAAGCGGTTCGTGAAGTCTGATGAGTTTCTCAAGCAGCCAGATACACCTTACAGTGTCAAGAGAGTGGTGCTTCGTTATTTTTGGCGAGAGCTTGTTGCTAACGAACTATTGCAGCCTCAGGAGTTGCGAATCCGACTGAGGAAGTGGTGTGATACTACTGTCAACGCTGAGTTTATCTTCACAGAGTCTCAGTTGCGCCGTTTCACTCGGCATCACTTGGCTCAGTGTCCTTGGTACTTAAAGCTTTGGCATTCAGCTCCTACTCCATGTAACGAAGTGGAGCTCCAGGAGTCATGTGATGCCTTGGCATCACATTCTGGAGCGAGTCCAGCTTTGCAAGCTTCAGCTCCATTTCAGATTGAGCCTGAGCTTGAGCTCTCTGAAAAGGCCAAGGAGAGAGCAATACAGAAGGCAGCCAGGATTGCAGCCAAAGGAGCAGAGTGAGAAGCGGCTTGGTTGGAGAAAAAGACTACAAGGAAGGAGAGGAAAGAGACTCGAGTAAGGAACAATGAATTGGCAGCTCTGGTGGCCAAGGAGGGGCCCGAGAAATTGTTGTCTGCTGTGGGTCTTGGATCCTTCTCACAACCGGCACTCGTATTGACAACATTTGGCGCTTCTTCCTCCGCCAGCAGCCGCCCAAGAGCATTCGTTGCCAAATCAGCGCAGACTATCTTTTCGATTCCTGTAGTGGAGCAGACAGAGTCCACTATAGCTGTTGAGGTAATCAATACCAGCGCCTACTCTATCTTTACTGACTATGATTCTGTTACAGCTGAAGATGACGTTCCGCTAGTTTGGAAGGATATAGCACAGTGGTTGCTGGCCCATGGTGGATCGAAGTCGCGGTACATGAAGGGGGAGTTGACTGAGGATGGTTTGGCGGATATGTTCATATTTGACGTCCCGGAGGACTTGCCAGTTCCAAGCATTCAGGGTGGTATTGTGATTCCACCATGGAACACATTATCCAAAGTGCCGACTTCCAAGGGTCGGAGAGAATCATAGTGGATTCGGTTTAACTTCAAGTTGGCAGAGTCGTTTCTTCGTGATGGAGGAGCTATCATCGTGTTCTATCCAGATTTCAGGTTCATTTCAAATGAAGTGGTTTCATGGGCTCAGTGGTCTGGATTCGACGAAGAGGCGAAGTGATTCGCCATCAATGGTCTTCCTCTCTTCTCTGACGGTCGCCCTGGCCGCGTACACAAGACTTTCATGGTCAAGTGCTTCGTTCGGAAGAAGGATCCTCTAGTTCCATTTGTCTTCAATGACAGAGTGGAGCTTTTGGCGGATGGAATTGAGCTATCTTCAGATGGTCATTTGACCAACTACATCACCCAGGAGTCACTGACGGTGAGGGCCTCCACCGGGATTCCATGGCAAGGAGCCAGAGAGAAGTCGCAGAATCTGTTGGAGGCTTTGATTGATTTTTGCACCAAGGAGGATGAGATCGTCATGGACCTCACCTAAGCCACTGGTATATTCATTTCAATTTTACATTTCGTTTTTGATACCCTAAACCATCGTTCTAATTTATTTCTGTTTGTATTCCACACTTTTTCCAGGTGCATCTATCAAGGCTTGCAAAGCCCTGAAGCGTCATATTCTTGCCTTGGAGGTAGACAAGGACTTGGTAGACGAGGTGCTTTGACCCATGATTCCACAGACGGTGGAGGTCGATTCTGCAATTGTTGAGTCCATCAAGGAGACTTCTCTCAAGCACCCTTTGGAGCTTGGTGATGACGAACCAGAGATTAAGACCGCTCCTAAGAGATCTTGTAAGTAAGTTCTCTTCATTCATTTGTTGTTTTGGTTATCTTATTCTATCATTCTTTTTTTCTTATGTAAATCAGTTGCAGACGGTTCTCGACGTCGTTGATGGCTTCTCTGTCAACACCTCCTGTTGGAGTGCTGGCTCACTTGGCAAGGAAGGTTGTCAGTTCGGAGCAGCCGCATATTTTGCCTGAGTATGCTCAAGCTGCTGCCATTGCATCTGTAGCGCAGCCGTCGCCTTCACGACGCCCACCGACTGCTCGATCTGGCTCCGGAGCGAGCGTTTTTGTGGATGACGAGGCTGACGAGGCTAGTAATCATTCTAATAGTAGTTTTGATAGCAGTATGCGGTTTATCCATTAGAGTAGTGACGATGAGTTCAGTAGTGAAGAGTAGTGATGCTTCTATTTTGTATGCCGTATTGACCTGATATGAGGCTTTGGATTTATTGAAATATATCACCCTTGCATGTCTTATTTGATTATTCTATTATCCACATTATTGTTTGTACTCTAATTAGATAATCTAATAGCTATTGTATTATCATTCACGGATTGATACTTAATCAATTTTTATAATGTGTCTTTGAATTTTGAACTTTACAATTAAGAAATCATGAATAGTATACAATGTTACTCTATTTTTAGATGGTCCATCACTATCATTCTCTCCATTAATCATCCTAAACCTCCGTATATATATTACCTTTAACCTAAACACTCATTAGAATGGTACTACATATTTGACTTAATTAGAATAGTAATACACTTTCAAGAGAATTCCTCTACTGCAAGTCGGAGAGGTATTACTGCAAAGCTTATCCTAGGTCTTTAGATATTTTCAGTAAAAGAATTTTGATAGTAGAATTGATGTAATTCATCTCCATATTTATAATTCTATTGTATAAGAAAATAAGGGGATTATAGAAATACTTCTCCCCCAATAGTCATAAATGAAATCGTTATTACCCTAAACCGAAGCTTGCATTGTAATATATGTTTCATTATATCTTATCCGTTTACTTTTGGATGTAATTTTTCTCCAATAATCTAAAAATAGTGCCCCGGCTATAGGTGCCTCTATTGAATAAACAATGAATTAAAGCGATTGCAAGTCAAGAATTTCTCTTATGTCTTTGTTTTTTTTTTTTTAAAGCACAATCCACCTACACCCATGACAATATGTGTTCTTTTTAATTTCACAACAAAAACAAGGGTAAAAAATGTCATGAATTCAATGCTCGCTGCTCACCGCTCACCGCTCACAAGATAGCATTCCTGACTTCTACACCAAACTCATACACGATACAAATACAACCCCAACCAATCACCTACAAATATTTCCAAAGAATGTCCACAACCTCAAATACATATGCAAACACACCCAACCTTGAACCACCACAACCTAATACTACAAACAGAAACAACACTTCAAACAAAACTCCATACTCCAGAAACACACAGACCTCCACACCTGACAACGAATCTAAACACATATACATCCTCATCATCATACATACATACACTAACCCAAGCACTAACCCATTCACTCTCCCTAGAGCACCAATCCCTACAACAATTACTACCCCTACGAACACAAAAAACGTACAACAAAATGACAATAACGCCAAAAAAAATATACACACAGAAAACATAGTACAACCAAACACAATCGCATACAACAAACAAATAAAGTACACTCCTGCCCAAAAAAATACAAAGAGGCATGTAAATACAACTACACCACCCAATCACCACTTCCTAAACCACCATCCCCCCCTAAAAAAACTAACTAACCCACCACTATACAACCCACTACTAATTCCGTCAAACTTCCCTCCCATCCCACCTCTTCTCTTAATCACAACTCTAACCCAACTCACAACTTATACTGTAAATACAACACACATAGCCGTGGAAACTAAAATAATACGACAACTTCACCAACAAAAAAGTCACAAAAACAACAACAACAATAATAAAAACTAACACAAAAAATCCATTTCTAAAAGCACAAGCTCCAAAATCACACTTACACTACCTCCAACCAATACCATCGCCTACCACAAACTTATACTCTTACTATGCGGTGATATCAAAACTAACCCTTGAACAATGCCTAACATCTTCCATAATCACCCAAAAACACACAAAAAATCTGCTAACACATATTTCATTCCCAACACAATAAAACTCCATCCGAAATACCAACACTTAGACCCTTCCTTTGCACCGCTATTAAAAAACACCCATGTACTCTTGTCGTACCCCAAATTTTAAATTTTTTGTAATTAGTTACTTAGGAAAGGTATCACCATACCACCTTATAAAGTTTAGAGATAAGTAGCCACCTAGTAGTGGCTCTTAGGGAGAATTAGGATAGGAAAGAAATAGGACCCTGGGGAGGTGCTAAAAGGGACAAGGGACGAAGCTATCTTGCGTGCGGTGAGGCGTGAGCGGTGAGCGGTGAGGCATGAGCGGTGAGCGGTGCGACGTGAGCAGTGAGACGTGAGCGGTGACCAGTGAGCGGTAAGAAAAAAGTTTGTAAAAAGTTTCTTAAAATTGTCACTTTTTTACTATATAGAAGTAACTTTTTTTCTATACGATAGTAATTGAACTACAAGAACTGAACATTATATTAGGGAACAAAATATGAAATAAGGATTCCAAGAGGGCCTTCTGACTGAAAACAGGGCACGACAATTTCCCGGAAATGACCGTGGACGTGAAACAGGGTTTATGGTCCTTCAAAAAGTGTTTGAGGTCCATACTTCAACGCCGGTCCGAGACGACCATAAACTACCCCGGGGAAAATGTCAGATATCAAGAACAATGAGGTCTAGGGTTCGATTCCTTGTAAAATCTTATACTTGACGAGATAGGCAATAGTAGGCAATTGCAGGAACAACTCCTACCCCGGGGAAACAAAAAAAAAAGAAAAAAAAAGAGGAAAAAAACGAAAAAAAAGCCTCTAGAAAAAAATGTGAAAAAAAGTGAAAAAAAAAATCTCAAAAAAACATTGAGCGATTCTAGAACACTTCAAATTATTGCCAATACAGCAGTGGCCATGTAGTCTCACCGTCTCATATATATTATAGAAAATAGGTACAAGGGATACTTCGGGTTTGGGGTCACTAGGTGCAACCCTCTTTCTGAAGCAAGACTTCGAGAACGCGCTTAATCTCGTTGAAGCTAAAACTAGGGGCGTGCATGAAGACATTCACCTCCGGATCTAGCTCACAAATAATGGTGAAGATAAAATAAAGGTGTTTGCAGTAACACCACTGAGGACGTCTACCAAGAGACTTGCTGGACATCTCCTTGAAAGACAGGTAGTCACAACTAGGAAATTGACTGATAGAGATCATGTAGTTTGAAACCTTAGTTATGGATTTGGACTCGAACGAGAGAATGCAGCCAAAGGCAGGGTCAAGGAGCATAAGAAGGTTACTAACTTTTCCAAGAACCGAAAGCGCAGATGCGCAGGTGTTCCGATGTCTTGTGGTTGGGGCCTTCGGATTCCGGCGGACGTTCTTGCCGAATCTCCGTTTCGGATGCTCATCTGAGTTCACCGGAGTTGGAACAGATTTCAGGTCAAATATTGCACCATCCTAAGAGAACAACTTCCGGGGAGAGAGCATTAAGCGTTCCGCGAGTCGAAAACCTGCACTTCCAAGTCGTAGAATCTCTGCCTTCGTAAGGGACGTGCCAGCTTTCACCAGCCAAACGTCAAGGACCGCTGGCTTGGAAATTACCCAGTCCCTTTTTGATCCCATCACACAACGATTGATGTCATCGTTACAGAAGAAAAACTGCATCTTATCAAGCCGCGTCTTCTTATAGTTCTTCATCATGCCAGTGTAAGTTGGTGCGGCAGTACTCTTGTTGTTCTGCACAATTCGAGCAGTACACTTCTTCTTCGTCCCAACCTGTTGGACAAAACAGGCTTTCGCTAATGTCCTTGGAAGCCTAGCAATATGCCACTTGCTCTCGTCAGAGGCAGTCTCCAACACACCCATATTACAGGTTACCCTTGGTAATGTTCCTGGTGTAGGGGTATTGGCGAGATTCGTTGGAGCTTCCGCAACTATTGAATACACACAATCATCAGTGGTAAGGTCCACGGTAATTCGTGAAGACGCCCTTGTCGCGACCCTAGGACGTGAAACGCTAATCTTGTCTGGACGATGAGAATCAAACTCAGATCCTGGAGGAAGGTCAGGCTTCCGTTTCAGGGACATAAAGACTTCCTCTCCTTCCAAATGCGGAGGGCGAGTGCAAAACTCAGCAGCTCCAGGCATGTTACAGAAAGCCTCATGAAGTGATTTTGAGTTCCCTGAACGTTGAGCAATCCGATGCGCAACACGAAGTCGAAGCTCTTCTTTCCCAGGCCCTTGCCCTCCTCGCTCACCTTTAGAGTATTGATAACAAGCCACGACTTGCATGAATGCACAAACCATGTCATCGACAGTGGCAACGTATAGATCATTTCCACATTTTCCAGACTGTTGCAACCACTTGTTGTGGACAGTCTCCGCTGAATTGCAAGATGGCATTTCAGCCAATTTAGATTCGGAAAGTTCCTGCAGACGTCAATCAAGAATATAAGATCAAATAACTTGAAAAAATTAGCAAAAAATAGAGAATTAGTTCAATCGAGAAGAGCGAGACAACAAGGGAAGACTACGTATAAAGAAGTAAAACCAATATTCAGGTCCCGTCTAAAAGAATTAAACGGTTTCCATTAGTTAGTACATTGCAATAGTTGAGGTAAACTAATGGAAGGTGTGCCGTCAACGGCACATCCAACTGCAAGTGAAAAAGATAGAGGTGGACTGATTAAAACAAATTCCAGAAGAACGAAAAGAAGACGGCGCAATATTTGTGAAGAAAGAAATCTGACGTAGTGAACTTGCCCAATCTGTTCTGCCGCTAACGGCAGAGAACAATGGTGCGCCTCATGAGGCGGTTAAATCGTAGAATCCGGGAGTGCCCAAACCAGAAGGCATGTCATCAAGAAGCCTACTGAAGGTTTTTGAACCACAGGAAAAAGGTGTGCCGTTGACGGCACACCCCCAAAATATAGTCTTGTCATCACTATCATGGTCTACAGAGCAAGGGTGTGCCGCTAACGGCACACCTTTTCAGACAACAACATCCAGACTGCCGTTACTTTGGTGCCCAAATTTGTCAAAAACTGAAAATTCGATGAAAAGGAATTCGTCAAATATAAAAGCTTTCTGGAATGAATAAAGTAGAGACATACCGATACCATAAACCCACCCCATTGACGATACCGGAAATGCCAGAAGGCAAGCCACAAATCAAGACGTACGGGACCAGCATCAGATGTTGCGCCCGACGATAACCACCACGCTTTGATAGCCAAGTACTTTGCTTCGGCTTCTTCCATTGTCTTAGCGTCTTTGTATAGCTTGCAAAGCTGACGATGTTGTTCTTGAAGGTCGGCTCTAATGTCAGCCTTCGTATGCTTTTCAAGGGATTGAGTCCAGTGAAAAAGGCACGTTCTCTCCCGATTCTCCATCGGAACCGAAGCATCACCGCTCCCGTAAAGAATACGGACTGCATTCCAGTTGGCCTGTGCGCTATCAGCCATAAATCCCTTGAATGAAACTGTCGGTACATCGTGTCGTGCAGCAACTGCATTTAAGTTCTTCCAAAACACTAGTTGAGCTTTGACGTCTTCGGATTGCATGTCACATACGGCAATCGTCATCACACGACAGTAGGTTGAGTCGTACACATGACACCCCATCGTGGTCCATCCCTTGACTTGTTTGACATGATCAAACATGATCCAGGAATCCTCAAGGTCCCCTCCAGGTTGCATTCGCTTCACAAGGTCGACGCCGCTGCCTGGACCAACTTCCGCCATCTTAAACACGAACACCTTGTCCGAATCGGCGCCTTGGCCCGGAAATCTATTCTCTTGTACAAATGCCCAGTTGCTTGATCCCCGAAGTTTAGTAATGCTATCCATTATACCAAAGCGGCGCAAATATCTAAAAGTTGTAACCTCGTTACGGATACTATGGGATGTCATTTGCTTAAATTTCTCTAGCACCGGAACCAATTCGTCCAAGGCAAGCGGCTTCTGTGACACTCCCTCCGGACACAGCAGTAGCTCACCTAGAAACTCTTTACTTGCTTCTAAAATAATGGCAGAGTTTGTGGCAGTTGGTGTCCGTTCAACTTGCTCGGAAATGAGAGTCTTCAGCTTCATGGATGAATCTCGACAGTTGCCTAGTTTTACAGGATGCACATGTGTTCCCATATGGACACATAAACATGACATGGTGTCCTTACCCAGAACATAGTAAATTTTTGCATGGCAAGTTGCCAAGCAGGTAGGCTGTACTCGGCAAAGTCTGCAGACCACTGTTGAACCAGGTGGAGTAGTCCCACCGACCCCAAATACCGTTGACGACGTGCCCTCCCACTCCGTCTCATTTACGTTAGACGCTCTATGCTTACGCTCCAAGTATTCGCATTGAGGATTAAGACATTGTAAATGTCCCAAACAAGAAGATGTCCTGAAGGTGAGGTTAGAATCATTGGCAATGTGAGTGGTAACGGTTCTTGTCCAATTATGTCCGTCATGTTTCTTATCCATACCAAAGAGAGACCCAGCCTGAGAAGAAGGATTTCCTATCCCCAAGGGTGGAAGCTCGAAGAGGACATCTCCATTAAAAACTGCTGGAAGAAAGTCAACCTTCTCAACTCTAATGGAATTAAAATCTATCTTAGTTAGAACAGATTTGGATCTAGATCTAGACCGAAGATTACGTAGACAGTTGATGGTACTAGAACACTTAACAGGATTAGGATTCTCCCTAGGCTTGAAGCTTGAAGGCGGAGGAAAACTGGCACCCGTGGCCGAAGCCGCGGCCGGAAGTGATGATTGCTTCTCCGATTCAGGTGGTCCGAAACCTGGACGATCACTGTCGGAGTCATCGCTCAGGATGTGAATGAAGTTCAAATCCGGTTCTAATTTCACTTTCTGCATCAAAGGTGTCACCTAGCTAGCAGTAGTAGACAACTTGGGTGTTAGGGAAACTGATGGGGAATTGTCTGGACTATCCTTAGAACCATACACTCTGTACTTCCCACACCGAAGTGACCAGACTACTGCGTTGTTGCGAATACAAGATGACTGTGCAATTGTGTATGAGAGCTCTCCCGAAAACTCGTCAAATTCCTCTTTCTCAACATTCAAGGACCCCTCAATGATATGGAAAAGCTGACATAATTGAAGGGAACTAACAGTCGCAACTCCCTCCGAATCAGTAGAGAAACAGATCGGGACAAATGCACTATCACCACGGATTACGACGGATCCCTCCAAATGATCCGCCAGCGAAGCCATTCTAATCAAAGAACGAACCAGCGAATTCTGAAAATCAAAAAGAAACAAGGGGTCCTCGAACTGGCAGAAAGGTGTATCATGGCATGTTCAAAGCCTGTTGTGTGCTGAATTAATGCAATTGGAAGATTAATTGGGGATTGTACTATAAAATCATTGTAGCCGTCAAGTTTGATTGCAGTGCACCAAAATATATTGTCAGGTGGAATTATTTTAGTAAATGAGTACAATATCCTAGTTTGGTACATACGATTTATGATTATAGAATTTTGATTGGAATTGACGATATACTCCCTATTTTGGTGGCAGTACGAAAGAGTATCTGGAGGTTTTGCCACATTGAAGCCCCATAAATGTTTTTCAGAATGGCTATGGCGGTTCTAGTCATTTATGCTGGCAGGGGCCGGCGCCAACATGGGGGTACAGACTAATGAACAGAATGAAGTATTGGACGGTGTAGTTAATTAGGAAAAATCACCAGGGTTAATGGAGTCATCCATACTGGACCCAGATATGCCTATTCCAGAAAGGCAACTATATGTATCCTTTTGACATGGACTAGTGAGGTCACACTTTGCCGATGTCTTTCTGGTTGTTATGAAAAGACGTAAGCAGAAGCTCTATTTTAGTGATCGAAAAACACTGATGAGAAGTAGATCCGTGAGAGGAAGTGCAATGGGGAAGTCTAAGGATTCCTATCTTGAAACATCCAAAAGACTAGACTTTGATGCTGACATTGTCGATGATAGGGAGAGAAGTTCTGTGCTAGCTGGAATTTCAGAAGGCTATGTCGTAAGTGGTCATTTCCAAAAGGGAACCAATGATTCAGCTGCTGATGATATCGGCGAGGGGACCGATGTTGAGCATGAACTGAGAGAATTGAGCGCTTGCTCAGGTACTTGAGAGATGTGGACACTTTGATTTAGGGTTTATAATCAATCGTGATTAAAATTAATTTCAGGGTAATGAAACAATCGTGATTGATAGCAGATGGTGAATTTCTCAGAGAGTGAAGACGTAGGTTGTGATTATCTAAATTCTTGTTTAGCGCAGCTATATTGTTGAGAGAAGTGATCTCGAATCCGGACTACAGTCTCTTAAGGTTTAAGTTGTCTCTGATGCGTGCAGCGGGTTTGATATCATGCCGTCTGATGTATCTTCCCAGGAAGTGTGTTAGACGTCGGGCGTCGAGTGCAGATGCACTGTGAGTACTATCTGACCTAGTATACTTTCGGGTGTGCAGGAGACAGTCATCAGCGTGCGGGAGTGATCGCCATATCGTCTGAGATGGATGGCGGCGAAGCATTTCTGGGACAGGCCAGCAGAGGTACGAACTCCGCTTGCTGTACTGCATGATTATAGAGTTGTGGGTTGCGGTAGGGTTTAGAGCATACAAGTTCAGTAATCCGTTGCGATTTTTTCAACTTCACTGCACTGTGAGGTCAATTTGACTTCTAGATCAACTGTGTAAAGAAGACAGTGAAGTGCTAGCGGTAGTAGTCGCCGGACCCTCAACGATGGGTGGGGGAGAAGCATCAACGACTCCGCGATCTCGAGGTATGAAATCATCGTGTTTTTTGCGTTATAATTGAGTATAGGATTGCTGTAAGCGGTTTGCTTATTAATCGTGTCATACTTCCTATGGGAAATAAAATTCTTGGGCCGTAGGGTTTGGCGCCTTAGGCTATGGCGCCAAAGGGTGATGGCGCCTAAGGTTATGTAACCGTAGGTTTTGGCGCTTTCGGTTATGGTGCCTAAGGTTATGGAACCCGTGGTTATGGCGCCTTAGGTTATGTCGCCCAAGGTTATAGCGCTTATGGATTATGGCCATCATGTTTGTCGCCATAGGGTTCGGCACTGCGTTAGACATATCCCTGTCTGTAAACAGGGACCTTGCGGAGGGTGTGCCGGTGGCGGCACACCTTCCGCGAAAGGATATCTTCTGATGAGCCTGTGTTTTGGGCGGAGTTGTTGTCGCCACAATGAAATGATCGTCAACACCATCTAGGACTTCCCGGGACTGATGTTGGAGGGTGTGCCGCCACCGGCACACCTTCCTGTGCACCTCTTCTCGGAGTCGGGCTCATACATACGGTTGATTCGCCCAAACTCGTGCATGTCTTCTCGGATTCGAGCTCATTTATGTGACTGCCATAAAAGCGATTCGTGCTAAATTAGGTGATTGAGTCTTGATGTTACTTATATTCCATCTATCTCCACCCAGTTCATTACTATGCTGCCCTCTTGGATCACGTTCACAAATGATGCTTGAGTGAATCGGTAGCTCAGCAAACTGCCTACTGTTATACTACGTCGGCTCTCACCCTGAACCGAATCTTGAATTGGCTTGCTATACTCCGAATTTAGAGGTATTTTTTAGAATAGGCTTAATCTATGGTAGATCCATAATTTGGAAGATGAGTTGTTATCTGAATGGGATATCATATCTTTTCAAATTTAATCTATCACACCTGTCTTGAGGAAGTTCGCATTGATAATATCGCACATTAGAGCTCCGTTCATCTGATGCGCACATTCCCAATCATGTCCCTCTAATGATCTCTACTGCATTTTTAGAATTGGAGAGCCAATCTCATGTGTCACGACGAGGAGAGGAACGTGATACTGAGATGGAGACAATGAATTCCTTGAATTCTACAGTGCAGCCATCAGGTATTTTTCCGTCGGAGCTCTCTAATTATCAGTGGAGTTTTGAATTTATCACTTACAATTTTGTAACTGCAGAAAGTGCAGACGCGTTGGATCTGGATGAAGATGGGTCGGAGAGTGAAGATGTTGTTGATGTCCCAAGACCAGTTGGAAATCCTTCAAATCCAGTATCAGCCGCGGATTTGGAGAAGCAGATGGATGACCTTATCCTACAAGAAACCGTGAACACGACTGCAGTTTTAGACGGTCTTCGATATCAGCCCAAAGAGAAGTCGAAGATTAGCATTCCTCTTTGTCGGATGATTGGGCTGCCCATTGTGAGACCTCACCTGAAGAACGATGTAATGGGGCTTGGCTCGCATTTTCTAAAGAACGGCTACATGGAAGGTTCAGGTGTGTTCTATGTTGCGACAGAAAATCACGAAGGGAAAACCGTTGAAGTCTCAAAGGATATCATGAAGAGTTGGAGTCCTGCATAGATAAGAGCTAACGAGGCATTCGAGTCGCGTTTAAAGGCGGATCCGGACTTGAGAGTCTTTTCGAATATGATGTTCCATGTGTGGGATGGCAACCATCGGCTGCAGGCATGGCTGCCTATTATAAACCGAGACCATGGAGATGATCAGAGTTAGCATTATGCTGTTGAATCCATCCTGCTTAATGTTAATGGATATGTTCCGGTTCTTTCCGCGCTTCATCAAGTTAACTGGTATGAATCCACGACTTTACAACCTCAGAATGTTTCGCTTCATAATGATTATGTTTTCTTATGTCAAAATATCCTTATTGTTCAGGCGAAACCAGAAGTCATTTGTGACGACCAATCTTGTGCACAAGCTCTACCGTATACAAGGAATGGCTAGTCAGCCTCTGAACTACTTCAAAAAACTCGTATCGAAAGCAGAGATCAATTCTGCGGAAGCGAAGCAGAACTCCGTCAAGCGGACGTGGTACACGCTGACTTTAAAGTCTTTGAACTCCGTCCTTTACCAGGTTTGTCCTTCAACTGACTTTTGATTCATACTACAGACCTCAAAATAGTTTGTTTTCTTAGATGTGTAAACTTGGAAGTCAGTATATGTGCCTGGCTTTTCCCATACCTACTGCGGAGAGGAGGTATGCCACTGGCGGCAGACCTCCACACCGCAGAAAGCATTAGAAATTCTGCTCGGCATCATGTATTAGAATAGAGTAAAGCGACTACATGAGATTGATTGCTTGAATCCTACGGCACAACAATACCGTGAGTTGTGAATTTGGGACTGATTTGCCGCTACCTGCACACCAACCAACCTACAGCCCGTTTCAGCGACATGTATTTAAGTGCTGTCGTACTCGCTCTCTAACAATGCTTATACAATAACAAGAGGTGTGCCGCTGGCGGCACACCCCCCAGAGCGTACGCTGGGACACGAGATTGGTGCGTATACGAACTTATACGCACCAATCTCGCATTATAGCGTAAGAGCTGGGTGGTGTGCCGCCAGCGGCACACCTTCCAGTGCGTACGCTGCGACACGAGATTGGTTCGTATGTGTACATATTCGCACCAATCTCGTGTCACGATTTGGGCGCTGGGGGCTGTGCCGCTAGCGGCACACTTTCCAACACGTACACTGTGACACGATATCGGTGCAAATATGTACATATTCGCACCGATATCGTGTCACAGAGTACGAGTTGGAAGTTGTGCCGCTGGCGGCACACCCCCCAACGCCCAAGTCGTGACACGAGATTGGTGCTTATTAGCTAGTATACGCACCAATCTCGTGTCCCAGCGTACGCGCTGGGGGGTGTGCCGCCAACGGCACACCCCTACACCTTTGGAATTCACTCAAATTCTGCTAGAAGTCGTGACCAGGAGATAATGATTTTCGACTTGTGGTAGGCGATTGCAAGATTTGTTTACTGTAGCGGAAGCAATAGACCTTCACAGCGCCATGTGAAGTATTCAATTCTTTGCTCTGTGATGGTATGCCGCTACCGGCAGACCTTTCTGCTCCCTTACTCGCACTGTACTCTTGATTGGACATGATCAATGTTGTTTCTTTCTCAATCTAAAATGTGGACGACAGGAGAGTCTGTGAGGGGTATGCCGGCAGCGGCTCACCTTCTACTGCTCAAGGTTGTCATTCCAAGTAATGGCACTAATTGCTCTGCCGCTGCCGTTGAGGCCGATTAGCGGTCGCTACATCACACAAAATAATCCTCGTCGTCAGTACTCATTTATCAATTAGGGCGACGCTTTAGTTGTCTGCCGGAAACGGCTTTTCTCGCTTCCATGTTTCAGCTATCTAGAACGTGCACAGAATTCTGTAGAGCCACGGCGCATCGTAAATGTGCGCACCGGAGTAATTACGACTTAATGATCTACTTCAGCAGGTACTCATTTACTGTATTTGGAGAATGATAGTCCGTTGTATTTTCGATTTCTTCAGACATCCTCGACTTTAAATGTTCATTAGCATTTGTAGTGTGCCGGCAGCGGCACTCCCTTATCCGATACTTCATTCTCCATGAATTTGACTGTGCTTGTCCATAAAGTTTTGCTACATTAGTCTTAATGTTTGTCTCTCTAACTTTTGTAAAATAATTACAGGAAGAGATCGGAGAAGCTGCAGCGGTGGCGCAGAGGAAATTTGCTGAGAAATTCTCAGATCCGACAGAGTGGACTTCATCAAATGCGCAAGACTTCGTCAGAAAGGCCGTCGAGAAAATGAAGTTATCCACCCTTTCAGAGCTACGTAAGCAGCTTCCAATTGCGGATCCCAAGCACAGGCCCGCGTTCCTCAGGCAAGTGAAAATACATTACGAAGCTCATGAGGACGACGCTGAGATGACTCAGGAGAAGCTTTGTATGCTCGCGACATCCGCCATGGATCCATTGATGAAAGTGAAGTGGCTGCAACGATGGAACAGAGATGGAAATCTTCGCGAATCTCTCAGGTTCCCGAAGTCGAAGTTCTCGGACAGTGAGTTCCCTGAGTGGCTTCACCGAGCAACTTGGTGGGCACAGGTATGAATTCTACATAAACTATAGCTTCAAGATATTACTATGAAACCTTGTAGTCATTGTGTGTGGTTAAAACTATTTTGCAGCTGTCTATCGAAGCCTGTTGGAAGCATTCTATCGGGAGTTCAACGTGGACAAAGGCGTTCACAAGAACTATGAACCTTCGGTTCAGTGTGGGTTTACTTCGGCACTGCGGCGTACGTTATACCGGTACTTAGGGTTCATTTTGATGCCCGCAAAAGCCGTAACCCGCAGTCCTCCCTTCTTTGCGTCCTACCTAGATCCCAAGAGCCCTTCCACGATGATCTCTGAGGGAATCAAGTTTGATTAGGGTCCTCAGCACTGGGATCGCTGCGGCTGGTATCTAGACTGCCCAGTTCAGAGTCCGCCTCATTTTGACATCTCACTGCGAGACGGCATTCAACCTGAGCTAATTGGAGTGGAGAGCAGTGCTCAAATGGCTTCTGCAACAACTAAAGCAAGGGGTAAGGGCAAAGCTTCCGCAAAGAAGACTCGTGGATCATCATCGCGCGAGACTGATTTCGAGGCCGTTATTCCCTCAGCTGTTCCCGCATCTGCCGCCACCCAAGCTGCCGATGAAAGCTCTCCAGATGTTGACCCCACTCCAGAGATTTCGGTATCCCCTCCCCCTCAATCATCCCATGTGGTAAAAAGGAAGGCATTTCATGACGCATTTTCTCCACCGACTGCGTCAGCTCCCAAGATGGGTACCAGGGTGGAGCTTTCATCTCTCCAGGATATGATGAATGGTGGAAAAGACCACCCTTGTATGGTACGACTCAACGAGTTCATGCTGAAGGTAAGTTTCTCCATTATTTTGAGGCTACATTTTTTGCATTTTATCTCCTTTTCTGAAATTAATGATATCAGTTCGTACCTTTTTGAAATGCCGTTGGCGGCAATATCATTATGCCGTTCTATTGACTAATCAGACTCCTCAGTTTTGATTAGATGTCCTAATTTCAGTTCGTTAAGTTTTTTTGCTTCAGCCAAAGTTTGCATCCTAAACCACACGAAAATGGAAATTTATGAGATACTGCCTCAGTCGGTTGTCCGCAAAGTATCTATACATTAATACAAGAAGTATCTTGGTGCACGCAGTTTTAATTTTCCAAGATACTTCTTGTAATTTTATGCTGAATTTATTGTTTTTACAGGTGTGTCCTACAACATCGAACCAGGCCCGCAGTGCAGTCTGTCCCCACCGTGGTTTTGATCTAATTCTTGGGGACATTCCGGAAGGCCTTTGGGTCCCTTCTATTTCGAGGGATGCAAAAGATGTTCCATCTTGGAATACTTATTTTGAACCCGTTGTTGAAGCTGTCTTCGAATTTGCTGATTCATTTCTTTCTGAAAAGGGATGCATTATGGTTATCATTCCAGAGTCTGTGCACATCCGCACAGACGTCCGGTCATACGCTGCCACTTCCGATTTCAAGTTACTTCGTGAGTGGTGGAGTGTGAACGAACTACCGCTAGCATTGCCATCTGATCCATCCAAGAAGGTAAGTTATTATTTATCTTCATTCGGAGCTCCATATTTTAATTTCAGTTCACTAAATTTTGATTATTTCCAATGACTTTTCCGTTACAGATCCACCGATTCCGTATCCTCCTCTACGTGAGGAACGCGCTAGGCATGGAGTCCTTCACATACATTGTGAATGCTCAACTGTCAAAGACTGGATGGGGAGTTGAAGAGACCGACGTCCTTCTCAATCACAACGACCTCACTTCCCAGACTATGCGCGGAAATGTTCCTTGGAGGGCTGGACGGGAGAAGGGCGTCATCTTTTTCCAGATGCTTTTCGAGGCCCTCACGAATCAAGGCGCTGTGATCTTTGATGCATTTGCATCTCCAGGTATCGTTTATCCATCTATTAGCCTCAAATTTCCTACTTTGACTTCGCTTCTATTGATTTTATGAACAATTTTGTGCTTGTCTGATCCTCTAGGAAACTCCCTTCGAGCTTGTCGCGCTGTTGGACGGCATTTCGTGGGATTCAAATCGGATAAGGCTGTGTTTGAGGCGGTGTTGAAGCCACTTTTTATGCCAAAGCCTCCTCGAGCCACTCCCGTTCAGCCAGCCTCTGTGGACCTCACCATTGACGAAGATCCCCGAATCCGCAAGATCACCAAGAGAAACCGCTTGAGTAAGTAAGTCACAACATTTAGTTTTTCATCACATATTTCCTGTCTTCCATTTTAATTTGTGCCGTCTCATTCTATTTCAGTTTGATGGCGTTGGCAGCTTCACCGGAAAGGGACTTCTTGCTCCCTTCGTATGCAGGCCAAGCAGCAAACCAGATGGCCAACGTAGTCTCTCCTTTGTCTGCATCTACTTCTTCTAGTTCAGGCTTTAGTTTTATTGATTTTCTTGATCTCGAGGCACGAGAGGAGTCGGACATTTTACTTTCATCGCCGGATAGTTACTGTAACTCCTCTTTTTAACGAATTTTGATGTGCTACACTATATCTTCGCAACAACTTTCGTGGTCACTTTGCATGTCAATGCATTATCCCTCAAAAATTATTTCTGTTCCTTGGGTTCTCAAATTTTTCTTCCCGTCTTTCGGTTGGAACTAATCTAGCGCAATATTCGAAACATCAGCATTATTCCCCTAGACTCCTCCCTCTCGAGAACTATTGTATTCTGCTTATATTCTGAAATCGTCATCCTCCCACGATTCTTACTTAAACGACTCCAATTCGAATGCCATTGGCATCCCATTATTTGCCAACCCTATACACTCTCACCCTTATTCTTTCTTTATCTCACATTATTACAATTTTTGGAACTTCTATGATCCCCCAATATCTTTTTATATCTTCATAGGACCGAATTATTTCTTATTGGCCTTCTTAGTTCTGAGACTCTTTCATGTTTTCCTCATTGATATTCCTCTCATAACCTCTTTTGTTTTCGGATATCATAGGAGTCTTGCCGGGTGCCAACTAATACTCAAATTTTGCGTACATCGTTGGGCCTCTTACAACGGACAGTGCCACATATATAGGATTCTATTTGATCGATTCTTTTTGAGTCATTTCATAAAAATTAAGTTGTTTCTCTTCAGGATAACAAATTAATACCGATATTCTAGGATTTGAGGTCCCTTTTAATTCACTTTTAGGATCATTTTTGAAGTAAATGCACTTCAAAATTTTTACCCCTTACCGCTCATCGCTCACGTCGCACCGCTCACCGCTCACCGCTCACCGCTCGCAAGATAGCATTTCCCAAGGGACAAGTAGTGGTTTAACACCGGATCCTAACACCCTTGTCAAACGGGTGGGCTGAGAGCTCGGAGGGGTCTTACCCCAAGGAGGCTCAACCGGCACGGACAAAGAAGGTCAACCGGCACCGACAAGGAAGGTCAACCGGCACCGACAAGAAAGGTCAACCGGCACCGACAAGGAAGGACAACCGGCACCGACAAGGAAGGACAACCGGCACCGACAAGGAAGGTACGTCTAAGAAGCTCCGAGCCAAGTATAAAGCCCGAACCTCGGGTAGGTCCGAGTATCCGAGCAGTAAGTTCGAGCATTAGAGCTGGAGGCACGAGGGCGAGGGACATCAAGACGAGGACGAGGGCAAGGCACAACACGAGGACGAGGGCCAACAGCACGAAGGCGAGGGACATCAAGACGAGGACGAGGGCCATCAGCACCACCACCAGGAACATCACCATCAGCAAGACGAGCACGAGGATCACGATGACCAGCAGGACCAGGGCCATCAGCACCACCACCATGAACATCAGCACCAACACGAGGGCCAAGAACACCAAGACCAGCATGAGGAAAGACAAGGTGTAGGTCCGAGCTCGCTGGAAGTGTAGGTCCGAGCTCGCTGGAGGAGTAGGTCCGAGCTTGCTGCACGAAGAGATCAAAACGAGGACGAGGACCACGGAGACGAGACGAGGATCACGGTGACCAGCAGGACGAGGGCCAACATCACGAGGGCGAGGGACATCAAGACGAGGACGAGTGCCATGAGCACCACCACCAGGAACATCAGCACCAACACGAGGGCCAAGAACACCAAGACCAGCAGGAGGAAAGACGAGGTGTAGGTCCGAGCTCGCTGGAGGCCACAGCACGAGGGCGAGGGACGTCGGGACCAACACAGGGGAGAGACGAGGACAAGGACAAGGAGCTCACTCTGAGGTAAGCAAGAGTTATGACCACCGTGACCTCTACAACAAAGGACATCTCCCCCACCATTCCAAGAGATCCACTTGAACTCACCGAATTGAAGGAAGACCTTCGGATGGGTTGTCTCTCACTCCTCGACTTCTGCTGGAGTTTTTGTGTGGACTCCACGGTGCAGGAGTTATGACAAGACCCACTATCCGAGCCAGAGGGGAGTAGCATCCGAGCTTGCCCGGACCATTGGACCATGGGAAGATGGCAGGAGGTGTACGGCTTTCCGCGACAAGGGGCGGGCTTCACAAGTTTGAAGGAGGAGTACGCCAAGGGGCTCTTTGGTACCAAGGGGCTCTTTGGTACCAAAGATGCCAAGAATGGCTATACATTGCAAGATTGCCAAGATCCTCGGGCGAAGAGGGTGTTCGCGTTCCTCGTACCTATCTTGCACCCAGAGAAGCCCACCCGAGTCACGATCACTACGGCTAACACCTTGTATGGTGCTTATTTGGGAGAGCGAATGGTGAATTGGGCTCTTATCATGAAGGAGGTAGTGATGAGATTGACGAAGAGCGTCAACAGCACAAGGCGCTCTCCCATTTGCCCTTACCTCATCCACCTCTATCACCACTTCAAGGAGACCACCCCGGAGGAGGCCATGGCGTACGTCACGCAACTGATGATGAAGAAGTTCAAGGAGACGGAGTCGGAGTCCGAACCCGGATCAGAAGGACGGAGTAGCTCATCGCAATCAGAAGGAGAAATACTCCCACCTCCCTAGCGCCAACGACTGAGCCAGGGAGGAGCACCTTCCACCCGAACTCGAGCTGTTGCCCGGGCAGCCGCTACGGGATTAGCTCAACTCGGAGGGAAGACTTACCGTGCTTCCGAGTTGGTAGAGGCTCTTCGAGTGTATGTGGATGATGTGGACAAGACCTTGGGGCTGTTGGATAGTCTTCTCGGCAATACCTCTTACCTAGCACTGGTTGCGGCGGCCAAGGAGAAGATGGGAGGAGTCGGTGACCTCCGCCTTATGGAACAGAAGGTGAACCGACTCACTTTGGATGTGACCAAGATGAAGAGCCGGGCCTTGGAGGCAGAGAGGAGTTGCAAGGAGGCCCTTCTCCAAGCCAATGCATCGACCTCGGCGTTGCAGCAAGTGGAGGAGGCGTTGCACGTCCCGGCGGAGGCAGTGATGAAAGCGAAGATGTTTGATGCAAGGTTGGAGAGGGATGGCCACATTTTGAGCAAGAAGGTGATTGCCTTCATGATGGAGCAGACCGTAAAGATCGAGGAGGCGTATGCCAACATGAGGTTGTTGGTAAGTAATCTCACCCATATCCTATTCAAGTTTGTGGAGGATTCGGCAGGTTCAGACAAGGATGGTGATTCGGAGAAGGATGACCAAGGACTTCCGCCGGGCAAGGGAGTGATTGACCTCGATAGCGCTGTTCCCCCTTCTCGAATTCCCCTGGTGGAGGTTACCGTTTGTCCTTCCCCTTCAGATCTCACCACGCAGGTACAAAGTGGGAGGAAGGATAGCTTGGGTGCCACGATGGAGCCTCCGCGCACGACCCTACTTCGTCAGTTTTCCCTTGGAGACCCCGTTCGCGCAACACCGACTATTACTCCTTTGCAAGGTATGTCTCCGTTTGGGAAGACCACAAGTGAGAGTTCGGCTTACTTGCACCTTCCAGTACAAGCTGAGGTCAAGTTGGAACACACCTCCGAATCAGAGACCTTCTTGGGGACCCCCAGCCTCGTACCGACCCTTCCTGCCCAATCCGAGCCCCACCGAAGCATGACGTCCATGCTACTCACTCCGGGTGGTCCGGATGCCTCCTTGACTTCGATGGAGGCCTTACCAAGGACATCCATGGCCGGATCGGCACCCTCTTCATCTGCGGATCTGTTATCACCACTTGTGACACTCGCGAAGGCTACGGCGCACCCGACTTCCAGCAAGAGTTCGAAGAAGCGGAAGAGGAGGGAAGAGAAGAGAAGACTTGAAGAGTTGGCCCAGAAGTAGGGTCAAAATCTTAGTTGATAGGTCACTCTTCATTCGCGGACTAGGCCCCGCGTTGACTTTGGGATTTGACTTGGTTTTGCCTTGGATTTTGTGTAATAAGTTACCTTCTGACGGTGTACATCGTGTGGAGTGGTGGCCACCGCCGCCAAGAGTAGTTGATGCGCCGTTTGTAGTTAGAAGGTATCGTTTTAGTTTGGACTCTTGTGTGAGTCCTTGGCAGTATAAGAGAGGAGTCTCGTGGCCTCTCTCTTCACTGCTTGATGTGTGTATTTGCTTTCAATTTAATTCTAAACCTACGCTCTGAGAAAACCTTCGACGGTTGGAGAGCTCGGATTGCATACATGATTGTGAATGCCATTTCAAGTAGTCCACTCCTCAAGTCTATACTAATTGTCTAATCATTGTTTCTTTGTTCCATCAAGTAGATTAGTCCGGGTGGATGGGAATAACAAGTGAGGTGAGAAGATAGCTAGTAGGGGCGTGACTCCAACTCTAACCGTTACAATCGTTTCCTTGTTCCATCAAGTAGATTAGTTGGGGTGGATGGGAATAACAGGTGAGATTGTACGTGTCTAGGGAAGGACGAGAGGGGGAGTGACGGATGTGTAAGGGTCCTAGCGAGTCTTGAGTGACCTGCCTACGTCAGATAGTTGTCGGTTGTGAGGGCTCGGGTCGATCCCTGAAATATCCCACCTCCAGCCGCATAGGATGTGGAGGGAGTCTAGGAGGAGGACGGAATAGTGGGCGGGTAGGCCCCTTGCTCACTTACATTACGTCACTCGTGGCCTTGGACACACGGGCCTAACACCCCTTCGAGGCAATCTCAGTGACACCATAACCATCCAAGTGAGTGAGTAGAGTTAGAAGGAGAGAATGGGAGGAAGAGTAGCTATTACTTGTGTCAAACACTAAACTCTCTACGAGTCCACGGACTACCATCCGTGGTGATATAATCTTTATCCGGGTACTATTGTACCCCGGATGTCTATAGTGTGTATAGCTGTAAAGATAATCTCCCCCCCTCCCTTAACCGGGACCCGACAAGGTAGGTCCCTACCCGAAGGTCACTACCTTCCGACGAGGTAGGTCCCTACCCGAAGGTCCCTACCTTCCAACGAGGTAGGTCCCTACCCGAAGGTCCCTACCTTCCGAGCAAAGTAGGCTCTTACCTGGGGGAAAGCGCTCGTACAGAGAGCGGGGTGGTGGATGTAGATAACGCGCATGCGTTGTAATCTAACCCTTTTCTTTTCTTTCCTTTGATGTAATTATTGTGATGTAGGTAACATTGTGTACATATAAACTGGTTGTTAGTCGTTGTAGTTCTCGGTGATTCTCTGTGGTAACGATTACCTTAAGGGTATCTTTGTGTTAAGATGTGAATACTTGCCAACACGTACCACGACAACTTCATTAGACATACACCTCACTCTATTCAAACATCTCCAAATATATACAACAAAAAAACAATGTTCCACCCTCACACTATTTGCTATGCTTTAATCACCACTATAAACCCTTTCATAAACGAATGTAATAACACCCTCCGCCGACATCATACTAGTACAAACCCACAACAATGGACAAACCTACTACTAAACATCCTCTCTACATTACAAAACCCCCCCAAAAGACACATCAAAACAAAACATCTATACACCAAATTCCTAGAAGAAAACCAGCACATCCTACAACACAAAAACTCCCTCCACAACGACCTTTATATCTACATCTGTAGCCAACTTCCACCTCCACCCTTGAAACAATAAAGTCAAAATTTCCCTTCTCCCCAAAAAACCTTATCTACGAGGCCCTTTGATGCTTTGAACCAATTCATGCATACACACATCCATCACCACCACCACCCTACATCCCCCCTCTTCCTCATAACCTAGATATTGAAAGTAGGAACACCTACATTACAACATGGAATGCTTCAACGCTAAATACCTCCTTACCAAGCATCCATAACCTAGTCTCTAACACTAACATACCCCCGTCATAATTGCCATACAAGAAACCAAACAAACCGCTACAAAATCCACAAAATATATACAAAAATTAATCCCCGACTACAAACTCATAATTAACAACACCCATGCAATTACAAGGTGCATTCAACAACAAAGGCCATATATACCAGCAAGAGGAGGTCTTCTCATGCTCATACACTAATCATACGCTAAAAAATCATACATCAATCATACAGCAAAAGGCGGCCGGCCTTCATGATGGTACTGAGAAGGTCCTTGGTCGGCCCTTGTCATGATTTCAAAGATCCAAAAAGACTGTGTATTCATCACCGGACAAAGGCACGTTGGAGGACCGGGGGAGAATATAATCTTCAAAAATTCCGGTAGGCTAGGGTCCTTTTGGTGTGAGAGGAGGTGCAAGAGGGCGGTGATAGTTGCAAGGAGTCTAGGTGACAAGTTATGGTGTGAGGGGGTTGTGGAGATGTGAGAGGCTGTAAAAGGACGTGTGTGAGGTGAGTGATGTGGGTGAAGAAGGATGCAAGAGGATGTGAGTGGTCTGTGTAGGAGGGGATAAGAAGGGAAAAGCATTAATTGGAGGTCGGCGGAGGTGAGCGGCTGAAGAGGTTGGGTGCAATACATCAAGTAGAAGAGGAGCTAGTCGGAGGTGGGCGGAAGAGGTCTAGGGAGGTTGGCAATAGAGCTGAGGCGGACAAGGTCAACTTGAGGAGGTTGGTAGAGGTGTGAGGAGTGGCAGTAAGGAGGTTGGTGAGGAGCTGCGACGAAGGTAGAGAATCTTGAAGTAGATCATCGTCAAAGAGAGTTAAAGAAAGAATACGTTAGTCAGTTGTGGAAGGTCTATGTAGGCCCTATGCCCTTAATACATTGTGCATATCCCCTTGGTACCGAGGAGGTATTCCTAAAGCGTATTTAGGCGTACACATTGGATGCATCATCAGTACTTCCTTGGAACAGAGTGGGTACTTCCAAAGCATGTAGAGGGCAAATCCTACATGCATCATTGATGTACTTGGTGCTCATGGTGCCCGTATGGATTGAAAGGGTACTCGATCAAGATACCACTCTATCAGAGGAGTGCGTCAAAGGTATGATCCATTGATGCATTGAATACACTTCTTCGGTATTGAGAGGATACGATTTAGGGAGCTCTAATGAAGACGTAATGAGCGTCATCAACAACATCCATTCCATCTGGGGTCCTAATAAGATGTCGTTGGAGCTTGTAGTGGGATCCTTGGATGTCACGACAGCTAGAGGATCATTGCATGTGTGTGTGTCGAAGCCGAGATCACGGTTACCAATCAATTTCATCTTGCATGGCTTTAATCCAATGTATAAACACTACTATTAGTTCCAAACGTGGTACTATGCAAGCTAGTAGGGTGGCGCATTGAGTGCAGTACTGTGACGTGGTGCTTTATAACAAGCCAATTTTAGGAAATGACAGCAGGTGGATGGAGATGAATTTGGATTGAAGTTATCAAGTCTTCCACTAAATCTTCAATTAACTATAATCTCTACTAAGTTCTTACCACCATACACCGGCGCTATATTTGGCCATAACTTATGGGAGGAATGAGTGTATCAATGTATGTATTTGAAAGGGATCAATAACCATTAAACTTGTTTTGGTTTCTGTACATCCATTATGTCTTTAGGTTCATAATGCTTGGATCATTATAACCATGCTTAGAAGGTGGAGACACCCAATTCCGATAACTTAAGCTAGTTGGGGTCTCAAATGACATTGAATGTCAAGTGAAAAGAAATAATATAGAAAAATGCGGCATTAGGAATCAAGCTCAATGAATGATTTTAAATATTTGTCGGAACCTCTTTTTCACCTTGGAAGTCACTTAGAGTAAGGAGTGCTTTAGTTGGATAGTTTTGTTTGTTTTTTATCAGTTAGCTTATGTTATTTTCATGTTTTTATTAGTTTTATGGAATGGCCAAAATAGTCAATTCCTAAAACGAGAAAAGTGTTAAGGAAAGGTTAAGGAAAACCGGATTAGGGAGACGATAAGGTGTTTGTAAACATCCGGTTAAAACAGGAACCGGATTCGGAACCGGAATCGGAACATGAACCGGAATACCAAACTCCAGACAAGGTTTGGAGTAGAAGTAAAGGTCGTCCCTCAAAAGGAAAAACACAGAAAAGAGGTAAGAAAAGGGGGATTGTTATAGCGGAAGTTGTGACCACGGATTTCAAAACCCCCGGACACCGGTCAACACCAAGAATCGGGAGGGGATCCGCATCCATGAGTAAGACAAGGTCATCTTCGAGAGCGGCAACATTAGAGATTGAGGAAAAGACTCTTGTGAGCAAGATGATTGATGTACAAGAAGTTCCGGGCGACGTCGGAGCTAAGGCATCCGGATCTAGTGAGAAGAAGGAATCAGGTTCAGAGGACCAAGCAGTAGATGTACAATCAAGAGTAGGTTGAATGGTGAGGTTTTGAAACCCAGTGGTTTGGAATCTTGACTGGAAGTTTGAGCGGATTCGGAACCGGAACCAAAACGGGAACGTAATTTGTGGATCTGATCTGTGATTTTCAGATTTGGTTGGGTAACTATTAGAGGATTTTTGGCCGCCATTTTTGGGACTTTGAGGGTTGTGTTGACTTTGTGTGATAGTTGGATTTTTAGGACCTTGAGGGATATTTTGTGTACATAAGGAGAATGGTTGCAAGCCATTTCCACCTTTAATCTTCATCCCCCATCTTCGCATTTGTCGTGCTCCCAAGTATCCTAGTAGAGGTGTGACTTCCATCGCAAATGGTTGAGTGCCTTGGTGATGCCCAAGTGTTGTTAGGAGGGTGGGTTCTAGATTCGGTTTTCTTCAAGATTCTGTGGAAAGGTTACAAGTTGCTTTAATCTTTAACCAAGTCATCCTCACCTTCGTGTGTCTCTTACCTTCACATTTGTCATGCTCCCAAGTATCCTTGTAGAGGTGTGAACCCCATTAGCGTATGGATGAGTGCCTTGGTGATGCCCAAGTATTGGGAAAGGAAGGGTGGGTTCTAAAACCCAGTTTCCTTTGGATTCCGAGAAAGGATCGCAAGTCCTTTTTGCTTGCGTATTCTTTTTGCTACTACGTAACGGAATTTTCTCCAATTGTGAGGAGACATGGAGGATCAGTGACCGTAACCGGATCCGGATTCTTAAGGAAAGTTGTCGTTGTAGTGTTGGAAAGGGTTAGTGGGTACTTCTTGCGTGACCGGCTGTCCGGCGGCGTTTCCTACAGTCGTGAGGAAGTATGCATTACCTTGGTACATGTGTGAAATGTGTTTAGGAGTGGTTAGGGTTGATAGTGGAGTCTTTTGCCACTCTAATATACGAGAGGAGAGTTTGAGCACCATCCTTCTCCCAATCAAGACGCGCCCTCCAATAGCTAAACATGAAGATAAACCAGAGCTTGATTACTATTACTAGTTGAGAAGAGTCCGGATACGGAACCGTAACTGGAAACAAGAAGAAAAGAATGACTTTCTGGTTAATTAGAAGGGATGCTTAACCAGATAGATCTAAAAATAGAGTGGTAGAAAAAGAGGTTAAAAGAAGTAATTTTCCAGAAAGTACCCAACTATAGATTGGATGAGATCTGGATAACTACTTCACCAAAATCCTAGGAACGATACACGAGTCACTTCTTCGGTGTTTTTGTCATTAAAAACGTTCAAGGGAATGCACCTGTTACCAACCTGTTCCGACAATATTTAATCTCAAAATTTTGGAATTGATATAGAACTTAATTGTCCAGAAACCACCCAAGCCTATAGTTGTTCTATCAAGGATGTGGCGCCGAGGACGCACCACATCGAATAGTGATAACGACGATTAGATAGTTCTAATTTACATTTGTTAGTGATGTACGTCAGCATCACCACATCGACCTACAAATGTATTTCATCTGTTAGTGTTTTGCGTGTATGAGTATAGCAGCGTGTACGTGCTTGACTTGACCTCTTTTGTCAAGTCAAGCTTTGTGAGTGTGTTTAAAGAGTGTTTAGCGAGTTTCTTTTGTTTGTAAGTCATGGATTATCATTAGTAAAAGGTCTGCATTCTCTAGTTCCGCTTGCACTTGTTGATTCTCCCTTTGTGGAGTGCAAGACGCTTGACTACTCTTGTGATTTATAACATTCTCCTTGAAGGTGTGCTTAGCATAGTTGTGATTAGCTATGTTTTTTGTTTATTTGATGTTGGTTGTGATTCTTGATCTATTGTGTTTAGTGATTTTTGTTGACTCGACAGTTCTATAAATTATGTAGTAGTTGTTATGAGGTGGGCTGATTTTTGTTCCATTAAGAAAATAGGGAGAATTTCAAGGTGTTATTTGCAAAACAAAATACTCTTGTATGGAGCAAATAAAGTTCCAATGTACCATAAATTATTGAAGGATACGTTGTTGAGTAGTATGGAAGCAAGGAATCAAAAAGTTGGTATTAGAATTTCAACCCCAAAACCCACCTAAAACAAGACATCAAACCAATCCCTCCATCACCAGGCACGTGCACATGGTACTAGACGGCCCTTCTTTGGTGACCAACCCTATTCCTATAGGCGCGGGTTGTATACTCCATGCCAAGATGGAGCTTGGCATGAAATCAAATCAAGTTCATAACCAAAGCGTACGTTTATTCCTTCCAATTATTAATTTAACCATTTTTCACCTAAGTTCATCCATACTTAAGTTTCCTCCACGTTCCCTTTCCATTCCCTATGCATTTTCTAATGTGTGCCTATTCATTCCATGTGCATTCCCTACAAGTTCCCCATGTACTCTCTACGTGTTCCCTTTGTATTCCCATACGCTCCTTGTGCATTCCTTTAGCATTCCTATGCAATCCTTCCGCATTCCCTTTGGGTTCCCTATGCACTCCCAACAGAGTCCTACCTCGTTGCTAGTGGCGGCAAGATTTTACTTATCTAGTGGCGGCAAGATTTACATGTCTAATTATTGTTGAATTTATTTTATGAAAGTGAAGTCAAGTGGGTCCAACTACCACTTGTTTGGTTGCCAATGGACCCTAAGGGTGTATCTCCATGTGAGCCCGACCCGAGATTTGGACGATGGGTTTTATTGTTGAATCTTGGGTGTGCACTATTGTCCTTCCCATCATGCATAAAAGTCTACTTACACATTAAAGAAGGATGATGATTCCATGGCATGGAGAGCATAGATAAAATTTGACAAAGCATGGCACTAGTGACTGTTTCTCCATGGGTTTACAAGTTTTGCCCATCTGACACATGAGTTGATTGAACAATACATTAATCATTTACCGCCCATGTATGTTTTTGGAAAAACCAAGATTTCTGCTCATTTTTTTCTTTGAACTGGACTTGATGGAAATACAATGCCTAATACTAATATCTTACCTTACAAAATTGAACTTAACCCATGACCTAAACTTTGCGGAAATTTTGCACAACATCCAACGGTTGATGGAATAGATTATAGTATTTAAAGTTATCATATATTGGTAGTGAAAATTGTGGATTTTGAAGGGTGAACTATTTTAACCATCAAAAGATTCTTCCAAGAATTTTTTTACTTCGAATTAGAGCGGTTCAAATGTGCCCTAGGTTGATAGCTTTGTGTAGGGGGAAATTTGTCTTGTAAATATAAATAAATCCAAGATAATTTCCTAGTGGGGGGTCTTAGGGAGGCTTAATTTAGTCTATCATTTGAATAATTAAGGTCACATGTTAGATAGGAATGTCTTTTGTTTAACAAATTGCTTAAGATAACGAATTATCTATTATAGGTGTGTTAATTAACCCTTGTACTTTTCCCGTGAGTGCACTCTACACTCTTACAGTCAATTAGTGGTTAAACATGCATTTGTGATTGTGTGGGATCCTCTCAGTAAAGGACACAAATAGTCTTTAAGTGTTTTAGTGAGTGATACAATTTGTCTTGTTCATAATCAATGCATCATAACCAATTCCATTGCCAACTCTAATTGCTAATTTCTTTTTATTAGAATTGACAACTATGCTAGCTATTCTATTTTTCCATGAGCTTATAGGTTCGGAATTCTATCTTGGCTTCCCACTTTCGCTCCACTGGTCCGCCTTAAGTTAATCATTTCATCATACCTGCAAAACTTTCCATTCAAAGAAACACCGGACAACAATTATATCTCACTCTCGGTATAATTGTTGTTATTGATAACCCTTTGCTATCAAATCTATGTGTTCTCTCACTAATACTTCCTCATGGCAAATGGTCTTGTTTTATGTCGTCAATCTCATGACACATACAAACAATCTATTTTTCTTTAGCTTGACTTAATGGCCACTTGGTCAAACTTTAATATAAAAGGCATCTAGCCCAACTTATGACAACATGGTCATTCTCAAGACTCTCTCGGCCCACTCTTGGCTCTTTAGTCTTACTCCTTCATTCTCTCCATTGCTCTCTCTTTTAGCAATTCTTTTCTTCTCAATTTTCCTTCACTAATTGTCATGCTTCACCCACATGATCTTTTAATGCTTCAATTCATACTACAGTGACATCAATTTCTTTTGGAAAATTATTATGGTCTTATGATTTACTGACTAAGGGTGATCAATCCTTATTTCACACATTATGAACTTAATTTCACTCGGCAATTCTATCAGACAAATAGTATAATTGTATGCATTTTTACCTCACCCGCTATCCATTCATCTCAGTTTAGACTTGGGGGAATTACAAGAGTCATACAGGACTATTTGTAATTATCACTTTAGGGTTTTTATAATTCATCACATCACTCGGTGTTTACCATCGGAAAGGATTTGACGAATGGTAATATGATAAAAGGACTCAATTACTACAGTGCTTCACAGCTTCTCCATTTATGATACTCAATTTAGTTATAGATACTGGTAGTATTCAAGACGAATTGTATATTACAACAATCTCAGCGTGGTGATTGAGAAAGGATTGCAGCATTGATTAATTGTATCCAAGATACACTCGTTCATTTCTGAGCCATTAATTGTGTGCCATTATCACAAATCAGCGTTTTGTGAAAATAGACTCAATCAACGACTACTGGTCTTCTACAATCAGCCATCAAAATCCCAAGGATTCTGACTTCGTCATCCTCTAACCTCCAATCTACAACTCTGATGTAATGTAGACCATTGGTAATGCAGAAATTACACCAATAGATCCGAAAATCATAAAACTAGGCTTGTATTCCATAAAAGTTTGAGAGTTTACAATCACCAGCCTAGGACACACATTCAAAGTGAGAAAAATATGGTGTATCCAAAGTTGGATTCAGTTTCTTTACATCCCTCTCGTGACTATTGGTTTCTCGACCTAGACCAATGATCTTCTCTCTCAACTTCCATAACTACTCGTCTAACTTACTCTTGATAACTTCCCCCTGATAACTACTTTTACTAACTTACTTAACCGCCTATTCGTCTTTTTTACACTATTCCAAAAAATTAGGGTAATTGTTCACACTGTTTCATACTATTTGTAAACTAGTGCTACTTATGATCCCTATTCACACTGTAAAGACGAATAGTGTTCAAAAAGTAAAATTTCTGCACTACACTTTGCATTGACATATCATATGTGAAGAAAATATTTATACACAATTATTGGTGATTTTTTGTTTTTTTCTACTTGATTCTATACAAAAATGAATCAATCTTATACGGATCAAAGCGGAAGTTTTGTATGTGAGGAGGTATATCACTAATCAATGAAGAATGTCTTGTAGATGAAGTTCAATCAAAATTTTAGATCAAAAATCAATGTGCATGTGTGTAAACAACATAGTATGTGGCATGGTATTCATTGTATTCACTGTATTTTAGTGTATTTGATGTATTGTGTGTTGTATTCCTAGCTTTTCCAAGAGTTCTATGAATCCAAATCATGATCTAATTGTTGGAGAGTGTTCATGTAATGAGTGCGCAAATCTGAACCTTGTTTCTCGAAGCCTAATTCCTCATGGATTTCATGCAAATTGAGTTTTAGCACCTCCGGAGTCCCATTTCGGGCTTCCTGGACGGTAAAGGGTTAAGCTGCTTACTAATCATGATTGTACACCCAAACCACATCCACTATTTATGATATTAGTTTCTAATGAGCTTGTCAGAATAGAATCACATTTTCAACAACCTCCCTTCTTTAATGTGTGAGGAGTCTTTTATGCATGATGGAAGGAATAATTGTGGACATCCAAATCTCAAATCTCAACAGTGAACCCTTCGTCCAAATGTCCGGTCGGGCTCACATGGAAACAGGCCCTAATATGCACGCATATGCACAGGCCTACCCAAAACCATACCATCTTCATCCTAACGTATCAGTGGTAGAAATGGAATCTCTGAAATGGTAAATTAAGTAAGGGGTACAGACCCCGCCCTTGTGCTTGCCGGGGTCTGTACCCGTCGTCAACAATTTCCCCCGATTTCCATTTCTTTCACAATTCTTTCTTGATAAATAGCTTGATAAAGAATTCTTTCCCCGTTAAGCACTCTCAAGAAGTTTTGCAATATTAAGAGTGCTTAATGGGAAGATGTTATTATTGTACTCTTAGGGTGCATTCCAGCTGCATGAATGCCCCCGAATTGTACGGGAAAATCGGGGGCAGTTGTTGCCGAGTGGTAGTTTAGAGTTGCTCAAGGATGGCTCCTGATGAAGTCTACACGTTGGTTATGGGGTTGGTTCTGGGGTGAGGAACGGTTTTGAGGCAACCGACGCATAACAGCTCGTCGCCGTGACATCAGCACTGCATATCCCGCCGACTGGTTTCATACCATTTCGCAGGCACACGTTTTGTGCCTGTGAGTTACATGACCCAGGAAGCGTCTCAAATCGCAGCCTTCCTCACCTGATGGCCACCATGTCAAGCTCCGCTCTTAGGCGGAACCCAACCCTACCATCGACCGACTCGGCGCCTCGGGTTGACAGCACGAGTCCTCCCTCGTTCATTTCAAGTTGCCACCACAATGCACATAGATCTCGACAACAGCCAGGGATGTCCACCCAACTGAATGCACGGGTCTGAGTAATTTCAGAGTGACCAGCTTTATTCTCTGAAACCGCAGATGATTTGTTCTATAACAACGGAAGCCCTTGCTCGGCCAAACTAACACACCTCCTATATGTTACCCCGCATACACCTAATCTTTCTAATCTACAATCAGCGTGACCTCAAACGGCCCCGGCTCAGAGGCTGGCATCAATAGATGGTTGATTCTCTAGTACGTGTAGCCGCTGACGAACATGCCCTGCTTGGCCTCCTCGGCCTCACCCTCCTCCGAGTACTTTCCGATCTGTGCCAACGAGTTGGCCTTGGCGCGGACCAGCAAAGCCTTCTGAGCTGCCTCGACGTTCTCTGGTTGACCCTTCCATGTCTTCAACACGGAGTTCTGCAGAGCACGGGCGTACGAGAACGACACGTGCCACGGGTTCGGGCTCTGGTTCATCGCGTTCAGGTTCAACGTCGCCTCCACCTCCGACTGCCCTCCTGACAAGAACTGCACACACACACCACCCACTCCTTCAGCTCAATACCTCGGGAAACCACCCATCACCGCACAACAATCCATCCCACTGCGGCACACAAGCCCACGTCACATTCAACCTGGCCCACATCCCACCCCCAATCCCCTCGCCCTCGTCGTTGCAAACAACCAACTTCTACCAACCCCCTCACTCCAAGCAACATCATCAACGCATGTGCATATCCCCAACGTCACGCCAGGACACGTACCATGATTCCGGGGACTGATGGGGGGACACGCCTCTTCAACATGTTCAAGGTGTACTCGGCCACCTTCTCGGGCGTGGCCCTCTCGGGGCACCCTGCTCCGGGGGTCACCATGCTGGGCTTCAGCAGGATGCCCTCGAACACCACGTTGTTCTCGGCCAGGAAGTAGAACACCCTCGACCACACCCTCGAGGCCACCTCCAAGGTCCTGTCAATGCCGTGCTCTCCGTCCAACAGGATCTCCGGCTCCACGATCGGCACCAGACCATTGTCCTGGCAGATGGACGCGTACCGGGCCAAACCCCATGCGGCCTCGGTGATGGCCAACTCGGTGGGTCCGTTCGGGATGCTGATCACGGTCCTCCTGTTCAACCAACCGCCACATCCATGTCAGCTACCACACACAAATAAACCACGCAAGCTGCAGACAGCCATCTACACAGCAGACTTGCAACCCACCACCATGCCGCCAAACACTCACCACTTGGCGAACCTAGCGCCCTGCTTGTAGTACGCAGCGGTTCTGGACGCCAGACCGTCCAATCCCTGGCACCACGACTCGTTGTTGGATCCGGTCAGAGGCACAAGACCCTGCAACCCACGCCGACAACCCGTCAGTGCTCACTCTCCACCAACAACACTCTGCTGCAGCACACTCAACCGTCAAGGCGCTGCCAGCGGGGACCAAGTCGCCGTACCTTGTCGACCTTGATGCCGGGAATGATGCCGTTCTCGGACAACACATCGATCATCTTCTTGTCGTCGGTGGTGTTCTGGTACAGAGTCTCCTCGAACAGGATGGCTCCGGAGATGTACTCGCCCAGCCCGGGGGTGCTCACCAGAAGCTGCCTGTACGCCTGACGGTTGGCCTCGGTGTTCTCCAGCCCGATGGAGGCCAGCCGCAGACCGCAGGTAGCGTTGGACTCGTCCATCGCCATGATGCCCCGCCCCTTGGTCGCGACCTTGTTCTGCACATCCGCCAAACCCGCACGTCAGCCAACACATACACCCTACCTCCGGACGCCATCGGCAGACACGCCGACCAGCATGAACCTCGTGGGCCATGGACAGACAGACACCAGGGCCTACTCCGCATGGCCCCCTCGGCACAACATCCGTTTCCCCAGCGTCGTGCCAGAATCAAGTCTCGCCGACGATGGCTCTACGCCCACCCGTCACCAACGCAGGCCCGGGGCACAATGCGGCAAATCCGACCTGAAATTACCCGACCTCGGCAACAACGCCGTACCCTATCCAATTACGCAGACCCCGCAGCAACCTACCTCAGGTTGCCCCGCACATCGCTACCCCCACCACGGCGTCAAATTCTCGGGCTCCCCTACTTCGCTCGCGACTATCGCATTGACTTGTAGAATCCGAGGCACGAGTCGCCGCCCCAATCGTGCTCCTCGAGTCACGAGACACCAAAACCGGCTACCCGCACCAACAACTAACACTCCGACGCGACAACCTCCGCATTGGGGACTGACTCGCAGAAATTCAATCCACAAACAAGCTCACAGAGGTCCAGACGTACCGCGGTGGCGATGAGCTCCTCGGTGTAGCCCGCGGCGCGGACGGCGAAAGCCACATTCTGGCCGCGGGACGCAGCCTGACCCTGCTGCCTCAGCGCATTGCCGCAGAACTCCGACTTCGCGAGGGTCACGCCCTGCATCAGCGCGGCGCCGGAGGCCATGGACACGGCAGCCATTGCGGAATTGCGAGGTGGGGCGAGGCTCAGGATCTGCGACGAGTCCCCGAACTGCAGCAATGACGCAGGGTGAGGCGAGGCGAGGCGGATGATCGAGAGTGAATGGACTCTGAGACCCGCACACCTTGGCTGTTCTATCTGCACAGCCTCGCCCCCGGGCACGCCCCAAAATTCCGTCTCCGCCGTCCCCGATTGGGCCAGGGTGGTAGCCACGTCGGATCGTGGGGGTGCCCGCGAAAGGCGCGCGCTTGTGGGGATGCACTATCCTGGTTGGGGGTGAGTGGCTGGGAAGGGGGCAGGCGGGAGAGCCACACAGCCCGCGTCTGCTCCGACGGCTCGTCCTGGCCCCGGCCCTTTGCGCTGGTTTTGGCCCCTCGCCGATCACCCGCACCATGGCTTTTCCGCTTTTTCGTACCGGGCCGAGGACCGGGGCTGCTCCGACCGGGAATTTCTTGCCGCACATGAGTCCGCTCATTCGAAATCGTACCTGAGTCCTTCTGCTTACACCTTCTATGTTCGTTATCATGTGGGTCCTGTTGGGAGTAATTCTTTAAGAATTGACGGGTCAATTTGCTCTTGGTGATGATTTACCAACTTTTTCTTTCATGGTATATTCTTGCTTTGCTTCAGTATCTTGTTCCGTGGTCGTAGTTTTTGTGGTCGTAGTTTCTGAGGTTGTTCTTGTGGTCGCCTCTCTGTAGTGGTCCTTTGTTTTTTTTTTGTTTGTGCCCCTGGCTTTTGAGTGGAAGGGCTTTTCGATTGTCATAACTCAGATTGGACGTATAGTAATTTTTTGGCTATGCAGCCTGCCTTCCTTTGAATGTGGTTGTCCTTTAATGGTGGAGTTGAGTTGTTGATTGAGGTATCTACGAGGCACACGTAGTTTATCTCATGAAACATCGGACGAAGCGATCAGAATCTAGAGTTTTGTTATCTACAGTCAATCTAACAGTGTGTTGTTCCTAGTAATTGCTTCACGCAATAGAAAATTTTGAGATTATCTGGTCTTAAGGTGGAGACACCCAATTTCGATCACCCACCCTCCCGTAACCACTCAAAAAATATTCAATTTGTTAGTACCTAAAAATAGCCAATAGCCGCATTGGATCATGAGGTGTACAATTTTTGGTTGCACCACCCCCACTCGAGCTCCTCATCAGTGGCTTGCCTCGAAAGTCTCAAAAGGAGGTGCGAAATTGGATTATATATGTATGAGAATTTCATGGCATGTCTTCTCTCCTTTACTCATTGTCACCTATTAGCACTGGGTAAAAGAGGGCAAAAATCCAACCCACCTCATAAGAACTCTGCATACTTTATAGAACTATCGAGTTAACGAAGATCACTAAACACAACAGATCAAGAATCACAACCAACATCAAATAAACAAAAAATATAGCTAATCACAACTTTGCTAAGCACACCTTCAAAGAGTAGTCAAGCGTCTTGCACTCCACAAAGGGAGAATCAACGAGTGCAAGCAGAACTAGAAAATGCGGACCCTTTACTAATGATAACCCATGACTTACAAGCAAAAGAAACTTGTTGAACTCTCTTTAAACACACTCACAAAGCTTGACTTGATGAAAGACGTCAAATCAAGCACGTACACGCCGCTATACTCACACATGCAAAACGCTAATGGATGAAATACATCTGTGGGTGGATGTGGTGATGCGGACGTACATCACTAACAAATGTAAATTAGAACTATCTATCTTTGTTAATACTACTTGATGTGGTGCGGTCCTCGATGCCACATCCCATGACTCAACAATGGGCTTTGGTGGTTTCTGGACATTAAAATTCTATATCAATTCCAAATTTTTCAAGATTAAATATTAAAAATCGTTCACTTAGCTTGGTTCCTAATGCCGCATCTTTCTTTAAAAAAATTGACATACAATGTCATTTGAGACCCCAATTAGCTTAAGTTATCGGAATTGGGTGTCTCCACCTTCTAAGCATGGTTATAATGATCCGGGCATTATGAACCTGAAGACATAATGAATGTATAGAAACCAAAACAAGTTTAATGGTTATTGATACACTCATCCCTCCCATAAGTTATGGCCAAATCTAGCGCCGGTGTATGGAGGTGGTAAGAACTTAGTAGAGATTATAGTTAATTGAATATTTAGTGGAAGACTTGATAACTTCAATCCAAATTCATCTCCATCCACCTGCTGTCATTTCCTAAAATCGGCTTGTTATAAAGCACCACGTCACAATACTGCACTCAATGCGCCACCCTGCTAGCTTGCAGTGCACCACGTTTGGAGCTAATAGTAGTGTTAAACTAACTCAATAGACAAAAATTGGCGTCTGCATTGTGAAGCTTTATGGCATGTTAGCTTCTGTTTTATGGCATGGAAGCCAAATCTAGCTACATCCCGACATGATACATAATTAGCATCATTAGCAAAATGTCTGCTTGAAGGCCTCAGAGCATTATATAACTCTGAATGGAGATTATGCTGAGACACGTCAGCCGTGGTAAAAATGAATTAGTGGTTACAAGTTAGTTGAGATTAGAGTTAGCAAAGGTTATAAGTTAGCGGCATTATTACTTATCACAGGTATAACTTATGGGCAGAATGAGTGTTCAAGACACCTTTCTGACCACTATGAAGTGAACCTATCAAGCCAATTACTCATATACCTTAAATAAGCACTACATTTATGTAACCGTACAGAGGACATTTTAATCCTATAGCCCCTAGAGGCTCTCGTAGGGTTGTTTCTTGTGTTTTTTTCTTGTAACTCTTTCTACATTAATCTATTGTCTCTTGTGTACTCTGAACGCATTTTGAGCTCCTCATTAACTTTCCAATGGATCATTCCAATCTCTAATCCATGAAGACATCAACAAGTAGAGTGATAACTATGAAGTGGGCTCGTATATTTTCATATTGAAATGTACCTACTCTGTAGTTGATGTTTTGCCTAATCTACTACGCTTATAGATTGTCTCTAACTCTCGTGGTCCACAAAGGCGCTAAATGGTTGACGGACATGCTTTGATGATCACAATGGCCACTATAAAACACTCCAGTGGAGTTATGATCGCTCTACGAGGTGCACTAGCTTCAAAACAAAAATATGAACAAAAAAATCAACACGATGCAATAAACTTGACAGAAGAACTAACTGAAGAATAAACATGTTTGCTAATCAAAAGCCAAGAAATGTCCTAGGTCTATACTACTCATGTTATGTGCAAAACGTTGAAAAAAATACACGACTAACCCCATCCCCTTCTAGTCATTTGCGAACACCAAAAATCCAACTGTGATCTTCAACAAAAAGATAGGGTACACTGCTAGAGCCTTCCAGCTGGATGGCGCGAGGCTGATGAAAAGATATGCGGCCGACAAACTCCATGCCACAACAACCACCACCACCAAACTCTAAAAGAATTTGGTGATGTTCACTTACGACACCAACGCACTGCCGTGACTTGATAGGGTTTTACTATCTTTATTCACCATAGGCTTCATTAGGGTTTGGTGCTTTGTCCAAAGTCAACTCCTCTATAAACCTTTTGTACTTATATTCTATTTCTTTGGCAGCTACCAAATTAGCTACCGTGATCCTCAACATCTTTGCAAATAAAGGTCTCTTTTTAGGATTGGCATCATAACACCTCCTCAATAAGTCACAGATCCAACTATCTTCATATGGAGGCAGCTCAAGGTGGTCACCATTGAGCACATGATCATAGTCATGTGGTAGATCTTCAAATGGAAGTCTTCGTGTCAAGATCTCATAAAAAGTCATAGGGTAACTATAAGCATCTAAAGCTTCCGTAATAGCTTCAGTTTGCGACTTACACTCCTATCCTTGTAAGCTTGTAGTATCTCAGGTGCTCAATAGAAGCTTGTTCCTACAACTCCTATTGATAATTTGTAGTCGGCAATAAGAAATGCCGAAACATTTTCATAGGTTCCAACAAGCACATTGGATGCTTTAAGGTCTCAATGAACAATGTTGTGGCTATAAACCTAATCCATCCCTTTTGCAGTATTCCACATCATTCTTTTAGCTTGATCCTTTGAAAATGGTCTACATTCTTGATTGGTTCTTGATATCATGTTACGTTCAATGTGCCTCCTCAAGTCGTCAATTTCTATTCTCATTATAATGCAAATCTGCCATCCTCCAACATTGTTCCATACTCCACAGTTGAAAAGAAACATGGAAATCCTTTATAAGGAGGAGATTTCCACTTTTCATGTTCTTCTGCTTAGAATTGCAAATATCCAATTGGCCATTTGGATTGCAAATGAAGTGCCCTTCTTAAAAACCTTCATTGCCCACTCAATTCCACGCTCCTGATACCACTCATTGTCTTCTGCATTATGCCAAGTACTATGGACATGGAAGAGCTTGTGTGCCCTCTGCAAACTTCTCCCCGGCCCTCAACAAACCAGATCTTCCATGACATAAAACACACTTCCCCTGTACTAGCGCTTCTAAAGTGTAATCAAATAGATTGAAGAAGTGACCCCAGGAGGAATGCGATTGCAATTCCATGAACACTTTCATGTTGTCCCTCTCCACTGCTCTACCATTGTCGAAACGACATCCACCTCTATCTTTGTTAGAATGACGTCCACCTCCACCGATGCCAGCAGCTAAGTTACAAAAACTCTGTAAGGGCTTCTTGGAATCAAACACCCAAGTGGAAACCGAGAGCTCACTCCAGTGCTGCTGAGAATGTTTGATATGTTCGGCCACAAAACTAGAGTGGTGTATCTCTGCACCAAATAACACAAGAGTAGATTTGCTTGCTTGCTCAGTGATAGGTGCAGGGGCCTGGAGAATCTCTACCCCGCCTGATCCACCCATCACCCGAGACTGCGACGAGCTCGCTTTTTTCACTTGATCGGCGCTCGAGGATGCCGTCGCCGTTTGAGAGCCCGCTGCTGGAACTCACCCGCCTGCCCTATCGCTCTGATGAGAGTTAGGGTTAGGAGCGCGCTTCTAACAAATGCTTGGTACGAGCTGAGCCTGCAAATCTAAGAGCCAAGTAGACCCAAGTAATCAAGCGCCCCCGGTGCAAAAGACCCGCAGCGCAAAGGCTACACCGACTAGCGGACAGATCCAGAAGCTTGCAGAGCAAGACCGGCAACAGAAGGATTCTGCGGAGAGCTCTCAAATTCAAAGGGATTGAAACAAGAAGTGTCGGGGCACCTGTTTGGCATGCAGCTGGAGAGTGTCTACTAAAACCTAAGTATGTAAGTAGTGCGTAAGTGATTCTCGAGCCCTCAAGTGAAGAGGTTGTGTCGCCGTATCCATAACTGGTGTAGCGTTTGAGACAGCACTAGGACCGCTGCGCACTGTAGACTATGGCATGCAAACCCCTCGTCGTATGTGCAGATGAGATTCAGATCCAGATTAGGAATCCTTTCACGGAAAGATGACGGTCGACCCTCCAACGAGCCACGAGGACTGGACCTGTTTCTAACGGCGAGAAGAGAACTGCACGAAACAGGAGTGTGAGAGCAATCTGGACGCGAGGAGGTCGTCACAATTGAGAGGTGGGTTTCAGTTCGTGCATAGTCATGTGAATTATTTTCTTCCCCTATTTCAAGAACTTTGACCAATGTGTCAACTATCTAAAAAAAGGTTCAGGGTCCTGATGACGACGGTCAAGAGCTAAAGAGAATACAAAACCAGTCGTGAGTCCAGAACTCAATTCATCAAAATTGCATACCTCAGGTAGGGTACTGGAATCTTACGTCAAGTCTGAAAGGGTGTTATTTTTTTATAATTGTTACTCGCACCAGAAAATTTCGACATTTCCTCGTCTTTTAAGCATGGTTGTAGCGATCCGGGCACTGTGGACCTGAAGACATAACGAATGTAACAAAACCTAAATCAGTTAAATAGTAATCAATTCCTTCCAATTACATACATTGATATAGGACAACTCTCTGACCACCACGAGGTACAACTATCAAGCCATTTGCTCATACACCTCAAAAAGGCACTGGACATATGTAACCGGGCAGAGGACGTCCTAAAGCACATACTTTGTTGATCACGTTGGCCACTACGAAACACTCAGCTGGAGTTATGATGCACTAGCTCCAAGACAAAAATATGAACAAAAAAAATCTGCAGGATGCAGTAAACCTGCCAGAAGAACTAACTCACGAACAAACATGTCTGCTAATCAAAAGGCAACTAATGTCCTAGGTCTATACTACCCAGGTTATGTGCAAAACGTTAAAGAAACTACACGACTAAACCCCATCCCCTTCTACTCATTTGCTAACACCAAAAACCCAACTGTGATGTACAACAAAAGGACCGGGTACACCGCCAGAGCCTTCCGGCTGGATGGCACTGCTGTGCTGACGAAAGGATATGCGGCCCACGAACTCCATGCTAGAGCGACCGCCACCACCAGACTCCGGAACAGCTTCGTGCTGTTCACTTGGCACACCAGCGCACTGACGTCTAGCGGAAACAGACAGTAGCCCAGCACACTCAAGCTCTGAAAGAAGATGATGCTACCACCCAGCAGTTGAACGTTCAGCGTCAACACTACGGCTCCCGCTGAAAGTGTCGCAAAGACCACGGCAAACACCTTCGACTTGTTCTCGGTCGCAGAATACGACAGCGTCAACGCCAGAAATATGATGAAGAAGAACGGGCCCCATAGATCCCAATCCCTCAACGCCTTGCCCGGATCCTCACGGAACGGGTTCGGCAGCACCACGTCCTTCAGGTTGGTCGCCACACGCATCAAATCCCTCTTCAGCGTGTCCCATACTGGCTCCGTCAACGTGTTGTACTGAGGACCACCTCCAAAACCTGCCAACACAGATCCATAACCCATCGTCACTGTTTACTAAACCCTAATCGTCAAGAAAATCCAGCAACCCCGTCCCATTCAACTCACCCGAGGAAAGCGACGGTCCGGGCGGCGCCGGGGTGGAGAAACTGCTGGAAACAGAGGAAGGAGGCAGCAGGGGCGCAGAAACAGGGATCGTCGGAGGACTCGAAGGCTTCCGCGCCGGTGGCACGGACTGCTGCGGTACCTCCAAAGTCGCCGGCTGCACACTGATGTGGAACAAGCTCTCGATCTCGTCAATATCCGATTGAGAAGACGTATTCTGATTCATCTTGCCGCCGTAACCATCAACGCCTGCACCAAAACAGACGACGCAAAATTTAATCACCACTCACTTGCATTCTGTACTCACAACAACCAGATCGCCGGTTTCACAGCAACAAGGGCAGTAACCCTAGACGAAAACTCACCTACCCGCAAGAGGCTTTCTCCGCTCCCCGCCAAGTTTCTCCTCCTGCTCCAACCCTAATCTGTAAGCATGGCTCCTGGCAAACAAATTACGGATGTGCTTACAACCAGGCTCACGATCGACTACACACTCGGTTGCACACACGAGATCTCAGTCGATGGTTTCCTTTACGAAGTGAGGTCGACAGACGACGTTGGACGGACGAATTTGGACGGACGAATCTGGACGGACTTGCTTGAGGTCAGGGGCCCATCACTGTGAGGGACCTAAAGCCCCCTGGAACTAAGGAAAAACCCCCACAACCGACAAATTTAAGAAATGTGCATACATGGAGAGAGAAAATAAAAATCAATGTATTTTTCACTGATATCCAATAGAATCACGATTTCAATCCAAGTAATTTCATATTTTTCTGATGAGAATTGAATTAGTTACAAATTTTCAAAGTGTTTTACCATGTTTAGTGGGTGGCCACCAATAGGTAATCCCAATATGCAACGACCAAAAGCAAGGGTCCCTGACTAATAGAAAACATTCATTTGGATCTGAATGGGTGGTAATGAGATGGAAGTAGGTTGGATATACCTCAACTTTGTAAGCGTTGGTTATAAAATTTGGTTGAAAATGGGAGGGCTTACTTTAGTAGGAAAATAATTGCTTTAAAGTGTGCAATCAAATTGATTTTGTAAATTTTGATTAGTTTTATATAAATTTGTATGAACATGTCCGTCTTTTAAATTATAATACTAATATTTGTTCATTCTAAATACATATAAAGTCAAATGGTTTAAAAGCATAGTGTCGCGAGATGTGGCATCAAGGACCTCTTTGTAATGTATTATATTAGCGTAGATTAGTTTGTTATTAATCTACAAGTTTAATAATGCACAGTGGCACATCGCATCCATCTATGGATGATTTTCATCCACCTGGGGTTGTGTGTGTGCGTATAGCGCCGCACAGGTCCTTGATTTGACTTCTATGTGAAATTAAACTTTGTGTGTGAGTTAGAGAGTGATTGGTGATTAGCTTTGCTAGTAAGTGATTGTTTATCATTAGTAAAGGCTCCACATTCTCTATTACTACTTGCACTCGTTGATTCTCCTTTTGTGGAGTGCAAGACGCTTGACTACTCTTGTAATTTACTAGTTATTCACTTGACAAAGACCCTCCTACGTTCCTCTCTTTGATTCTTAAATTTAAACTTGGGTGAGTTTTAAAAAAAATTGGGTGCTTAGATTGATGTTGGTAGGCGCGTACAAAGGAGGAGAATGCAATTAAAAAACTTGAAAATCCGACAATTTTTGAGGAAGTTATGATCGACGGAAGAATAGGAAGAAGAGGAGTTGCTGGAGCTGATTTCTGCAGTGGCACGTTCACACTATAAGTGATTTGGGACTTCATTAGAATTAGTTTTTTTTTACCTCGCTCACACTACGTTGGGCAAACGGTTCTGGCTATTACTTGAACCGGTTTGTAATTAGTTGTATTCACATTGAGAGGGACCTAATTGCAAATTGGGTACGTTATTCTGTTGGGACCCTAAACCATAAACCGCCACTTTTTATGCCAAACTTGCTGGAATTGAATTTTGCAAATGCTAACTTTTGCAAAAAAATAATTTTTTTTCAATTCCAAGTGCGGTTTTGGACTTGTAGTAATAATATTAGTCTAGGAGAGTAGACAAATTGAAGTTTTTAGGACTTTGAAAAATCCACATTTTTATGTGGCTTCTAAGAATAAAAATAAAAGATTAGTGTCTAAACTTTGGAGGTATTTTGCATGGGCAATTTCACGCAGATGTGAGTGAAATTTGTGTCTCAAGTTAAGGATTTTTCCATTTAATCCAATTTTAGTGTTGGATAGGCTTACTAACGCGTAAAATCACCCAATGTGTCAATTGGATTGGAGGAATTTGTATTTCTAAACACCGCGGTCAATGTACTATTACTTCTTGGTTTTAGGCATTGTGGGGAACACTTTCGAGTGTTTCTCTTTGCATTGCAGGTATTGCAACTTAGAGCGATCCACTATAGGCGTGTGCCAATGGCTCTAACCCTGTCTATTATATTTTTATGTTGTTGGGGGAGAGGATCCAATTTTGGTTTTTGAATTTTTATGTAGTACCTCCCCGGTGTTGCGGGCTTCTTGCCGGAGTTTTCCGGTACCCTATTTTTTGTCGTCGCTAGATTGTGATAGGGTACCGTAGGGTTCAAGTTGGGTTCATGACCGGTAAGCCCTTTTTATGTAGAGGGTTGTGGTTGGACATGTGCTAGCTGGAGGTGATGACCGGTGAACGACAAAGTTTGGTGGTTTTGCAAGTGCAGGTTGCCCGTGCGTACCCTTACCCTTAGAAAGTACCCGTAGATAGATCTCGAGGTGGTTTTTGTTTCTGGTGAATACTCGAAGTCGGTATTACTACTTCCCTTATCAGACCACCGGGAGAGTGCTTCGCCACAGACTTTGGGCTAGGGTCGGATACCGACGAGACTTTTGACCCTATTTCGACTTTGGATATTAATCATAAGCTATTGATTGTAGGCTTTGGGTTTGGAGTGTTGGCACGTTTGACGACATGGAAGACGATCACTGTCATGACGTGCGAGATGGATTACAAGGACAGGTTTAGGGCATCTCTTTGCCCGACTGGTGGCTCTAATCTTAGACATGAATGAAGTAGAAGCGTCAGCGGACGACGTCGTTTAACAACTAGCACGCGTTCGAGGTATTGCCCCAACATTTGGAGCTGGAGACCCTTAAGAGAAACGAAAGGTGGACCACAGAGCACTAAAGAGAGTTACGTCCCGTTGAGGAGTATTGGCACCAACATGTGGAGTTGGTCACTGCGCTCAAGAAAAGTGCGGTTACCCAACTCTTAACTTTCACCGAGGTGCCCAAGGTGGAAGAAAGTTTCCTCGGTGAGGACTTCAGAGGCAATGATGTTGCCTTTGTGGGCAAACGGGTTGACATGGGGGCCATGTCCCGTTTGGCCGTAGCCACACGTGCGGCAATAGTGGCTGTTGGCAATCTGCCAACCTTTGATCTTCAAACACAGTTCATGGCGCATCTGGAGGTGGAGTACGGGGGGTTAAGACGTGGATAGATGCAACGCATCCAAGATTTCTGCCTAGAGAAGGAGGATACTCCACACACTATGTATATTCAATTGCCACAATTGTCAGCGGAGGCCGATGATTTGTTCACGGAGCGCCAACTAGTGAAGATCTTCATCTCCAAGCTCAATAAGCGGATAGTGGAGTTCATTGGTCCGCATCTTTTTTTCCGGTATCACAAAAACGTCTCTTTGGCCTAGGCGTTCGCAGAGGTGGAAGTGCTCGATAGAGCGCTGGTGTCGGAACCTGGTTTTACAATGGAAACTAACCTTGTGCAGTTTAAAGTATGAAGAAGATGTCCCTTTTAGAATTAAGTACGCATCCCTTGAGTTTGGATAGTTTTAATAAAAGCTATCTTGGTGCCTTGCTGGCCAGAGTCATAAACAATAAAACCATTAAAAGGTGGAACCAGGATCCAACGATAATAACCAAAACCGGATCCAACGGTAATAACCAGAACGAGCTCAAGATAATGATTACCGGATGACTAATAAATAGTTAAGCCGGGAGGCAGACTCCTCATCTTTTCTTGTTTTGGTTTCTCGTCGTTTAGTCGCACTGGAAGTGAAGCGACTAGAAGCTATAGGTTTGAGAATCTACGAGTAGGATTACAACTAGCTACGGATTGGGATTAGGGTTTCAGGTGAGAGTGAGGGTTCGGCTGTGGAACTGAGTAGGGTTTGCTTGCAAGAACGACTATAGAGAAGGCGTCGAGCAGTAAGGTGGCTGTGGAGGTTGCCGCCAACCTCCGGACAATACTTCCAGTAGTTCGTGATTCAGAAAAAGGAGTGGAAGGCCTTGGACGCCAATTTGAAGAGGATAGGTTGTTTTGAGTTGAAAGAGAGGCCGTGGGGCGTCCTTGACAAGGCTATGGTGAAGGAGCTGCTGGTGGGGTGCTGCAACAAATGGGACCATACCTAACGTGAAGAATTGGAGTAGTGGACGGCGGAGGTTTGCAGCGGCATCTACGGATTTTCAACGAAAGGAGAATATATGTGCTGTGAGCGGGGAACCTTTGTAGAAGGAAAATTTGCAAAGAAGGCCAATCCCAAAGATGGGTTGATTGTAGCGGATTGCAAGGATCCGGGAGTGAGGAAAGTAATGGAATTTATGATCCTCATTTTTTATCCAGAACGACCTTCAAAGGCAATCACAATGTTAGCAAACAACATATGGGGATCCTATACAAGTGCATGGCCGGTAGCATGGGGAGAGAAACTAGGGGATTTAGTAGAGAAACTCGTGGCCCGAGTTGGGAAAGCAAGACCTACGCCAATCTCCCCCTTCCTTTACCATGTCTATCACCATCGCAGCTTGCTGCGCGGACGAGAGACGACTTATGAGACGAAGGTACTGACGAGTCACGACTGGGTTAAGGAAGCGGAACCACGTCAGATCTAGGAACCGGATTTGGACCTTGATTCCTTCGATGAGGATGAAAGACCAACAACGGCCAACACTCGGAAGAGGCGGAAGGAGACCGAACGATCCGACACCACGCCCCTTTCAAGATGAAAGAGGAGCGACAAGGAGAAGGACCAAGTAGACCCATTCGACACGATTGTTGCGGGGTATGAGAATGGGAGGGAGAATTACGAGCAGATAGAGGCCATTCTCAATCAAGCATGTTGGATTGCTGGAGAGGTAAGCGCGGAGGAGCTCTGCGACCAACTGGAGAGGATCCTCCAACTCCGCAACGTGCAAGAGCTGAAGGGCCGGGCTGACCACTCTTGAGAACCGGAACCAGAAGCTCAAGAAGATGGTGAAGGTTAGGAGAAAGAGGCTGCCAATTCTACGACGAAGGTAAACCAGATGGCGTTAGTCTTAACCAAGGTAACGGAGTTTGTAGCGCATCCAGGTAATGTGATCGTAATGGCGAGACTCTTTTGCAAGGGATTTGAAGAGGCCCAAAAATTGTCTAGATCGTTGGTGAAGAAGTTCGTCGGGGTGTTGGTGGAGTACCATACGAAGATAGAAAGGGTTCTGGAGGAATGTTGGAAGATCAATGCATGGATCTTCCAAGATAATGGCAAGGAAAAGAGGAAGGTATCTCCCGACGAGCACCAGGCAGACACGCTGTCAAAACCAGTTGAAGAACTGGAACAGAAACCGGTTCGGAGTTGAAGAGGAAGAAAGAAGATTGACTCCCAAAAGGGAAGTTGAAGAAGGGAGAAAGAGTAGGCAGAGACAAAGACGCTATCCTAGACTCCAAGACCTCGAAGCAGCAGACCACAACAGGAAAAGAGGTCAAGATGCCTTCCATGTGCCAATCCCGGTCAGTATCCCGGATGGCAACTCGAGATTTTGGAAAGAAGACACCCGCAAACAAGAATGTTGCAGTGCAGCAAGAGACGCACAGAGAGACGAATAGGAGAAGGAGGTGTCGTCACGCATGGGGACATCGTTTGGCTAGTGGAGGAGTGGATTTGTCCGATGGAGGAGAAGGCCAAGAGTAAGACGAGGACGAGTAGGTTAAGATGTCTTGGTTTAGGATTCTAGGAAAACTAGCTGTAGGATTGGAGTCGGGAGTAGGATTAACGGTCAAGTTTTAGATCTAGTAATTTAGGGTTTGGAATCGAAACTTTGGCCGGAAGTGATCCGAGATTTCCTGATCTGGTCGGCTTGTCGTTAGAAAGACGGTTGGACAGCTACTAGAGATTGTTTTGGGGCGGTTAGGTGTCCGTTGTGGACTCGAAGGGACACAATGTTCATCGTGGGTTGCTCTAGGTTTGGCTTTGGTGAGGAAATTATTTAGTTGATGTTTGCGACGCCATTAGGATCTTGTGAGCTTATTTAGCCTTTGGGGCCTTGGAAGATTTAGGACCCGGTTTTCGACAAGGATTTCGCAAATGGGTTGGAGGCCTACCTTGGCTATAACCGTATTCGGACTAGGATTCCGTCCTTGTAGTGTTAGGAAAGGATTACTAAGCACCGGCTGTCCGGCGACGTTCCCTATAGTTGTGAGGATGTGCGCTATCATGTTTTATATTTGTGTGTGTCTTCAATCTTTACTCTTTTCTAGCTTCAGTTCGTGTACACAGAAGTAACTCTAATGTGGATGCACTCTATTAGCTAATGGATGAGTTGCCTTTTTGTTGCCCATAGTGAAATAGGGAGGTTATAGATCCAGTTTTCCATAGGATGCCATGAATGGGTTGGGGTTCTTGGATTGTGAATACAAGATATATAACCGTAATCGGATCTAGATTTGTGAGGAGATTTGTTGTTGTAGTATTCAAAGGGTTGGTGGAAACTTTTTGCGTATCTAAAAATACGGTGGATCCGTATCTAAAAATTGGGATCCGTAGCTCACGCCGATTACTAACTCCAATTGAAGCTCCATGGCCACTTCCTAGCATTAATAACGACTACAGGTTCCTACATTGACTTAAGACCCCTGGGAATCGATCCTACGACACACAGTTGCACATTGGCGTATTATGCCTCAGTACAATCAAATCCCCTGACACTACAAGTGAGCTCTCCGACAACGCCAGCCTTGCAAAACTCGTTTCGAACAAGAACCGGTCGAAGCGAACTTGGTCGAGGCAAAGATAGGACGCTCACATTGCAGGTGTGGCCTCCTCTCTTCTTCTCCACCTTTGTGTCAATTATCCGGACTGTACGACTCCGAGCTCCAGAAGATGCAATTAATTCAAAAGAACTTGTGATCGCCACTAGCCGACCAAAAAAATGCCTTGCCACTCCACCCCTCCTCCGGAAAATAGCAGCCAATTGCCTCTACTTCCACACAAAACATCCCTTCGAGTCTCCAAGACGTCAATTGCCCCTTCCTTAACACCAGATCTCACTCAGATCTGCTCTTAACTAACTCCAAATACTCACTTCCGAATTCTTCTCTCCCTCAAGAATCTAATCCTCCTCCCCGAGCTCCGGCGCCTCTCCAATTTGTTTCAATGCTCTTGAACCCTGATTTCCAACGCCCAAGTCACAACGTAGCAATTTTGAACCCTCTCCCGGCAGCTCTCCAACGTCTCGGTTTCCATACATCCGCCCCCCCCAAAAACCGTTCCTCTTGTGCACCGGTCTTTACACCTTACTGTCCACAACGTAGAAACCATTCCTGGTCTCGCCAAACCTTGCTGGACCACATCGTTTTTTCCTTTTTTTTGGTGTCTCAAAGTGTCTCCTTGCACGTTTCCCCATCCCATGGTATGGTGCGCTCCCACGCCAGTCTAATCGTGAATCTTTAATATTTATTCAATTTTAGTTGCTTAAAATCATCTAATTCCTCCCTAGGCCACATGCATCCAACTCATGGCGTGGAGGTTTTTAGCTTAGCTAATGTAGTGACCACTTCATGGCCACAACTCCAAGTTTTTTAATGTTTTATTTTTATTTTTATTTTTAATCCCCCTTTTTGTGTTCTCTTACCTCCCTTCATTTAATATTATTTTTTTTGTTTTTTTTTGGCAATTTTCTTCTACTCTCACTTATTCAATATCTTTTCTCAACAAGGGCCTATCTAGTTATGTTAAAAACACATCGATTTGAGGATGTTTTAGTTTTTTTTTTTTTTTGTTTGGTGAGGATCCTTTTTAATTGTAAGGTTTGATTTTGATTTAATAATTTTTAATCCCGATTGGAGATGATGAGTCACTTCTAACTAGGAAATAACCTTACAGAGGCATCTTTGGCCCATTTAGTCGTAAAAGGTGGTTTTATTTAGGCCTCTTGTCCTAATTATTGCTTCTTTATGCTAACTAATGAATGCTTAGGGCCAAATGACACGGTGAGCCGCTTTTTGGGCTCATAAGTTGTGTGTGTGCGCGTATAGCGCTGCACAGGTCCTTGATTTTACGTCTTTGTGAAATCAAACTTTGTGAGTGAGTTAGAGAGTATTTAGTGATTAAATTGCTTGTAAGTGATTGCCTATCATTTTGTAAAGGCTTTGCATTCTCTTACACTACTTGCACTTGTTGATTCCGACTTTGTGGAGTGCGAGACGCTTGACTACTCTTGTGATTTACTAGTTATTCCTTGAGGGTGTACTATGTATATTTGTTTTAGTGTATGTTTTTAATTTGTATGGTGTTGCTTAGGATTCTCAATCTGTTGTGGTTATCGATCTTTCTTTAAAAGGACAATAGAGAGATGATGATGATGAACTTTGGTCTCTTGTGGAGGCCGGCGTGAATAGGGTATATGTTTGTCCCACCACTAAGTGGATGCCCGCTGGACAAATGATCAGTAGTATGGAATTACTTTCCCTTCTTGAGGATAAACACTATAAGTTTATTAAAAAATGAAATGTATTTGTCTACGATGAATCTATATATAGCAAACAAAGACTTTGCATGAGATACAAAGATACTAGCCATTTTCCACATTAAAGATCTGGAAACTATTTGGAGCCTGTTATCCTAATTTAAAATGATAAGAAAATGAAACGCATTAATAGAAATTTGGTTGATTTTAAGATGAGTTCTATTACGAGTGGATATTTGTGTATACTTCTTGCAATGATTATGTTGTTTTGATATGTTTTTTAATATTATGGCAAAGTACTCATTTTTTTAATATCATTTATCTACTATAAAAAAGGTGTGTATCTCATGTAAGAGTTTTGTCTTAGTAGAAAAGATAATCCCTATTTCTATCTTTAATCCAAATTCTACTTCTACTCTCATTTCTAACAAAATATACATGAAAATGTGTCATAGCCTATGAAAATGTTACAATTGACAAGTTTTTTCAAAAGAGCACATAGGCATACCAACCAAAATTTTATTTATTGAAAAAAAATTAAGGAGAATTTAATAATATATTTCCAAAATTTGAGTTCTATGGTAAAAATGGCATGATTACTATAATTTAGAGTAATCAAATTATATTTGGAAGCACTTATTCTTTTTGCATGTTAAGTGGAATTAAATACCAACCTCATTCAATTAGAACCATGGGCATAAATAATGTTAATTTGCCATGAAATTATTGAATGTGTGTCAAATTGAAATTCCAAACAATTGATGCATGCATGGACTCTAAATTTATCATGCATTGGTCATCTTATAAGTGTATATTGAAATTATAAGCATTATGATTTCTTCTCATATGTTGAAAGTGCATGCCTATTGTGGTAATACAATTTCATATGTAAAAAATATATGTTTATTACAATATTTTGTATGGAAAAATATAAATACATCATGTTTTATTTAATATTAAATTCTTCAATTCACCACTTCATCAATTCCACTAACTAAAATTATATTCTACCTATAGATAATTTATAATCTATCCGTAGATTCCACTTTCTATTGTCTACACCGCCTAAATTAATATTTTTTGAAAGAAGACATTACACATGCTACAATAGTATTGTCTGGCATTTTGATCCATATGGCCATCATTTGGTCATGAAGTGAGAATACGACTCTCAAAATAAACTTGTGGTTGTTTGAAAGGAACAATTTCTTCTCTATGCAATACTCTAGATACGTCATCATAATCGTCTAAGGCAATGTGCCTCGTATCCAAGAAGTAAATACAATGGCCATTTTTATCCAATCATGACTAAAGTAGCTCCTACATCCTATTTACACAATTGACATAAGAAGCCTTCATTGCATTTGGTCTCTCTCAAAGGTCCTTGGATGCGGTGGGCTAGAATTTGAGAGCCAAAATTTTCCATATGACCTTGTTGTATTTCTAGGCAAAGATAAAGCAAGGTTCATACCTCCTAAACCATTGCCATTCAAAGTGCTTCTCCATTCTCTTGTGCAACTCTTGGTGCTTACAATCCAATAGAGTCACCAATGTTCATGTCCTATTTTGATTTAGGTTAGATTATCTTTAAAGTTCCATAGGCTCAACATTTGAAACTAGGCTACTTGGTGAAGTCAAAAGCTTAGTGTTCCATATAGTCACTGTTCAACCACATTTATCCTTTTATTTTTTTATGTTAGTTTCTTTGGATCCTAATTTCCTCATCATCCAAAATACTTATTACATTTGATATTAAAAAAAAATGAGAATATGGTTGTGATGTCTTCCTCATCATCTTGATTGTGTATTCTTTTTCCTTTGTTTCTTTGACATGTAGGAACTTTCTACTAGAACAATGACTACTTCTAAATTGTAACTCTATCTTTGCCTAAAATTTTGTCGGTAAAAGTTTCTATCTCCCTTTAGATATTCCAATACAATTGCAAATGCTCCTCCAATGCATCCAATTATGTATTTACTCATAATGAGTGCATGTACAACTCATATTGTTTCAAGATGAAAAAGATTAAGGTATGGCAAACTTGTCAAAGCCACTTTGAAAAACTTTAGCAAATCTACGTTAGCTGTACATGTCAATGACGCTATTCAAGAAGTGCTCACCATCAATTGGTATCCATACATTAAGTGTATTGATTTTGCTTTTCATTCCCTCCCTTGTTCTAATTTTGTTTTTTTATTTTATGGAAATTATTTTTTAATTTGAAAAAACATTGATTTTGAATAGAAAATGAAACTATGATGATGTTGTTTTGAACTAGATTGGTGGTCAAATAAAAGAGGAGATTAAACAACAATGAAAATGAGATAAGTTGGGTGCACAAAAATCAAAATAATAAATAAATTATTACTTATGTGATTATTCAACTAATTCAAACTACTTTATATAGTAAAAATCACATGATACAACTAGGATGTTTTTAATCATCAAGCACTTTAAACAACCAATCAGTTGTTCTAAAATCAACTTTAAATCTTTAATTAAAATGAAGCCTTTTATCAAAATGCTACTAGTATACAGTGTCTGGCAAAATTAAGTCAAGTTCTTGAAATCTGAAATTCAATTACAATGCAAGAAAATTGGCAATAGATTTGCACAAATCCTATATTGTACAAGGTAGTAGTTTTAGTGGACTACAATTTGGTGCAAAAGAAAGTCTTTCTTACGTCAACGTGTACAAGAAAATTACATTCAAAGGAAATTGTGTCTCTTGACTCAGTTTTGCATCCTCAATAAAAAAACAACTTAATAATATTTCCACTTGCCTTTGGCAACTAAGACAACTTAGATTTGTTGTGGCATGCTTTTGTACAACCTCTTGCACTCCCATGGTTTTATAAAAGCCGAACACTCCTCAATAGGACTCCACAATTCTAAATTTCCTATTGGAGCACTTTCATATTCTATAAGACAACATTTTAGCCCTGCTTAAATAAGCTCAATTGGATTTAGGTCAGAAAATTGTGCAGACCACTTAAGAACATCAAACTTTTGTGATCTTGGCCATTGGCGAACACTTTTTGTTGTGTGTTTAGGATCATTGTTATGCTGGAAAATCAAATTTGAAGGATCAAGATCATATGCCATCATGGTGTACATTAAATCTCTCTGCAAGTTTATTTGTACTAAAAATGATCCATTCTTCCTTCGATTCTACAAAACATGCCTAGGTCCTCGAATGTCATGCAACTCCACAATATGACCAAACCACCGCCAAAATTTATAGTCTGTTTAGCGTATGTTAAATCATGATACTGTTCATTGTGAATCCAACACCAACTGCGACCATCCGAGTAAAATTGATTTACCTTTGTCTCGTTAGAGAGAATAAAGTGCTCCTAATCATCAATGGTCCAATGTTCATTGTGCCTAGCAAATTCAAGTCAATCTTTAATGTGTCTCTAGTTCAATTTGGTTTTTTCTGCTTCACTTTTGATCTCAGCTCTGCTACAGGTAAGACCCTTCTCATTGTATCAACACTTACAATAACTTGGCATTCCTTCCGTACATGGTGGATAGCCTATGTTGCAATTTCAAACCCTCCTAATGTGACAGCTCTTATGCATGTTTTTTTCTATACATATGTTAATGGTTGTGGTCTACCACCAATACTAGTAGGAATATCAAACAATCTCTTCCTTCTAAGTCTTGCAACATGACTTTGAGACACTTGTAACTCACTTGCTACATCCCTTGTAGACCTATCACCTTGAAACTTCACCAAAATGGAGTTATCAAAGTTTGTTTGAGCACTTGCAAAAAGCTTCTCTACGTACATCATATTGAGTAGTCAAAGTCTAAGGTAGAGAGACACAATTCCAATTGGCCACCCAATTCCTTTAGTAGAGTATTGTCTTCTCTCTTTTACTCACTCACTTGTTGGCATTGGATAAAGGAGGACACCAAATCTCACCTACTCTATAGTTTGATTATGGGATCCGGTGGTTTTTGGGCTTTTAAATCTTTGAAATTATATTTGAAAAAAGATTTGATGAGTTTCATTCCTAATTCCGCATCTTTCGACATAAATATTTTTGACATACAATGTCATTTGAGTCCCCAACTAGCTTAATTGATCAGAATTGGGTGCCTCTACCTTACTTACAATGTGCATGGAACTCAAATTTTGTATTGCAACATTGCAATTCAACATGCCTATGCCAATTTGGGCTCATAGGTCCTCAAAGCATTTTTTTAACCTCATTGTATTTATTATGGAATGGCATGCAAAACTAAGTCAAGACATGTGTTTGTACTTGAACAATTTGTTCTTATTATAATCTATATGTGTGTCAACATGAATTCTATGACGGCTCATAAATTTCATATTGTATCTCTCCTATTTTTATAATTGCGATTTCATTCAATGGATTGTCAGCAATTGATAGCTAAAGATCTGTTTCCACAAACTTGATTCAATTTTGCCAAACATTGTATATTGTAAAATATATCTAGTACAACCATGGTGTTAGATACCCTTACTATTAGTTTAATGATTGATTACACTATAAATTATTGAGTTAAAATCTTTTAAATAATAAAATAATATCTAAACATAAATACTCTTGATTATCTTTAATCTATAAATAATGGGCTTGATGTATTCTAGAATTAATTCTAGAAGTAATTCTATATGAAAAAGTGGATATATAATATTTAATTTGAGGTCATATTCAAAACCTCTCAAAGACTTCATGCATTTTTTAACCATTTAGAAAAATTCAAGTTAAAGTTGAGGTCCTAAACTTTGTGAAACATAAACTTATACATTTGAAAAATCCATGTGTTTATAGTTTAATTTTGCTATTAATTTTTTTGGAATTCAACGTCATTGTAATATCACTATCATGACCCTTTTGAACTTCTTTCTTTCAAAGATGACACCTTATTTATAATACCTTAGATTAGAAGGATGCTACAAAGCCTTGCTCCTTCCTACAAACTTTTCCCCTTGCCCGCCACATCAACGCTTGAAAAAGCCTCTCATATACATCCATGCCTCTCAAATTTTAAAGAATTGTAAATGACCGCAAGGACTACCTCCCTACAACCAACTCCACACTCCACTTTGTCATTGCTATTCACTGCCTTGCCCTTGTCCACCTCTCTTGGTGTTCCTCTTTACTATCATTTAAGTGACTTTGGTTTTGGAATCCCTAAGTATCTAATCATTTTCTTTTATATACATAGACATACATTAGACTAAATTAAAGCAAATTAATGCAATTTGTTGAAAGGTTTTTACATATTAAAGTATCACTTTAACCCTTAAAGGCCCAAGAGTCCTCTCGGAGGACTCTTAAAGGTTTGGGCAAAGGTGTCAATTTATAACATTTCTTTTTGAAATTTCTACAGTAGATGGACATTGCTAAAAGCTCCGTGTGAGTCCAATCTTTTCCTAAATTTGACATTTTATGAAAAAGTTAGAGGGTTTTGAATTTCAAATGGCGAGACCGGGCACGTTGGGCAACTCCAAAAACTTTTACTAGGACAATCTATTAAATGTGAGATTTTCAATACTAGAAAATAATATTATTTCCTTTCATATTGTCAAGAAAAATCTCTTGTCTTAAGTGGAAAAGAGCATAATAATCGAAGTCAAACATTTTCACACATTGTCACACATTGTCGGGCAGGGTACCTAAAAAATTTCTTCTTTTCCACATAAAACTTAGAGATCTTCATATTTCTTACATTTTATTTTTCCTAATGCAAGTTGTGGTGTAAATTTTTTTATTTACCGTCTGGATTATCATTCTAAAACATATTTAGTTCACAAAAAAAAAAAACGTGAATTGGAAATTTTTGAACCTCCACTCCTTGCACATCTATTTTTAATACGCTACACCACTTCTCTACCTCAAAATATTGGTGTACAAGGAAATAACATCATGATTAACATGATGGTAATGTTTTTAGACCTTGTGTAGTGCAAAAATTTGACACCAAGTGTAGTCAAAGTCTGATGATCCACTCAAAGCAGGGAATAAAAAGAACGGTTTTTCCTACTTCAAACACTATAATCTTTCAATCCATGCGATCAAAGTGTATAAAATTTTGTGAGAGTGTTAATGAATAAGTCTTTATTTAGACCCTACGGTTAGATGTAGAAATAATAGGTTTTGACTACCTCATTACTCATTATACTAGGACAAGCAGTTTTGAAGTGTTTTTGGAATGAAAATACCTTGGGCCTTTAAGGGGTAATTGAAATTAATTTGAGCTTTCAAATAGCACTTGCCTTCAAACAACATATGAATGGATAAATTTATGGATGGATGAATGGACATTTCCAAATTACAAGCCGAAATAGAAAAAAATTATTGTACTAATTTTATAAAAATTTAACATAAGATCAATATTTCATATAACACTAGGTCTACTTTTTATCCAAAAAGCAAGTTGAAATTCAATTGCAAGTTGAAATCAATAGCATATCTGTAGTTGTTGAACATTTTTTAGGGCTATTAAATAGTATTATGTCTTGAATCCAATTGCAAAAGCAATTTATCAATGTGTGTATATAAGTTTTATAAAAAATTACATCTTGTTTTACTTGTCAAAAAAAAAATCAAATTACTTCCAATAAAATAAGGATATCTATCATTTCTTCGAACAAATCAATTTCAAAGATACTTAAACCACTAATGTTGTAAACCATAATATTAAAAATTATGTCAAAAAATTGAAATCAAAGATATATTTATGTACTTTAAAAGTAATTACACTTATGGATTGGAATCAAAGATGAATAAATATTTTTTTTACATGGTTCAAATAAAGTGTTAAAAATTGAGTAATTTTGGTTTTTTTCTTTTTATAGATTAAGCCCACATAATGTCTGACACTGAAGAAGATGGAGATGGAGAAATAGAAGACAAAAAGAAAGAAGAACCACCACCCCTTAAACCACCATCTGAAGTTCAAATAAAATTAGCTGAACAAGGCAAATATGTTGCAGGAAAACTTGATCTTATATTCATAACATTGCAAAAAATAGAGGCAAAATCTCAATCACAATTATATGATTGAATTTTTGAAATTTATCTTTATTTGGTTTGTAAAGTTGATTGATGTATATGCAAGCAAATAATTTCTACAATTCAATGTAAATAGGGTGATATACTAAAGGTTCATGAAGCTTTAAAAGTTGGTGATGAAGCAATTAAAAAAGAATTTAACGATAAGTTAACATTTCTTTCAAATCGAGTTTTAGTTATTGAAAAGAAACGCACGGAAGAAAAAGCTGCTGCTGAAGCAACAAGAAGGGTGGCTCTTGGCTTACCTCCAAAAGAAGTTTGATCCATTTGAGAAGTTCAATAAACTCCATGCAGATCTTGCAGGACTTGTCAGGTTTGATATATATCCATAAATGCTTGAAGCAAAATTAGCCATTATAGTTAAATTTGAATTACACTTCCATTTTATTTTTATTCATAATTAAAATACATATTAATAAATATAAATTATAAATAATTTTGATAATTTAATCTCATAAATATATTAACATCTTTAAATTGAATGGACTCTAGATCAAATCCAACAATATTGGATAATGCTGTTATTAAATTAGAAGAAACATTATCAGTACTGGGTCCTCTACCAAAAGATGACACCCTAGATGAAGCTCCTCCTCCAACGGAAAATGACGCACTAGTTGAAGAAGCAGTTGCATAAATACATAAAAATAATCATTTTAGTTTGTTACACTTATTTGATGTAATTATGTAGAAGATTTTGAAAATTGTAAATTATTAATGTAAAGTAAAGTATTGGTTTCAGATTTTAAATTGAATTTCAACTTCAATACATTGTAAACTATTAATTTCATTATTTTAATTTTAATTATTTTTTCTACAATATATGTGATTTTATTAAGGTTTTATTATTATGGTTTTAGTACAATACATGTACTAAAACCATTATAATATTGAATAACATTTTTGGGTACATGTACTTCTTTTTTTGTGAACATGTTTTGTCCTTTTTCATAAGAAATTCACAATAAAGGTTGTATTCAAAGCAAGTCAGCTTAAATAACTATTATTCTAATTTTTGTTTTTCTTTTTAGAATGATCCTACTAATACATAATACAATTAATCTTGATTTCCTTCAATTAACTTGAAATTGGTTTTTAAGAAATTTTCCACTCACATGTTTCTACATGTGAATACTTTCTTAGATTTAATTAATTGAACTTCTTAGATGATACAAAGTTTCAAATTGATGCGAGACCAACTAATGTCTTTTAATTGCTATCCACTGTATTAGTTAATACCATAATCAATTAAATCACAATAATTTTGATTTGGACTTAATTGCAAAATAAATAATCCTCTAGTTTTTAATAATACAACCCCATAATCACTTCATTACACTTAAATATTATGAAGATACAACGCAAGGGAACATATAATACACTATTACACAAAACATATGTGAAGTAAATTCTTTAATATGTAATCTAAATGTGATTAGTTATACTAGTTTTAGAAATTACATAGTGTATACATTCTTAATAACCAATAATTGTTAGATATATTTACAATAATATGACTTTAACAAAATTCTAATCCAAATAAACATGTACAAGTGGTTGTCTATCCTTGAGAGGGTGGAGTAGTTCCATACTACTAACCTATGTCATGTGGGCATAGAATTAGTGGTGGAACGGACAAACACTTTATTCATGCCGGCTCTCTGTGGGAACAAGAGTTCTTCTTCATCTTTACAAGTGGCCGCCTTTCTTTCCTTCTTAACTGGTAGTCTTGTGCCTCTATTTCCCTCCCTTTCAAATTTAAAACCCCAACAATTTCACACCAAACTTTTGATCACCAAAAGGACCATCAGAATTTTATACAAAAAACACTTCAAGATTGTTGATTCTAGTGCATTGAGTAAGGAAGGATTTTTTTTTTAATTTCTATTTTTGATTGTAGGATCAAGTAAGACTTAATCAATGCATACTCACACGGTTTCATTAACTTTGACCACATGGATTGAAAGATTATAGTGTTTGAAGTCAAGAAAATGGTTCAATTTCTTCCCTGAGTTGAGAGGATCTTCAAACTTTGGCTTCACTTGGTGTGAAATTTTTGCACTATACTGTCAAGGTCTAAATCCATTACCATTGTGTTGAGCATTATATTAGTTCTTTATAATCCAATTTTTACTGGTAGAAAAGGAATTTAGCATATTCAAAACAAGGGTGTAAGGAGTGGAGATCAAAAATTTCCAATTGGCCCTAAACACCCAAAACACACAATTAAGCAATTTTGCCCTTGCTATTTAAAAGTGCACTTATATACAAGGACAACCATTGTGCGCAAAATTGCAAATTTTTGGTTTTTTAAAAAACATTTTGAGTTTGTGCAAAAATATTGTGTACAATCAAAATTTTCAATACTAGAAGCTATTTCATTGCATTTTCAACAAATTTTTAGCGGCCCTTTGTTGAAATTTGATAAATATCTATTTAATACCGTTGTACAATAATATAATAATATTTTCCATACTTGTAAGCCTTTTTTAATTTACATATATTGATTTTTAATTTGAAAATTTATTAATGCTTCTGAAACGTAGGCTTCTTGAAATTTAATGGATTAATTATCTTTCATAAGTATCATTTTACTCTAGTATAAAATTGGATTGGTCATTAAAAAAATGCACGGAAGAAATTTAGAAACAAATCTATTGCTTAGATTGTCACCAGGTTAACTCATGATAAGAAAATGTGAACTCAAGAATAAAATATTTCAATCCAACTACTGGTTATTTTCCAACATTTTCAATCTTTGAGTACTTAGAGGATAGTAACCATTTTAAATTCCAAATCCATATTATGAGGACACTGAAGATTCTTCTAAAGAATGAACATTCTAAATTTATCACAAAATAATTACATTATGCACTTTTTTAAAATCTTGGAGAATTGGTGTCGAAGAGCATGTTTGAATTCATTCTTTTTTACTCCAAAGAAACGTGCACATACAAAAAAATTGGTTTTTTAAAGCAACTCATTTGACAAAAACTTTGCTTTCAACTTTATAGATAAGTCCTTTTTGGATTTTAATACAAATTCATGCTAATCATCTCAATATCTTCTCTACATTTTCATGGTCCTTAGTTGTATTGTCAATATCCAGAATATTCAAAGTATTAGTAAATTGTAGTGAGACATCATCAGAAGAATAAACTCTGAACAACGGACCCTTAACCCTAAATCCTAAACCCTAAATCCTAAACCCCAAACCCTTTTCTCACAATTATGTCAATACTGGTCGTACCTGGGAGTACATTCGAGGAAAATACTCATTAAAAAATTAGTCAGCGGGGAATGGAAGATTCAGTTGTCCGCCAAGATTTCAAATTTGCACTATTTAAGGGGCTATGGAAAAGTTTTCTCCCGCCATTTTGAAATCCTCGTCCCCAATTGAAACAGTTGTGCGTCCGTGACTAACCTCGAGAACCTTGCCCTGTTTCTTCTCATCTTTCCTCCTAAGTTTGGTTGCTGTGCAAGTGTCATGGGTGGGAAGCGTGGAGGAGGTACGACTGCGGAGGTTGAGGAGGGCAAGGTTTAGGTTGCACAAGGTTAAATAGGGCGCTTGCGCAAGGCAACATCGCTGGTTGTCTACTTTCTAAGGTAAACAAAGTATACTTCTTGCATCCTCCATGTATTCTAGCGTTTAGGGTTTGACTGTGATGCTTATCGCTCTAGTTCCAGTTTCTAGTGTAATTGTGAAGCATCATTGTCAGTTTCTCAATTTTCTATCGCAAGGATTTGGATTCCAGTATACTAAAATGTAAATTCATAGGCTGAAGCGTTGAGCTTTATTATGCCTAAAAATAACAACGATAATCACGGACTGACAGTTTGGCTCGGCTGGAGCTAAACTGTCATACCATTTTTAGTACGACAATTTGACTTATTTGTAATTTGTAAGTCAAATTAAATCGATTCGAGCTAATTTGACTTACAAAATAGATATGACAGTTTAGCTTGACTTAGGCTAAGGTGTCATTATCAACGATGTGAAAGTTTAACTCCATTCAACCTAAACCGACTTACAGAAAAGGTGTGTCACTTTAGCTCAAGTCGAGCTATATTGCCATTCCGTACTATCTGGCACATTAGTTCGATTCGAGCTAAACTGTCATTCTAAATCTTTGTGTCCGTTTACCTCGAATTGGCCTAAACGGTTACACTTTAACCTTACGACTGTTTTACTGGATTTCAAGTTAACTTTCTCCCAAGTCATACTAACAATTTACCGCAGCTAGATATTCACTATCTAATCGAGTTTTATTTTCGTAGTTGTAGCGTAGACATGAAATTTTATTCTCGTCATATAATACCATTTGAGTTTACCTCGAGTTGAGTTTTAGTTTTCTGTTTCAAAATGTCAGTTCAATTAAATGCAAGTCCTTTTATTGAAGTAAGTCACTTTACCTCGACTCGAGGTAAATTACCCACTTCATTTGCTTCTGCATTCATTTCCATTTGTCTAGGGTATTCTCCCATTCTGTTATGAAGTGTAATCTAATATTTTTGTTATTGCAATCCTGGATGTCTTCCTTGGAGGAGGACAAAGTTCATCTTGACACTCCCGTGAACCCAGACCTTTCTAAGTTTGATGTTATTCCTTGCTGCCTCTAGGTCGGGATGACTGTTACGCTTCACAATGATTTGGGTGTGGGCGTTGGAAAGGGGTTGGTTTGCAATGTCAGGTCCAATGCAATTCTAGGTTCTTCTCACCTCTTGGCGATTCGAATGTTGTAGTACATGTGTCCAATACTTTTGTTGAGGAAGAAGCTCGTGATGAATGGAAGTACTCATTTAAGTCTAGACTAATTCAACAAGTCTTTTTAAACGATGTCAGTCTCTTCCATCATTTTTTTAGAGTCGTTTACAATGTGTGGTTGGTTGGGCGTAACAAACCTCTAGGTGGGAGCATCTCTTTGTACAACAATTCCTCAAGGAATACCCGTCCATCAGTGTCTAGGAATGCTCAATTTTTCATGACCCCTCATTCTATTAAGGCGTTTGCAAGCAATAGTTGCTGCATTCAAAATTGTGTCCAACACTACCCTTGAGATAAAAAAGAGTCTTCCAGACACGCTTGTACAAAGAGACCATCGTGCAGTTTCAAAATCATATCAAATTTGACGTTCACAGACAATTTTATAGAAACACTGTAGATAGGAAGGTTGTGAAGCTAGAGGGTGTAGACGTCTGCATCCATGCCTGAATGAAAATCATGGGTTTAAGTTCAAGTACTTTCTATCAAAATGCAAAGGATGTTGCCGCTGGTCATGCAGCTCAACACCACGGGAATATTGGTCTGGATAAGCCTAGAGGTCATACGGTTGAAGCTACTGCCGCTCTTGAAGCCATCCTTGATAGACATGCGGACCACATGCCTCATAAGTCTCGTGTTCTCCCAATAAGCGAAAAGGCTGTAGCAAAGGTCCTCCCTGCAAGTTTTAAATGGAAGGATCAATTACCGCTTCTTGATGATCACCTCGCTGATTGTGGATTGCCGCCAATCTCAACCTTAAACTTGAGTAAGATTTGGCGGGTGACCTTCCCCGCGTACTTTGCAAAGAAAGGAGGAGACAATTTTGCCAGTTGTTCTGCATGTGACAAATACCAGGATCAGAAGAAGCTTACTTAACCTGGAACACAAGCATCACTGCTATGGCAAAAGAAGATACAGATCCACATTAATTATGCTTTTGTACATCGGGACTTGTACTTCTCGAACCAATTTTAATCAAAGTCGTCGCCTCAGGAGGTTCTAACTATTATGCATGATAAGATGGACCACTCTAAGACTGCCTCCCCTGTTTTTTCTCATAAGACAAAGCACTTAGATGGGCTTTTGAAGTTGCCTCTTGCAGTCACAGGCATGCTTGCCCATGGTCATGTAGTCTAGTGTTATGCGACTACGGCCTTGATTTATACTTCCATGATGCCAATTACACGGTTGGGTCGTTTGCAAAAATCTTGCGTGACCTAGAGGCGCCTTCAAAATCATTGTCTCGTCAACTCTTTCCAGGATCTAGTTCACATCCATTGTATGCGGCAGTGTTACGGGGTGCAAAGATGTGTTTGGATCGATTAGGCGAGATTCCAGCTATCTCTGTTCTAGAGAGGCCTTTGCCTCCAATATTGAACGTACGAATGGAAAATACTATTGGTGATAACAAAAATATGTTTGTTTTCTATTTTTGGTCTCTCCTTGTTGCAAAACGCATCTTCCGCGGGGTATATGTTAATTTCATGCTAATTGATCACACACATGACAATATAGATGCATTGTTTGGACATTGGAGTATGACGCTAAGGAAAGAGAGTTTTCCAACTATTCCTCTGTTGATGAGGTCGTTCATGAAAAATAAGAGTGTTTCCACAATCTCGCATCTCATCCAAGAGGTTCCTGACTTTAAGAAGTTCATTGGAAATATGATTGCGGACGATAGTGAAGCTTTGTAGGGTCATACAAAGGCTCATTATTTCAAGTTTTATTTGGACTCAAGTCATTGTCCAGTATTGAAGTAGAAAATCCATTGTCACTTCGAGGATTGGCTTCTTAAATGAGGAGAAGATAGTGGCATAAAATTGTAGAAGGAGGATTTTGAAGGAAGATCTTTATGGCCTCGCGGAGAACTTGATGCATTGAAACCTTTTACGATGCGACATCTCCCCGAGGTGGTGAATGGACTTTCAGGATTCATCGATCACCGAGAGCAATCATTGCGTAAGTTTGTTGAAACCAAATCACGTTTTGAGCCTCTACCCTACTATTGGCGCGATGTTTGAGATGCTCTAACTCTTCCAATGGATACGCCCATATCATTGGAAGACAGTTTTCGGCCAATGATGCAAAATGCCCATGTCGTTGACGATGAGTTCTCAACGGAGGGTGAGGTTCACAGAGAATACGGTGAAGATGACCATTTTGTTGGCCAGAGGCACAATCTTTCTTCCCCTTCATTTAGAGTTGGTTGCAATCTTTTTGGTGGCTACTTTGTTGCATTGCGGCCTTGCGATGGAGATAAGCGTCCATTTTGGACTGCTCAAGCAATTTCAGATCCAAACTCCAACCCGGATAAGCCAAACACCGTCCGTATCCAATTCTTCCATCTTATATCGCGCGATCGGGATGTCTAGAAGTTCTATAAAGATTGGGATAGAGATGGCAACCTTCGCTAGACTATTGAAATGGAGATAGCCATAACGTGGGAGAGTACCAATTCTGTCTTGACCACATGGAAACCTAGGTCTTCAAAGAGGGATGGAAGTCGTGTACAAGGTTCAACTACAAAAATTATGAGGGGGCTAGTAGTGATTATCAAGGCCTCCTTAGAGGCGCTTGCTGCGTTCAAATTGTAATAGACTCAGGTAAAAAACTTTTCTTTTATAGGATATTAGATTGTGATGCGTAATACTTCATGTAGTATGGTTAGATCCATTGGTGCTAAGATTATAGATATTTATATTCAAATACTCTTTATATAACTATATCTGATGCCAATGATTGCTATGAAGTATCAATTAGTTCACCTTGTAGTTGATTCAAGCTAAATTTTGGGCATGCTATTCTTTCAATTAGTTTTGCGTATCAGTGGCTGCAATATGTTTGTATTTCCTCTTTTATATAACGACGTGGTAAATTGCCTCCACTCTTGAAACCAATAATTCCAATAATTGCCTTCATGCTTTAAGATAGAAAGTAAATGCTAGTGCACACTTTAGCTCTAGTGGAGCTAAAGTGTGCAAATTTTCTTTTTAGTTCACTGCACTTAGTGATGGTGCGCGTTTTAGGTCTAGTCGAGCTAAAGTGTGTACAATTACTTTTTTCAGTTCATTGCACCCACTGATGGGTACACTTTAACTCAAATTGAGCTGATGTGTGTGCGATTTGTTTTCCACTTCTCAATACCGTCATTTGAAACTTGCCACTTCTTTTTTGGTCATATATTTCACAAGGTGAACTGAAATTCTTTTGATTGATGTACGATTTTTAGAATATGTTTAGCTAATTCTCTTACAACTGGCTATTGGTTCGTTGTGTAGCTCGCTTTGAGCTAAATTTTGAGCATGGTGTTAATCCAAGTTAGTTGCTTGGAGTGAACTTTGTAACTTCTAAGGCTTTAGTGTGAAAATTAAACTTTCATATTCACTGAACACATGTGGTATAAAAGAAGTGTCAACTAATATGTTCTTCTTTCAAGCATTATAGTTAGATTTATAATGTAATGTTATCCCTAGTATCCATTGTTCTAGGGATTTCCGTGGTGAACATTACCTCCCAATTTAATGAAAACTCGTATCCCTCCATAGTGTAGAGTTTAGATGTGCACTTTAGCTCGCATGCACTACATGTGTTAATTTGGGAGTCGCTTAATCTTCCAATATAATGAATATGGTGTTATGTCCTGTAGTAGCTTGGCTTGGGACTGCAAAGACAATGTTGTAGTTGGAGACAAAACAAAAATCACATCTCCATCATAGCTTCAAGGCAAGTAATCAACGGTACAATTCGGTACCTTTGAATAACCCACCCTTGATAAAATAGACTTTGACTACACTCTTGCATCTAGTTTCTTTACGCAGTCTACTATAGAAGATGAAGATGATCTAAGTGGTGGAAGTAGAGGTTTTACACTAAGAGGTCAGTTGTCTTCAGTGGATTGACATACTAGAGAGTCAAGATTTACAAAAGATGTAACAGAGACTGGCTTATCTACTTGAATTGAAACTTGAGTATCCGTGTAAGAGTCATCAATAAAAATGTGAATTGTATCACAACTAAGCTCGATTTTGATTGTACAAAGAATGGTTTCCGGCTAGTTGCTAGTAGTAGATACAATAGACCTCAATATCTAAGCGGATGATTCGTGAAGACTATCTTCAACACCACATACTCTATAAGTACTACATTTGAGTAGCCTAGATTTTCCTTCGTCAATGTTGATCGCGTCCTGACAAATGGTGTGTGTTAGTACTTCCGACTCTGGATCACACACATACTTTCATCTACGTATGTTGAAGTTCCGTCCAACAATTGGAACAAGAAGAAAGTCTAATTGCACTAATAGAGCAATGACCATGATGAGATACTCAAAAAAAGATCAGAATTTCTTGGCCATCACCATGAATCTTAACTATACCAAACATGCCCAATTCAACTGATGCCATCACAAAGAATTCTAAAGTAGAACAATTAGAGAGGAGGATTACACTGAGCTATATAATGGATTGTAGACACTAAAGCATCAAATAATATTGTACTTTGACATGTTTTGGATGCAAAACATGAGAAGAAATGAAGAACTAATTTGCAACTACAAATAAAATAATTGCACCAAATTTGTGGGAGCAAAATATGGAACCGATAATCTTCAAAATAGCAGCGAGTTAAAAAAATGAGGTTTTTTTGGTACAAGACAAAGTGTATTAGGCGTTCACCTGCATGCATGTTAATGGAGACGGCTAATAAATATCAACATAGGTAGGTAGGCTTTGAAATTAGTCTTTTACGATGAAAATTGAGGTCTATCAGAAAAAATAATACATTCTAGAACTAATCGCATCTAAAGCTCAATCATAGAGCTAATAAAGGTACATATTATTAGTGAAACAAAAATAAGTGTTGAAGAAAATGACAATGGATGACAAGTAGTAAGCTATTATGATTCTGCCAACATGAATTCTAATTAATATAGCAATTGTGATCATTAAAATAACAAATTTTTGTATTTCTAGTTGGAGTCTTACACATTCTATTCAGTAGTATGCGTGAAGAATGAATTCTAAGATAAAACTAAGAAGACATAAACCTTGTTTGCATTCTTAGGTCATTAGAAGTGGCCTCTTTCAAATGATTGAGAAAGTTACAAAAGATTCTATATTTCTAGCAACTGAGAGGAAGATGAAGCAAAAGAGGCATGGATTTAGGTTTTCAAGTCCAAAGGAGTTGCATAGGGCTAGAATAGGAAGGAAAAAGGCAAATATTCTAGAAGCTGACATATTTGATACTGCAAAGGTGTTGCTTGGCGATTTGACGGAGCGCGAATATGCAGGTGCACTTCTCTGCATTTTGGAGAATGACGGAGATAAAATTGTAAGACAATTCATAGGATATTGTCTTGTTTTATCACATATTCCTAAAGTAGTGTCTTCATTGAATAGCAAGATCAATACTTGAGGTACTTCCCAAAGCTTGAATGGGTTTGCTGAGTTTCTTTGTCTGACCTTGCCAGACTTTCCTTGGCTGACCTAGTAAGTTCGTATGCACATAGTTGATTCTAATACCTCGTCTGTGCGGTAGGGTCAAGTTAGCGATGGGAGCGACGTAGATACTCTCAATATTCCACCATATTGAGTGCATCTCCGTCGCTAAGGAATATTCAAACCCCTAAATTACCTTGACACTTTCCCAACCTAAACACTTCAAAACTGTGAATTCTAGTGCAATGAGTGGGGAAGGAAACAAATCTTTTGTTTCAATTTTTGACTGTGGGATCTCATTCAACACGTCATAAATAACTTACACACAAAATTTTATTAACTTTGGCAGCACATGTTGAAGGATTACAGTGTTTGAAGTCAAATAAATGGTTAGTTTTCATCCCTCGGTTGAGTGGATCAGCAGACTTTGACTTCAACTTGTGTCAAGGTTTTGCACTACATAAGGTCTATATTTTGTATCTCCATTGAGATCACAATATGAACTTCTTGTACATTTCTTGTCTTTAGTGAGAAGAAGCATTTTAGAGGTAAAGAAGAGGAGTAGCATATTCAAAAAAATTATGCAAGGTTCAAAAATTGCCAATTCGCGTTCTAATTTTTTGGGAACAAAATATGTTTCAGATTGATAATCCAAACGGTTGAAAAGAATATTTTCACCACCTCTTGTAATTAAACAAATAAAAAGTGAAAAATATGAAGATCTCAAAGTTTTATACAGAAAAGAAGAAGTTTTTTGGTTTCTAGCCCGACAATGAATTTTTTTGACTTGGGATAAAATGCATCTTCTCACTAAAGACAATAAATGTTTTTGAATAATATGAATGGAAATAATATGAATTTCTAGTATTGAAAATCTCAAATTTACTAGAGTGTCCTTGCAAAAGTTTTTGGAGTTGCTTGAAGTGCCTGCACTTGGCAATTTCTTCTTTAAGGTGGCATAATGTATTTTCTATAAGTCCAATGAGAATCTAAATTATATTCTTTGTAAACCTTGTCTTCTTGCATATGTGGACAAAATTTCTGAAATTGCAAATTAAAATTGCAACCATGGGAATGTGCCCAAGATTTGCAAAAGACCACCTTAGAACTTTTTTTAATTCAGGGATTAAGGAGCGGCGGGATTGATACCTAGTATGTGAGAGGACTGGGAATGTGGGGAGTCCTTTACGCTAAAGAATGTGGATATAGACTTATTCTTGTCGAGGATCAAATAAGCGTGTATTGTAGATTGGTTGTAGATTGGTTGTAGATTGGTTGTAGATTGGTTGTAGATTGGTTGTAGATTGGTTGTAGATTGGTTGTAGATTGGTTGTAGATTGGTTGTAGATTGGTTGTAGATTGGTTGTAGATTGGTTGTAGACTAAGTGTAGACTAAGTGTAGACTGGTTGTAGACTAAGTGTAGACTAAGTGTAGACTAGTTGTAGACTAAGTGTAGACTAAGTGTAGACTGGTTGTAGACTAAGTGTAGACTAAGTGTAGACTGGTTGTAGACTAGGTGTAGGCTAAGTGTAGACTAAGTGTAGACTAAGTGTAGATTGGTTGTAGACTAGGTGTAGACTAAGTGTAGACTGGTTGTAGACTGGTTGTAGACTGGTTGTAGACTGGTTGTAGACTGGTTGTAGACTGGTTGTAGACTGGTTGTAGACTGGTTGTAGACTGGTTGTAGACTGGTTGTAGACTGGTTGTAGACTGGTTGTAGACTGGTTGTAGACTGGTTGTAGACTGGTTGTAGACTGGTTGTAGACTGGTTGTAGACTGGTTGTAGACTGGTTGTAGACTGGTTGTAGACTGGTTGTAGACTGGTTGTAGACTGGTTGTAGACTGGTTGTAGACTGGTTGTAGACTGGTTGTAGACTGGTTGTAGACTGGTTGTAGACTGGTTGTAGACTGGTTGTAGACTGGTTGTAGACTGGTTGTAGACTGGTTGTAGACTGGTTGTAGACTGGTTGTAGACTGGTTGTAGACTGGTTGTAGACTGGTTGTAGACTGGTTGTAGACTGGTTGTAGACTGGTTGTAGACTGGTTGTAGACTGGTTGTAGACTGGTTGTAGACTGGTTGTAGACTGGTTGTAGACTGGTTGTAGACTGGTTGTAGACTGGTTATAGACTTGTTGTGGAGTGGTTACAGATTTGGATAAAGATATGGATGTAGACTAGTTAATGACAACACAGAAGTTGTAATCTTTGGTGAAGGGTTTGATTGTAAGCAGTGACAAAACATGATTTATTGATCAATCAGGCTCTTTCGTGAATGGTTTGAATGTGAGACTTTATGTCCAAAGTTGAAACTTGAAAACTTGGATTGGTGATAGGGTGCAACTTCAATCAATCATGATCGATAGCCGATGGTACGAGTGAGAGCATTCATGATTGGACTGAGAGATGGTGAATTGTACGTGAGTAAGTGACCTATGAAGGAGAGAAAAGATGGTGAGCAATACCTGTGAGGAAAGTCATGTGGCGGTGAATACATCTAGAAGTGGACGTTGAGGAGCTTTGGGATCAACAACAAGTTTGAGGTGTGAAAGATTTGAACCCTTGTAAGCCGATCGTGACCTTCAGTGAAAGGTTCGAGTGTAAGCATTTGAAGATCTTAATCTACAATCCTGAATTGAAGATTACAATATATACATTAGAACCCTAGTAACTCAATTGTGATCTTTAGCATCTTCAACATTATGTCGGCCATAGAAAGTTGGAACCCTTGTTCAACTCAACTTGATCTTTCCAAAATATGCTCCAGCAAACGTTTCCAATCCTGGTCTACTGGTGAAGATTCCTTTGTGAGCATATCGGTTCGGACCTTTGAGCACATAGGTTCGGGTAAAGAGGTATGCGTGAGCAAGTGAACAACATCTGATATCCAAGATGGAGAACTATAGTGAAGAGGAAAACCTGGTGGTGATGAGGAGCTTCGGGATTGAATCCTAGTATGAAGAGTGAAAGGTCAAGTGTGAGCAAATTATTTGAGAGGAGAGAGTTGAGATCCCTAGGAAATCAAGTGTGCATCACCAATCAATCATGATCTTCTCTGAAAGGCTATAGCTAATGTTAGCATAGCTATTGCAAATCCATTGTTTTGACAAATGAGCCTTTGTTGACGAACCCACTTCAAGGACCACATGTGACAGCCATCTTTAACCGTGGCCTATGTGATAGGATTGTGGGTGAGCATCAAATTGGTGCCAAAAAGTCGACCATGATAATTTGTGAAAGGTTCACGTGTGTGTGCATACTTGTTCCGATATTGGATAATTGTGATCAGGTTTGAATGAGCATCCGGATACATACCTACACAGGTTCTTGATACTTGCACAGGTTCTTGTGAGCATCCGGACACATGTTCTTGACAGACACAAAACACTTACAATAGATTGTAAACATATGCTGGTATCAAGAACCTGTGCAGGTGAACTTATGTCTTTATCAAGAACGTGCACACCATTTTGATTGACATGTGTTCGGATGTTTCAAATAGATTTCATCAATATGGTATGGCAAATGATAGATCAAGGACTGCACAAGTTCGTGTGAGCATCACAGATTTGTGTGAGGACGGCATAATAGGGTGAACATCATCTAGGTGCTACTGTTTCATGCTGGCTTGTAGTAAGATTTGCTTTCTGATATGAGAATGTTCTCATGTTAAAGTTGTGATCGAGTGTGCATTTATGCGTTGTAACTTGCGACAAGACCAAGGGCAAAGGCAACTTACGGAACTATAAATCCCTGGTAGCAATACTCAGCTATTGAAGTTGTAGATGTGTTACAAGCTTTCTTCAATGAATCCTATTGAGACGAGAACCATGTTGACTTTTTTTATGTTACTTAATAACATGCACTATAGATATGGAAAACATTGCATGCACTAAGCCACGAGGAAGTTTAAGGCTTGGCGCACTTTTTCCACTTGATCTCTGTTAAGACCCAAAAATGCCTGGCAAACACAACTTTCAAAACGTGTCAAGAAGTAACGTGCATTTGTCATGTGCTCTGTGGCCGTACTGTCAGCAAACCAATTAATATCATTTGTAGCAGAATTTTGAGAACCAGAGTAAACTGAGCTAGTGCAATAGGCATCACTTGCCAATTTCAAAGATTGAGAATAACGAGAGTCCTCTAAGTCCGATTTCAAGATTGTGCTCTTTAAGACATGAGCGTGGCTACGATGGTTATTCTTTTGATTTGTCTTTTTCTTCAGCAGCAGGCCTCACGGATTACATTTAGAAACCAAAGGGGGAGAGTTACAAGCCTTTGTCAACAAATCCTATTGAGATGAGAACCATGTTGACTTTTTTTTATGTTACTTTATCTGCAGATATCAAAAAAATTGCATGCACTGAGTCATGAGGTAGTTTAAGGCTCAGCCCACTTGATCCTTGTTGAGACCCAAAAATGTTGAATTTCTTGTTTAAATGAGCCTTCGTTGACGAAGCCTCATTAGAATTTGTGCAGGGCACACCAAGAAGTAGAGCTGATAAAGCAAATGTAACGGAATCATCTCAACCTGTGGCCATTGCAGATTTGACTTCTCACGGAACCTAATTGGCAATTAACTAGGAGGTAAGCTGGAAACCATCAAATTTGAGGTGTGATTCAATACACATTTGATTACAATTAGTGTTGCTTGTGTGCATGGTTGTCATGACGTAAAGAATCAAAACATCAATACACATTGGAGTTGTAAGCACATGAACATTTTAAACAATAGTTCTTTTATTTCTTGGTGCATGTTTCATAATGAAGCCTCGCATCGATTCCAAATCTGGCACTCCAAACTTGAGTATTATAATTTATGGTTTAGTTATAAGTTGAACTCCAAGATGCAATCAAGTTAACATATGAGGTGATAAGGCTCTTCCAGTAGGTGACAAAACCTAGGTTTAGCAATAAGTGAATTGTTGTGGTTTGGGTGTAATTTCATGTGATTAATTCCATATTTCCATTAATGAATCATTTTTTTAGAACTACATAATGAAGCCTGAAATTTGACCACATTACGGCTCAAGCATGGTTTGTAAAGAACAAGTGCTAGTTTGTTTTACTCATTTTGAGATGACATGGTTCAATTTCGGGCATCATTTCCCATATTAGGACCTCATATTTGTTGACGAAGCCTTTTAATTTTGTTTTACTAAGATAAATTGTCTAGATGACCTTAGAAATTTAGGTCCTGCTAAGAAGGCTTCGTCGACAAAGCCACTTATCAGGTCAAATTCGGAGATTTGTTGTGAGGTAGATTTATGATGTTGGGGCCCTAGGAAGAAGGCTTCGTCAACGAAGGCTCCTAACAAGAACTATGTTGATATTATTTGTCTACTTGAATTATGTTGCTATGGCTCTGGCTTAAAGCCTTTGTCGACAAGTGTGCTAACCAAGGCCTTCTGCAAGATTATTAGCATAGTTAAATTCTGAGATCATAGCCCTGGTAAGAAGACTTTGGTTGCAAATGCTCTTGTGATGAATGTGGAACCTTATTATTGGAGTCTATTATTTGATGCAATTTAATTCCCACTAAAGCATTGACCCATGTTTGAGTTGTTTACATGTTTAAGTCGACATGGACGCTCCTTCTGAGGTGAACAATGTTAAAGTTGGAAATGACTCTAAAATTTAGGTATGTTGACTTCTCTCTTTCATTTTCCTTGTTATTTTTAAATTTCTAAAGGTCCTTGGCATTTTAGTTTCCAAACTTATTGAAAATTGCCACTTTCAATGCATTCAACACAAAATGAAAATTTAGACATTCTATAGATATCTAATTATTGGATCTCCTACTAGGATTGTATTTTTGTTTTGTTTGACTTGAGTAGAGAACTGGTCTTTTAAGGGATAAAGTCTTCTATCTTGACATTTGAAAATGCAATGAAGTACTTTTTCAAAAGCTGCTAATCTAATTTTGTTATTTAAAAATGTAGAACGTATCATCATCTGACTCTGAAGATGACTCTCCAAAATGTCTGAGATGTTTGATCAAGATTGAAGAAGAGGAGAAGCATGAAGACTTCATTAGAAGTCTAACTTTGTGACAATCTTGGAGAGCATGCGCGTCACCAAAGGCCCTTTTTACTTACCTCTTTCCAGGATGGTCTTGTTGCCTCGCGTTCGTCCAATTCAAGAGGTTGACGTATTCGCTCTTCAAAAGCAATTTTAGGGCGGATACATTGATGGTGATCGATCTTTCTACATCTTAATTTTTTATGATTGTGAGATGAGAAGGGAAGTCTCTCCTGAGATCATGGCATCATGGAATTCTCATTGGCATTTTGCCAATGAGAAATTTAAAGACTTTCGACAGTCAAACCTAGAATATGCAGCCTTCAGTGGAAAAATGTTCTTTTTATGGGACGATAACCATAGATTAAGTGTCGGGTGGCGCTTTATCAATGAAGTACATCCTTTTGATAGTGTGTGGCATTATTTGGTTTCAAGTGTGGTTCAAAATTCTAAGGCCAAATCTCGGTGTTACTAAATTGCATGCAGGATGTGAACTAGCAAACACCTTAAACATTTCTCATTTTTCTATTATATCATTTATTATTTTATGTTCCTTTCTTTGTAACTTTGGATTAATATTTGTCAATTTTAAATGTATAGGTCAACCTAGAACGACCATGTAAAGATTAGCCTTCCCACCAAACTCCAATGCATTTCATATTATGGAGGGTTCAAACTTAAAAATTTCAAAGACCTTTTAACTACCACAGAATTCAAGACTTGTGTAAAGTCAAAAAGTCTTGTTCTGCTTGGTATCCGTTAACTATTATTGTTTTATATCATTTTAAAATCGGGTAAATTTTCTCAACAACTTTTTTGACTTATGATATCATTCTTGAGCTTATATTAATTGTAGTACAACTTATAAATTCTAGTTTGATACTTTCAATTGGTTCTTTTATACCCTTTGCATTTGTTTTATAGTAAGATCTTGTCCGTGCATCTGATGAAGCCGCCATCAAATACAAGAAAACCACATCCACAGAAGAGAGAACCACACAAGGAGTGTAGAAGGCTATGAATGCTACAACGGGATCTACGGTGAAGTCAATCAAGATTAAGGATTTTAATAATACCTTGTGGTTGGAAATCCTACTCACAATGCAGGAATTTTTGAGGAGGTATTGATTTATTTCACTTACATATATACTTCATCATTGATTTTGATTTGATCACGCTTTACATATAACGTCATTTGTTGGTATTCCATATTAGATTAACTTTCATTTCAGCCATTTCAAAGACTGAAATGACCATTGAGAGATTGCAAAAATTTGCAATATCTAATGTTGAGCCCTGTTACAAATCAAGATGGTTGTATCACTCAAATTCTCCAGCTCTTCTTCGCTCTGCCTTTTAATTTCCAAGTGCTAATTTCAAAAACAACGTGTTTGATGTATTCCTCAATCGTGCAACGTTTTGGTCTGAGATAATCTATATGACCAATTCATCTTTTTCTACTTTGTTATTGTTTGGATATAATGCTAATATATGATTTTGAACTATTCAGCTAGAGGACAGTTTTATAGCTCACTTCACAGAGATTTGTTCCTCAAGCACATTAACAATTGTTTGGAGTGCCTCAGAAGAAGAGAAGAAGAACGCCGATCTTTGAGGAAGACTGGCGTGAATAAAGTGTTTGTTTGTTCTACTACTAAGACCATGCCCACCGGACAAGGAATTAGCAGTATGGGAATGCCTCACCTAGAATCGAGCGTCCTTTTGACTACGTCAAAAAGTGGCAAATGGTTTTATGGAAGAGGGCTTTTATGCCTTTTGATCATGCAAACGTGAAGCCACCATTTTTGAAGGGCTCAAAGCTCAATGATACGCCCGGACCCGACCTTGTCATCAAGCGGTTGTTCTACAGATATTATCTAGTTAACTCTCAGTTTCTTACATTGTTATAGATTTTAGTACCATTCACTTAAAGCTTGTCAATGTATACTTCAAATATTTAGGTACATTGTCAGGGAATTGATGCCAAAGAATGCGCTTGGACAAGTACCATGTCTTCCCTTTCTATCCATGTGGATCCAATCTTCTTCCAAGCTCTGTATGTCACGAAAGCTCAAAAAAAATAGGAACTCTATTCCACTTCTTTAGGGTGGTGGATGGTATTTGAAATATACTCCAAATTTCATTTCTGACAAAGATATCAATTTCTACAATTGTCTTCTTGATTCTACACCTCTTTTAATTTCATCCAATGTTGAGGACGGGGGTATTGAAGTGGCAGATCAATCCACGTTATTGCTTCCCGATGTGCAAGATGAAAATTCAAACAAGAAGAAGCATTTGACAAAGGATGAGAAGGCAAAGCTCAAGTTGGAAGAGGCTCAGAAGGCAGAGGCCATTAGGAAGTCTGAGATTGAACATGCTGTTGCTACAGCCCTTTGAGCAAGTGAAAAGATCAATATTTCAGTATTGTGAAATTGTATGGATGTGACTAGAGATGATGAACTTATTAGAACTCCTCTTCAATCATGGCATCTTCTGAAGCTGCAAAATCCAACCTTGTTGAAGCTATACAATTTGAGGTTTGATAGGGCAAACAACTACAGTTTCAACAGGCTAAATTATCTATTGGAGCAGCACATGTTTTTGCTTCAGATTCTTTAATTGAGAATTCCTCTATTTTTTCCCTAATGGATTTTCTTTCTCAATCCGGTGGACCCTCTTAGCCTTGAATTTGTCTTTGTGAACTCATATCAAAGGTTTTGTATCTTTTACTTTATTTTTGTCTTTTAGAATTGTGTTAGATATTGCGTCAATGTGTCTGACTTCATTTGCTTCCCAAGTTGGTGGAGATCGATCAAGGTAGGTTTCAAGTGAGAAGTACAAGCACAGTGGATTAGATCAAATCATTGCCGACATTCTGGAAAATTTACCGGTTCCAAGTGTGGGAGTCTGAAACTCCCACTTGGTTGCCCCTACCAAAGGATTTTTAGTCTTAATTAACTAGAAAAGTAGTTAGTATTGTGTAGAATTATATTAGATAGCGGATAGTGAAAATAGGGAAATGCTTAAGTAGTTAATTAGGTTTATAGTAGTGATAAAACCGGGTCTTAAAATCACTAGTTTAGTCCCGGAGAACAATTTCAAAGAGTCTCGGAAGAGATTCTGGAATGTAATTCTAAAATCACCACTTAACATAAATTAATTAGTTAAGTTTAGAAGGTACTTAGATTAATTAGGAAGTAGTTTTAGTTCATTCCTTATGTTTTTTGATTGTTGTAGACACAAATTCTTATTCAAAAGAATAAGAATTTTGTTTTATAAGACATAAAGAAAATTAAAAAAAAAAAAAAAAAACAAAAAATCCCGAGTATCAACCCGGGTATCAACTAGTGTATGGGCTAATACCTAGGGTACCCGCCCAACAACCCGGGCAGCTCCAGTCGCCTTCCAAGTCCTCTCTCCCGAAGTTCCCCTCTCTCCAGAACTCTCTCTCCTTCTCCTGCGACCCTCTCTCCCTTTCTAGCAACCTCCTCCCTCCTTCTCTAATTTCCCTCCCCCTTCAAATTTTCCCTCTATCTCCCTTTCTAGTTCTTTCTTTCATAGTATCTCCCTCTTTCTACATGTGGGTTTTTTTTGGAGTTGGGGTTTTAGAGAAGAAGTAGTCAAAGAAGAAGAAGAGGTGGTGCAACAAGGAGGAAGAAGAAGAAGAAGACTAGGCTTTTCAAGTGTCTTGAAGGTGGTGGAAGAGGTGCGCACAAGCTAGGGTTTGGAGGAGATTGGTGGCACCTAGGATTTGGTGGTGCAAGGAGATTCGTGGCCAAGGTGAGAAAATCAAAGAGACAAAGAAGTTGCGGGTGCAACAAGGAGTTGGAAAACAAAGGTGATTCTTGCCCATGCTGGATTTATCTTGTTTGTGCAAACTCCTTTGTTTGTAAGTTGTTTTCTCTATTTTTCTATCGGGGTGACCTCCGGTAACATCCTCTTCGGTCTAGAGAAAAAGCCCCTCGGTGGACTCTATCTAGACCATATTGTTACTTCTAAAAACGTGCGAGTCTATGTTGGTGTTACATTATTTGTTTTTTATTGTCTTAGCCTTGTGGCAAGTCTTTCTCTATCCTCCTATCCTCTCTAGGTCTTGCCCAAATTTTCTATCATTTTCCCACTCTTCCCAGTCAACTGGGAAATTCTCATTTTAAGTCGTGTTCTCCCAAATTCTCTCATTGTAATGATCATATGTGATATTATTTCGTTACTGTGTTGTTAGAGACGTGAGATACCTACATCCACGTATTCTAGCAAAGTATTCTAGAGCAGTATATCGGTTGACCGATAGACTTGTAATTTCCGGGCCGGACCGGAGATTGTGATAAGTTGATAGTGAGATTGATGTATATCCAAGGCACATCTGAGAGTAAGTCCATCCCGGACAACATGAATCCACCGATAATACGGACGCTTTCCAAGATTGACACGAACAAGTGGGAAAGAATTGCAAAAGAAGAATACTTTGAAGAAGCTGGTTGAGTTTTTAAACTCAATCTTCTAGTCAATCCTTCCATGGATCTACCGGGAGATAATTCCACTCTTCCGGATAGGTCTTCTGGTTGAGCCTATTTATATGTTATGTGTATTGATTTATCCACCAGTTGGTGGAATGTTGTTAAAAGTTGCTAGATTTAAACACTAGGGTGAGAGTAGTGATGTCGATAGAGCTCCGTTGCCCACCCGGTCAGTACGACTTGAGTGGTTTCTCCGGCTACTTATTTTTTTTAGAGAAAGGTTCATCGGTCCCAGGACCGGGAGCCTTCCGGTTTACCGATCTACCGATAATCCGTCGGCGACTAGGCTACCCTTGATTTTAGGATCTAGATGCTATTTTGTCCTCTAGTGGATTTCCTTTTGGAGGCTAGCTATTGACTTTAGTGCACGCTCTAGATGTTATTTCCACCTTTTGGGGATCTAGTTTAGAGGGTAGCTATTGATTTTAGTACACTCTCTAGATGTCATTTCCACATTTGGGGGATCTAGTTTTGAAGGGTAGCTAGTAGCCTTTGTGTACTTAAGAAGCCTTGGGCTCTTGTGTTAAATATTGTTATCTTTGTTGATTTGCTCGCGTCTTGCCTTCATTGCTTGTGTCTAGAGTCTTTGTTGAGCTTGTGTGAGTAGACCGGGAGAGAGTTGAGTCTTCCTAATGTGTCTTTGCTAGGTGTGCAAGGTTATGACTTATTGTTTGTTATGTGATTGAGTGTGAATAGAGACATCTCGAGGGTGTAGGATATCTAGGTTAGATAGGTGGAGTGAGATCCGGGATCTATGCTCCAGACCCTTCACCGCAGGGACCAAAAAGAGTTGTTTTATCGGATGAAATTCGGGAAGCCCACGGCTATTTACGATAGCCTCCCTTAAGTGGGAAGTATTTGGATTGATGGGGAGGAGGGGTGATATCTCCCCTCTTGGTACACCGGGAGAGATCCCGGCTAAGCCTAAGTCCGGAGAATTCCGGGATTTTTACCCTTGCAGTGGACAAGTTCCGAAGATCCCCGTAGAAGGTTGTCTTGCTCATATGATTTGTTTAGCACTAACTTGTTGCGAGTCTTATATCCTCTTCGTTTGATTCATTGGGTGTGGTTGTAGTTGGAACCCATGGTTGGGTGACCGGTTTACCGGTACAAGTTTCCGGTGTCATATTGTAAATAACTACACTATGTAAAAAGATAATATAGATACAAAAAGTGTGGTCGTAGAGTGACCTACAGTTTAATTCAATGTGGGAACACTTGGAGCTTGTTAGCCTAACTTGGATGTACTGCATCTGTTACTCTAGCTCAGAGGTAGGTAGGTGGCCAGTTGGTTGCTTATTTTCATGCTCTCACTAGCAAGTGCCAAGCCGCAGCCGCTCGAACAGTTCAACGAGTTCAATGAGACTCGAACTCGAAATCAGTCGGCGGATAACAAACGGGCTCTTACAGCCAACCAAGTCTGCAATTTAGCAATTATCATCGAGCCCGCAATAGTTTTATACTGCTACAGATAAGTCGTTTATTTCTTAATCAGGCTTTACTATGGATCATCTTTTAGATGGAAAGGCATTTATGGCTACTTAAATTTGCTACTATTTACTATTAAAGAAATGTCATTGAATTAATGTTAGGGAAGGCAAGCTTCTTGATGAAGTTATTGAAAAACATATAAATGGTAGATGGTTGCTGTATCTTATGTATAACTTTGGGTCATTATTAGTTTGGATTGTATCTTCTTAGTTTCTATAGATTGATAGTATGGCTTCACAAGACCCTGATGATTGGGAGTTCTCTTTAGCTTACTCACCGGATGATCCAATTCAACTTTCTCAACCATCAATATTAAGGCGACGTGTGCGAGAGGAAGCAAGAATCAAGAAGTTTACAACCGGGGGCAAGAACTTTAATAATCGTCTTGGAGGCTGAAGCTGTGCTTATCGAAGGTCATCAAGTGGTGTTTTCAAAATACTAATGAAAGTCAAATGGTGACCCGCTTGTCCAATGACTTTAGTCACCGTCTTTGGCTTCAAGGCTTACTCAGACACTTGGGTAGTGAAAGACGAACAAATTATATAGCTGCTATTCTTCGTGAGATTCTTGAGTGTTTACATGTTTAATCCATCTAGGGGCTGAAGTTGAGACCATTTGTTGTTATTTTTCTTCATATATTTGTAGTTAGTTGTTGTTGTTAAAGAAACCCGGTCTTTAGATTGATGACCAGGTAGTTAGTGTTTTAAAATACAAAGAATAAAAGGGATAGAGGGATGATAAGAGTTGATAAAGGGGAGAATGTGAGCAACCAATAGGTTTTAAGATGCCCATGTGGCCTTTGAATGGGCTGAGGTTAGTTGAGATTAGCTCCTTCCCCCTTTTTTGGGGGTTGGATTCTTCTTTACCAAGGAGGGGCTGGACTGCGGGGGTTCTTTCTGGTTTTTTTTGTTTTAGATTGTTTTGGATTTTGAGTATGTTGTAGCCCTTGTTGTTAGCTCTCTATGAAGCTATCAGTCCGTCTTAGAGCTAAAAGTATGAGTGAACGGTGCCTTGTCGAACACAAGGGGGTCTACTGCCTCATGTTTTCATGAGCAGTAGGTTTGAAGCTTGGTAGCAAGTTGTATAAAGTATATCTAAATGACTTCTTTGGTGAGTGTTTGTACACTATAAATAGTTTTTCAAAGAACTATTTTATGCTCTATTTTGAGCTTTTGTGAAGTCATAGCACTAGTTTGAAAGAAGAGGGGTCAGCTGACTTGAGTTTAGTACGAAGTAACTTTGATTGCACATAGCGGTTGGTTTGATAAGTTTTTAAAGGTGAAATTTGGTGTGCATGTGGTGTGTTTTAGTGGCTTTTCAAGTAGCCATAGCACATCTCATTTTGAGTTTGTATGAAATCGTAGTGGTATTTTGAATTAGAAGGTTAATCAAGAGTTTAAAAGAAAGTTTGAGTTCGGTTTATACTTAATGAGAGGTTAGAGAAATGATTTCGAAGGGAGTAAGGGTATATTGGAGAAGGGTATGAAGTGATTAGAGTATGTAAGGATAAGGATATGTGGGATTGAGGTTAATTAGGGAATTAATTATCTTAATCAAGGTTAATTGTGTTAAGTAAGATTAAATAGTCTAATTGTAATTAATTAGCTTAACTAAGATTAAGTGGATTAATTAAGGTTAATCATATTAGTTAAATATAATTATCTTAACTATTAATTAATTATTATTATATGAAATTGGTTAATTTAATCAGAGTTTAATTAAGGTTTGATTTAGATTAAGGATAATTAATGTTTTGAGTTAAGTTTTTGAGAGACAAGTTCTACAAGACATCTGTATTATGTCTTATTATATGTACATCGAGTTTTGTTATACTAGTTGAAGATTGGAGGCCTTTCTCATATGGTGAATGACGACTTATAAGTTTATATGGACTTGGCCACAGAATCATATGTTCTATATTCTCCCTTTCTTTCTCTACACTAAGTGTAGCCAAGAACCCTGGGTTTTCCTGAAGCAAAGACTCTCTACATGACACCGGTAGATTGTGAAGACCGATATACCAACAGCAACATTTCTAACTCTTTCAAGGTGTAAGGTTAGATTGTGCATATTGTGGCCTCTGGACTGCAAGAACGGAGGGTAGTGATTTTTCGGGCATTGTAAAAACTTACCAAAAAACTACTCTGACGTTAAACTCTGAAACACTTGTGGTTACTTGTTACCGATTACTGAAGTACTGAGGAAGCCATCTTCCAGGATGTGCTAAGGTATTAAGTGTGAAGTGTTGTTAAGATTTAAAAAGTTTGATGCACGATAAAAATCCCTGGAAACGATTTGGTAAGGTGGGCTCGCTTAAGGTTAATTTTGGTTAACTTTGAGAATTACGAACGACTAGACTACGACACCCAGGATCTCAATCGACAGTTTAGACATTCCTTTGTGGAATGTTAGACTAGAGTCGTACATTGATACTGTTTTGAGTTCGGTTATAATTATCTCCATCATAACGCATTATTGTTTCTTTTTCATGCCAATGACCGAGAATTGCAGTTGGAGATAGAAGATTGTGCAATGACGTATGATTTCAAAGTACTTCCCGATTGGTGGGCTTTAATGAGTTTCCACTAGCTGTACCTTGAGATCCTTCTGCGACAATAATTGACCTTTGGATTGTAGCTCATTTCAATTGCTATTGTAAATACATCACTCTCTTCAAAACTTCCTAATCCAGCACTATTTAAATTTGTATTTTATTATAGGGTACGCATTTCTATGTTCGATTACTTATACGAGACACTCCTATTGTGTCCAATTGCCGCGATGAAGCTCTATTGGAAGAGCTTGAGATATTGTTCAATCCGGTAAACGCTTCAACCCATCATTTGCGTGAAGAGTCACCATGGCGCGGCCCTCAAGAGAAGTCTGCTGATTTGATGAAGACAGTGATTGAATTACTTACCACACCTGGAGACATAGTTTTTGATTGGAATGCCTCTACCCGTGAGCATACTTCCCTATATTTTGATTGATACATAGATTTTCTATTTTCTGATTTCAATAACAAAAACCAATTGCTTGTAGGACCTACCATCCGAGTTTGTCAATCTCTTGGCAGACACATACTTGCTTTTGAGGAAGACTCAGAAATTTTCCAATTTCTATTGACGCCACTCATTCCCAAGTCACCCCTCGTCCCCATATCTCAAAAGCGGAAGGTTGAATGACGTGCGCATAGTAAAGTGCCTCAGAAAAAATAGAATAGCAACTTCATACATTCATGTCAGTAAGTTTGACCCTTATTTTTGTTGATTTTTTCCAATATTTTCATTTATATGTACATAATTTAGATAATCACTAATTTCTTTTACTCAATGTTAATTTGTAGAGTTGGAGAGATTTCACCTACACTTAATACATTGAAGCCTTTACCGTTATCTCCAATGTCCTTTTCTCTTCCACTATGGGCTAGGCAAGCAACAACAATGATGCTGACAACAAGATCACCACCTCAATGTCAACGCCAAAATTATCATGAAGGGGTTTTGAAATATATAGATGACAAGGCATACAAAGATATTGATAGCGATGGTAGTTCAGAGGACATGGAGTAATTTTCTTTTGTTTTTTTCTTTGACTTAGAGTTTATATGAACTTCATTTCATTAAATTCAGCTAATGGTGACGCCATCCATAAGCTAATATCTATCGAATATTAATCTGATTACTCTGATGGAAGGTAAGGAATTGATACAAACATAAGTAATAAAATTGCAAAGTCATAACTTGATATTTTAAAACATTGGTAACAATTCCGAAACTTTGTAACAAAAAAACGCAGATTTTTGTGTATAAAGTGGTACTTCTTTTGGTAAAAACCTATTTCTGGGTGAAAAAATAGTTGAAAATTTGGCGTGGGTGATCTTCCTACTTGCTTAATTTTTGGAACATGACATACACATATTGGCATGCAATTTTGATTACTTCTAAAAAAATTCAATGCTATATTTATTAAGTATTCAATTTCAACATTGTTCAACTAATATCAACAAATCAATAAAAATGAAAAAATATAAGGTTTGGTTGATATTGAAGGTAACTCCATGATTGGTGTTGAACCCTAATAAACCAACTAAAATCACAAGAAAATATGCATCACAAGAACACACTATAATCTCAATAACCGTAGGAATGCATGATGGTGCATGATGGTGCATGATGTGAACTTTTAATTGATGACTCACACTGTTCAAGGCAATTGGACCTCTTCGTTAAATGACTAATATGCCATTTTTTACTAAAAAGAATCAATGCCGTTTTACAATATGAAAGGTTTAATAGAACTTGCTATTATTGAAAATTGTACATTTCATAGAGTCTCCTAGCAAAAGTTTTTGGAGTTGCTAGATGTGCACGCATTCGAGAAGTTTTTCTTTCATATGGCATAACTTTACTTCCGTAGGTCAGATGAAAATTAAAATGATATTCTAGTGTAGCTCTTCTCTACTTGCATCTATGTACAAAATATCAAGAACTGTAAATTTAAATTGCAACCATGGGAATGTGCCCGAGATTTGCAAAAGCCCACCTCAAAACTTTTTCCATTAATGGGTTGACACTACAACTTAATGTCATGATACTAGAAAGTAGTATTATTTCCTTTCATATTATATAAAAAAATAAATCTTGTCTTTAGTGAAAAACAACATATCAACCTGGCTCAGACATTGACGAGCAATGTACTACACAAAGCACTGAATATAGTGTTGATTTATAATTGATGTGGATCAGCCACACTAATTTTTATCAAGCACATGCATGTCAAGATTTGATTGGCTATTTGTTTTCAAGTTAATGTGTGTCAGCCGCCGATTGGATGTAGATTTCCAATTAGTGTAGAAACTCAAATTACTCTAGTCCACACTATATTCAATGTTTGGTGTAGTTGTAGTGGAATATACTTTAAAAGTATAAAAGTTTTTGTTTCATGCCTTACTCATTGCACTAGAATGAAGAGTTTTGAAATATTATGGGTGTGAAACTGTCACAATCCTTTAGGGATTACGATAGTTTGTAAATTGATTTCTATTACGTTCCTCATCATATCAAGTACGTGATCCCTACTACTACTACTACTACTACTAACACTTATGCACATTGTACATCATATGCACATACTAATTTAATTGATCTAATGCTGAATAAGGAGCAACCTTTCTTCCACGGCCATACAATATTATGCAACCATAATTATTAATCAAATCTTGTCATTGTTCATATCACCTATAATAATAAGTCTTTGATCTTTATTGTGTGAAATAATCCACAGCCATAGGCCCTGCTATTGACCAGAACCTAATAATAAATTAATCAATTTGCACACATTTACAGCTCAACTCCTTTTTTTCCCGCTCAATGCACACAGCTCACTACTCACTACTCACTGCTCACAAAATAACATTCCCCTTCAAAAAAACCAATCAAACTGTTTTAGATTATAGAGGATTATAAGGGTATGATAGATATAGAAAAAAATTTATATAATAAGAATTTAAAAAATATTTACAAGAATGTATATTCAAATATTAATTAAAACACATTAAATTTTATACTAGAGGTGTGGAAATGGGGACAAAGGTGAAACAAAAATAGAAAAAATGAAAAAGAACAAGATTAGAAGCCTATTGACACAAATATAGGCTTAACTACGACATAGGTTGTACATATTTTCTACGGATATAGGCTTAAATACTGCTAATTTTATATAGTTTCCCATTGATATTATTTTTAAATGGTATTTTTTTTTCCATACCTATCATTGCTCATGGCTTGCCGCTTATTACTCATGGCTTGCCGCTTATTACTCATGGCTCATAGCTCAGACCCTAGCAATCCTGTGGATTCTTTGTATGGTACCTAGTATGCTTCAAATAGTGCAATGATGTGAGAATCTGGGAATGGGCCTGAGTGTGGGTTAAAGTTTTGGTACAAGTTATTGTCTAGCGTGATGATAAGAGTGGAAGAGTATTTCAGGTCAATTTTGGATCCGAGTCTTGTTCAATGCATTATGTCGTGTAAAGAAAGATTGATAACCACAACAGATCAAGAGTCCTAACCAACATCAAATAAACGAAAAACATACACTAAAACAAGTATACGTAATACAACCTCAAGGAATCACAAGTGTTTTCCACAAGAAGTCAAGAGACACGCACTCCACAAGGGGAGAATCAACGAGTGCAACTAAAGTAGAGAATGCGGAGCTTTCACTAATGATAAACCATCACTTTACAAGCAAAGAACTCACTAATCACTCTCTAACCTTACTCACAAAGCTTGACTTGACAAAGACGTCAAGTCAAGGACGTGTGCGGCGCTATACGCACATGCATACAACCCTAAGTGGATGAAAATCATCCATGGATAAAAGCGGTGCGCCGCCGTTTGTCCCTAAACACATGTAGATTAGTAACAAACTAATCTACACTAAAATCTACGATACGGAGAGACCCTCGACGCCACGTCCCGTGACAGCTGTTGTGTAAAGAAAGATCGATAACCACAACAGATCAAGAGTCCTAACCAACATCAAATAAACGAAAAACATACACTAAAACAAGTATACGTAATACACCCTCAAGTGCCCCCCCTAGCGGATAAAGAAACCCTCTATCCAGCTAGGACCAAACAACACTAATAAGACTAAACGCCACGGTCATGTCGCTGCAACAACTGTACGCATCCAGCCAAAGATGTCGCCGTCGTCGAATCAATAAGCATATGAAGAAGTAACAAAGAGATTGTAGGCCGGGTGCAATGTGAGCCCCATCTTTAATCGCCTTAGGCAATTTTGTTGCCAATCCCTTGGTCAATCTCCACGTTGCCTATCCCTGAACCGAAACCAGGAACTCCAACTGGATGGCAACGCACCACATAATGACAAGTCCTTGAGGAATTCAAGCCGTTTCATCGGGTGAAACGTGACTCGAAGACCTCCGACAACGAGGGCAAGTCCAATCCCCGGACGGTAGAGTAGAAAGAGGCGGTGTCAAGTAAGTCATATGCCAACCACGCTGGCAATGGTCACAAAGCAACATAGTAGCCGCACCCTTCTTCTCACCACACACAAAACACGGAAGACCCTGTGGCACAACGGCCAACTCAAGATGCACGGAGCCATCAATGGGCAAATGGCAGGGCGCGCAATTTTTGGAGTGCTCCCGACACTCCCGGCCATCTTTGCCTTCCAGCAACAAGACGCCAATAGCCAACACATCCTTCACACGAAGAATGGTGCGCCCAGCCTTGACGTCCAACGTCGTAGGCGCCTCACGTTGCAAATAAACGTAATCTCCAGTGGAGAAACGCCGCAACTGAAGTCGATAAGCGCCGCTGCGAATGCGAGTGTACCGTAATGTGTCGCGGTGCTGAGCGATGGATAAATTCTCCATGGCCATTGGCATGGCCCGCTTGAAGAACTCCGCTCAGTCACGCAGACACTGGATCATCCAAGTCCAGAACTGGGGCCAACTTCTCCCGTATAGAACTGGGTAGAATCGGCTCCCGTGCGTACAACAACTGATACGGACTGAAAGCGGCCAAAGAGGCCTGCCGGCTAAACCGGTATCCCATGGCGATCCATGGTATCATCAGATCCCAATCACGGTGGCCACCCTGAAGTAATCCATACTTCCATAGTCCACGCTTGATGGTCTGAACCACACGCTCCGCCAAACCGTCCGCTTCCAAAGATCCCTAGAAGTCGTACGGTGGTCAATCAAAGCCTTGGTGCACAAAGCCTCGAAAGCACCAAGGAACTCACGCCCTTGGTCAGTCAACACCTCAGCTGGGGCTCCAAAACGAGCGAGCATCCGGTCAAGGAATGCCATGGCCGCCAACTCCGAGGAGTTCTGTGGTAATGCCACAAGCTCAATCTACTTGCTGAAATGCTCCACCATCACCAACACGTACTTTGCTCCACGTGGGGTGACAACAAGTGGCCCGGCAAAATCCAGAGACCAACGGTAGCCCAAACCCATGATGGGCAAAGGCTGCAACTGTGGTGACAATGTGTTGAAGCTGGATCTGACCCGATCACTCACTTCACACCGTGAAACGTACATGGCCACCTTCTTATACATGCCGGTCCACCAATATTGGCTGCGCAACATCGAATGACTCCGCCGCACGCCAAAATGACCAAGGTCTTCGTGTACCTGCCGTACCAACGAAGCCCTTTGATCCGGTCTGGGAACTATGCGCCAAGTTCCATCCGGCCACAACCGAAATAGAAGGCCGTTCTCCCAACGGAACCTTGCTATCCGGTGTCCAACTCGATCGCGCTCCATGGCTGAAAGAGCGGACGGAAGTGTGCCATGTTGCAGCTTGTGCAAGATTGGAACGCCTTCCCACACGTCGCTAACAACCTGCAAGATCAGGTGCCAGGATTCCTAGGTCGGGGCTCAGGACGTCTGATGGTCATCGTAGGGCCCCTACATCTACACCGGGAGATTTAGCTGATTTGTCAGCCATGGCGCCGGAGAAAGAAGATTTTCACAACCTTCCATACAGTATACCAGAGGATTTTGAAGACAATGCGGAGATACCACAGGATCTTCCAACTCCAATGAATTTAAAAGCACCAATGCCTACAACAGAGGAGATTGCGAAAGGATCAATGTGGGGGAATTTTGTGTTTAAGGCACACATAGACCGCATTGTCTCTGTGGAGAATCCAGAAATCAACCACCGGGTTTAGTCACAGAAGAGCGTCATAGAAGTATTCAACCGCTTACGGGACCCAGAATCCGCGACTCCGGTGAGTAGATTGGTACTTCGATTGATCAGATACATCGTGCATACTACCACTGATGATGGTGTCGTTGAGAACGAAGAGCTGCCATTTCCGTTGGTAGGAACCGCACGAGAGTTTGAGCGCATGTTCATTGCACACGGGAGTGCATCTGCATAGGGTGCTATGGGATCCCAGTATTCTTGGCTTCAAGATCATATCATTTGGGAACCGGTGGATGGGCAACACATAGTAGCAGCTTGTAAGTTTGCACAGCAGCAGTGGAGAGATGGTACTATGCCTTTAAACGAGTATCTGGACACGTTTGAGCGGCAAGAGGCCTCTTTTGTGGTGTATGATGATCGTCGCTTTTACATTGAGAAGTCTGCGCGGATCAATGTGGCGGAGTTCCAGAGACATTCATATTCTACCATGGAGGAGGATTTGAGGAAGATCCGTCAGATTTGGGATCTATACGGAAGGCCTAATGGTACACTATGTGCGGACGATGCACGCAGGGCTGTTGCTTTGGTGAGTGCGGCAAGTGTAGTGCATAAGTTGCCCTAGGGGGATGGAGTTGTCACGGTGAAGAGGTTGGCCAAAAACATGGAGGATCTGACCAATCATGCATGGAATCCGAGCAATGACTGCTTCGAAGCTATCATTCAAGTATGCAAGGACTACGAAGATGGCATTCTCTTTTTCAGTAAAGAGGAAGAGGACAAGTGGAAGGACATGGCGAGGAAGAAAGCTGGATCCAAATGTGGACGTACGACCAACAAGAAAGGAGATGACCCAGAATTGGTTGAGGCCGTTAGGTAGGGTTCCTAATCCATATTATCTTCGGTTGGCAAAGTCTGATGCAGCAAAGCCGGTGACGGAGGATGGAGTAAGACCTCGTCAAGCATACTACTTCGACGGTGTAAAAGACAAGAATCCACATCCTCGTACGATTGCTGGTGTTTGTGACCGATATCAGAGACGAGAAGCTGTGATCAATTCCATCCGTTGGTTGATGGTGGAGAACAAGGAAAGTACACCTGAATCCATGGAGGAGTTCTTTCGTATCCGTGTAGGGAAGTATTTTCCGAGGAGTAACGCACAACTTGATACATTTGGGAAGCTTTTGAATGCTACCACGAAAAAAGCTTGGACTGCTCCTTTGCGGGGGAAGGTGTCTAAGCTAGAAGACATAGGCTACCTCATCCCCCCTTCCATCAGGTTTCATTATGGTGACATTGCAGCAGGAGGGCGTGGATACATTGGACTGTCCGTGGATGTGGGAGGACAGGCTACTGCTAATTGGGAATGGCAGATGGAAGTTAAGAGGCCAGGCCAGAGCGACACAGAGAATTTTCTTCCGATTCGGTGTAGAAGAGGGTTATTCCGCACCGACTACATAGAGTTGGGGAAACCATGTTTGTGGGTGATTGATTGTCGACGTGGCGGTGGGAAGCATGGAGATGGTCATTGGGGAGATGCCCAGTTATCCGCAGCTTTTGCACAGCTGTCATTATGGATGGCAAATATTGAACGATGGAACGTCATCTTCTTGTTACCAGCGGCCGTGTATGCCAACGAAGACTTTTTCACGAAGGTGAAGCTTCTAGAAGGATGTACTATGCGACGTGGATGTTGGGCATTTGATCCGAACTCGGTTAATCCCTATGCTCTCGATTTTCAGAGAATGGACGTCTGGAGCAAGTAGTACAACCGATTGGCGATGTTGTGATTTGTATGCAACACCCTGTGGGTACATCTCCTGGCCCGAACTATGTTTCTGGAGACGTTCCACTTCCTCTTGTTTTCTTGGATCACTGGAGTGAGGCACGCCAACCCTCTGAAGTTGATTCACTTGAGAGATCTCCATCAGAGCTGGCAAGACTAGTGGGCTCATACTTGCCCCGTGGTTGGGGTTTAGTGGCGTGTAACATATCTACGGCCATTCCCACGATCCTTGAAGGAGATTTTCAGGGATCTGAGGTTTTCATCATTGACGATTGTACAGACAGAGTTTCATTTCTGTACAATGAGTTGTCTGACAATTTCCAAGGACAGCTGTTGGTCAGGACTGGTGGAACAAGTACTGGTTGCAACATCGTACGTGAGACCGAAGAGGCGGTTGGTGGAGTAAGGAATGAAGACGACAATGAGGATGGAGGTGGTTTACATGAGAGATTGCCACGTTCAGGTACCACTGAAGATTTCTCATCTCGCAGTGGTTCAAACTCCGATGAAGATGGAGTGAACCAGTCTCCTCCAAGAGAGAGGATTCCATCAACGCAGCGGACGGTGGGAGGTCCTTCAGGGGAGACGTCTGCAACACCTATAGAGAGGATCCAAGATACCGGTGTAGTCAATGTTGGTTTGGCGGCAGGGGCAGGAGGGGAGCGTACATTTGATGGTCCTAGGCTGGAGATGGAGGAAGAAGAATTGGATTCATTGGAATTTTTTTCGGTGCAGAGGAGGATTCCACAGCCTTCGATGTCTTCTCAATCAGAGCCTATATCGGAGACACAAGAGACGTTCGGAGGTACTCAGAGTGATACCGGACCAGGTTTGCCTTCCGTTCCAAGATCTAGCGTATCCGAGGACATCATTGCATTTCAGGGGGCCTTCTCGTTAGAGCGAGAGATGTCCTTCAATCCAGAGGATGGCTTTTTCTACAATGATGATAGGGTAAGGCATACGCGGGAGGGTGTTCCTGACAATTACCGATATGTTGAGTGTGCGTCCATTGGCATCGAAGATGTGGGAGATCGTCCAGTGCAGGATCATGAACTGTCCGCTATGGTAGGTAGCGCCATTGGACACGTGGAGGGAGTCGTTCCGCCAGCAGATGAGCTCTGAGCCCTGGAGCTATATACTATAGTAGAGCATGCACGCAGTTTAGGTGACAAGTACATTAGTATAATGCAGTTTGAAATGTGTCTATCGTTCGGTGGGTGGTATATATTTATATATTGGGTGGTCCATATGTCATAAGTTTGATTTTAGAATTCCTCAGCAATAGTGTGGAATTGCTTGATTATGTATGTTTTTGCATTATTAAAAGACAGTGAGGTACTTTACACTGTCTTAGGAAATTGCATATATATTTTTGTATCTCTTACACATTGTATTTGTAGTGCACTACTCTAAAATCCTATAATAACTCATAACAAATTTATAATCTCTTTGGACACATGATTATAATTTTGTAGCAGGATTTGTAAAATAGATTTGAAATCATATATTTTCTAAAAAAAGGTAGCAAATGTAAAAAATATATTACTGATATGAACATGAAGATGCCAAGGTATGACACGACAAACACCAAAAAAAATTGATAAAAAACATTCTAAACTTTCGCCAAATTTTGATTTAAAAAAAAATTATGAGCAAATAACTTGCGGCTTTCTACCACCAACCAGTGCACTTGGCTAAGTGCATAATTGCTTAATTACATGTTGGGTAGTGGTTGGTTGTTTTCTAGTCTTCTTTTATGGAAATGGATGGACATTGCATGTTGGATAGCAATGGTGTTAAAGTTTCTATAGGTATTTCTAATGGAGGTCATTGAGATTTTAAATGTTTTTTCCAGTGATTCCATAGACGGAATGTGTGTGGTCGCTCAGGCTCCGGCTGTGATAACTATTAGTGGGTCCACTTTCCACCCTTATGTACTTATTTCATCTAGAAGAGGCTGATATTTGTTTATCTTGTGCCCTATTGTTTCTGGTGAGAACCGGTCATTGCAGTAAGTGAATTCTATGAACTGAATTGTGATATTTGGATCTCGATTTGTTGGTGGAGGATGATTGTGTGGTACTCCATGGATGCAGAGTATATCTAGTTTATATCGGGCATTACAGTGGCATTTTGGGTATTGCATGTCCATGATAGTAGCCATGGTGGGACAATGTTTTCTGGTGTGTTATTGTGAAAGATTCCAGCATTCATTAAGGTAAGACATCTAGGTTTACTGGATGATACAAGTAGTTTTCTGATTTCCATACCGCTTTGTCATGTCTTTTTACAATGAGTGCGTGTATGTGTTGTTGTTGGCATTTAAGTAATACATGTAGCCAAGTATCTGGGTCAGTGGAATTACATATGGGGCATGTGACTGAGGGGAATCTTTTACGTTCAAAGGGAAGTTGTTTTCGGGCATTGCCCATATATTGGCATGTTCTAAATTTTATGATACATGTCTTTTGTGAGTTTGTGATAAGGGGGTTTGTCCAAAATTCATTTAATAGTTCATTGTTGATGTTTCTGTTTCCTGTCCATTTTTTTTATATTTGGGAAATTTCTAGCTAATTCCATTTAGTTGTTGTCTAAATTGTATCGTTTAAGGTATTTAGGTAAGAATCTTCTAGGGGCTTTGTTTGGAGTTTCTTCCATAGATGGCCATTCTTTCCTTTGGTAATTCTCTACTACAACTTCTACTTCATTCATATATTCTACTACCCAAATATTTTTTCAAAGTTTTAGAGCACTTCTAAACTCAAAATGAAGTGAAACTTAAGAAAAGAAAATCTTTGTCAAGCAAGAAAGTACAAATCACACTAAAGTCAAGCATTTTTCACTTCACGATAGGACAAGTGAAGAGTGCACAATACAATGGACGATACAAAGTCTCTGTCAATGACAAACCACCACTTACAATCAAAACCAACAACAACTTCTCTCTATTCTCACCTACAAGGCTTGACCTACCAAAGATGTCACGTCAAAGACGGCTACGCCGCTACACTCACAACTTCTAGGCGGATGAATTCATTCGTCAAATGAGAATATGACAATAAACGCAAACCGTTTAAACACAATAGATTAGCTAATTCAAACTAATTTACGTAGTCACTACTTTGATGCGATGAGGCCCTTGGCGCCACGTCCTATGACATCCACCTTTCAGTATCTTTGTGAGAGGTGATGCCAACTTGAAGAAATCCCTTGTAGACTTCCTACAGTGGACCTCTTTTGTGATGTATCTCAAAAACTCAATTATTTAAAAAGGAACTCGCTCTTATCTACGTTGGCATACATCTTATTCTCTATGAATCTCTGCAATACAATCTCAATATGTTTCACATGGGAAGCCTCACCTTTAGAGATAATCAAGATACTATCAATGTATATGATTTTAGAATCATCTAAAATATTGTGGAAATTTGAGTTCATGAATTTGGAAAGAGCATTACAAAGGCTAAAAGGCATTACCACAAACTCAAACAAGACTTCATACATCACTCTCATCACGGTCTTCTTAATGTCATTACCTACAATCCTTGCTTGGTAGTAGCATGACTTAAAACCAATGCAACTAATATACTTAGCTATTGCGAATCTCTCAAGCAAGTCATCAATTCCATGGTAGCGGGTAATTATTTTTACGGTGCCTTCTTGAGGACCATATATGTGATGCAAATTTCTAATTTACCATCATTCTTCCCTACAAACACACTAACACACCATATAATGAATTATTTTGTTTTATCTAACCTTTAGCAAGCAACTCCATAATTTGCTTCTTAAGTTCATAGAATTCCATTCAATTAAGTTGAAAATGTGCCTTAAAAAGAAATTACCTTTAAGCCAAACCTCAATCATATGATTACTACTCATTAGGAAGCATTTCATTTGGCAAGTCCTTGATTAACACAACTATATACTTTAACACCATATCCATGAAAAATGCACATAGATAGGTGCACTTTATTTTAGATCAAAACTACAATCACAAATTATTAGTATATGTCTACATATAAGTTTCTAATTGCATTGCTAGTAAATTTGGGACACTATTAGTTCAATAAATTCATAACAAGTTCTACAACTAAAAGCTGAAAGCTAAAAAGTAGAGTGGATTCGGCTTAAGCTCAATCCCTTCCTTTTCAAAATTGCACTCTCTAACTCCTTAACACCAATTCTCTAAGTTCATAACAAGTTCTTGAGCTCAAAGTTCAAAGGTTAGAAGTGGAGGGGGTCCAACTTCAGGCCAAACCCTTCTTTTTAAAAATTGCACTCTCTAACTTCTTAACACAAATCCTCTAAGTTCATAACAAATTTAACAACAAAAAGTTGTAAGGTAAGAAGTGGAGGGGGTCCGGCTTACGCTCGACCCTTCTTTTCAAAATTGCACTCTCTAATTCTTTTACTCCAATTTTCTAAGTTCATAACAAGTTCTACAACTCTAAGTTGAAAGGTACAAAGTAGAAGGGGTTTGGTTTACGCTCGACCCCCCTTTGAAAATTACACTTTCTAATTCTTTAACTCCAATTTTATCAGTTCTTAACTAATTCTATATATCAAAGTTTAAAGGTTAGAAGTGGAGGAGACTGGGCTTAAGCCCGACCTCTCCTTTCAAAGTTTGGTTCTTTAACATTTCTAAGCAAAATTATAGGTCTAGTAGTGAAAGAAGGTTAGACCTAAGCTCTAACGGGCCTCTTTTTTTTCAATTGATATATTGATTTATTAAATCAAAATTTAACCATGATCTCAAGAAGGATTTAACAACCTCAAATGGCTAAATTTCAAGTTTCTCAAATCCTCAAAAGTTGACAAACCCTTTAAAAAATTTCATGGATTATACAACGAAAGTTCTTTTAAGCACTTTAGATCCCAACCCTCAATAATTTGAAAGCATAATTCTTGCCACAAAAATGATCCAAGATCATTACAACTAATCAAGCTATCTCTTAATTCATGAAGAGAGAATTTAAAAATACATATATAAGAAGAATGCAAGAAACTGAACCATTACATTCAAGCAAATCCAAAAAGCATGAGTTCTCTTCTCAAAATGCCAAGTCAAGCCGGCTCTCTAACCCAAGTCCTTCCAAACCTAATTTTGAGGTCAATCAAGGCGGATCCGCCCTAATGCCAAAGTCAACTATGACTTTAAAGTTGTTTGCACACATTTAGATCTAGATCTAGATCTTGCCCTCAACTCCCACTAGATCTAAAAACTCGCACAATTAAACCCTAATCTACTTTCTCTTTCACGTTCTCTCAACATGGCGTTTGGATCTCATGCTAGTAAGAAGGGTTTGGAATTGCATCTGAGGCAGACATGAGGTAAGAGCGAAGAAAGCTCTTGAAGCTCGTAAAACTAGCTTGTGAATGTAGTGAAAAAGGCTTATTTGTGAGGCTACATGTGAAGATGGTGAAGTTGCTTGAACAAAGTGAAGAGAGTGGAAACATGATGTGTAGCAAGAAAGGAGGTTATGGTGGAATACGTGAGAAGACATGAAGTAAGTTTGTGAAGTAGGGAGGTTATCAATATTGTGAGCAAGTTTAGGCTTTGTAAAATATGTCTTTTGTTTGGCTCATCTAACTTACAAGTTGTTTAGCAAGGACATTATACCATTATAGAATACATCACTTTAACATTCAATTTTTAACTTCCATGTCAATTAACCCCTAAAGACCCAAAGCATTTTCACACCGAAAACACTTCAAAACTACTCGTTCTAGTGCAATAAGTAATGAGGTAATAAAAACGTTTCATTTCTACATCTACCCATAGGATCTAAATAAAGACTTGTTGATTAACATCCTCATAAAATTTCATAAACTTTGGCCGCACGGATTGAAAGATTATAGTGTTTGAAGTAGGGAATACCATTTTTCTTCTTCCTTGCATTGAGTGGATCAGTAGACTTTGACTTCACCTGGTGTCAAATTTTTGCACTACACAGGGTCTAAAAACATTACCATTACGTTAATCATGATGTTATTTCCTTGCACACCATTTTTTAGAGGTAGAGAAGGGGTGTAGCGTATTCAAAACAAATGTGCAAGGAGTGAAGGTTCAAAAATTGCCAATTCACGTTATATTTTTTTGTGAACTAAATATGTTTTAGAATGATAATCCGAATGGTCAATATGAAGGATTAGACCACATCTTGTAGTAGTGAAAATAAAATGTAAAAAATATAAAGATCTCATAGTTTTATGTAGAAAAGAAGAATTTTTTTGGTAACTTGCCCGACAAAGTGTGACAATGTGTGAAAATGTTTGACTTAGATTATTATGCTCTTTTCCGCTAAAGACAAGAGGTTTTTCTTGACAATATGAAAGGAAATGATTTTATTTGCTAGCATTGAAATCTCACATACAATAGAGTGTCCTAGCAAAAGTTTTTGGAGGTGCCCGAAGTGACCGCTCTCCCTGTTTGAAATTCAAAACGCTATAACTTTTGCATAGAATGCGGATTTAGGAAAAAATTGGACTCACAGGGAGCTTTAAGCTATGTCCATCTACAGTAGAAATTTCAAAAAGGAATGTTACATGTTGACACCATATGAACATGCCCAAACCTTCAAGAGTTCCCCGAGGGGACTCTTGGGCCTTTAGGGGTTAATGTGTAATGGCTTTAATAGAACTTACGCCCAAATGAACATATTACAGAATTCAATGATTTATTATGAAATTCTAGAATTGGTATTCAAGGGTAAGTGAGTGCAAATTTAAAATGGGTGGCGATTGGGCTTAAACTTGACACACACCACTCCTAACCTAAAAACAAAGTGTGTAGAATTTGTTATGAAATTATAAAATTGGAGTTAAAGAATTAGAGAGTGCAATCTTGAAAGGTGGGGGTCTAGGGGTGAGTAGGACCGTCTCTACTTCTTAGCTTTCAACTTTGAGTTGTAGAATTTGTTATGAACTTATTGAATTGGAATAAAAGAGTTAGAGAGTGCACTTTTGAAAGGGGGGTCAAGCTTAAGCCGGACCCCTTCCACTTCACCAAAATTGATGCAAGCTTTTGCAAACTACAATGATTTCCATGAAGTGGGGTGATGATGAAATGCATTCGTTGAGTAGATGATATTCTCCATACTCTACAACATGTCTCGTGAGCTCCTTGGATCTCATAGGGATAAATTCACATTCCAATAACACCAACTTTGAAGAAGCAAACATCACATCTTCTACTTGGGTCTCGAACCTACTTCTTCAAAATCAACATAATCAAGGCCAACTAGAAATGAGCGGACAGTTACACACGCGCGGAAACCGGCGGACGGGTCACGGAGGAGCGAGAACCTGGACAAAAGGGGCTCTCGCTCCGGCATCATGACGAAAACCGGCATGAGGGACGACGAGGCCCCGCCACGAGCAGGAACGTGATGACATCTACAGTACCAGGATGACCACACTGCAACCAACGGAAAAGGAGCAATCGAACGAAAAAGGCACGAGACGCTCGACGAAAGGACGCTGAGTAGACGCAGGTGCACGGCGGAAAGCGGAGCGCTACCGACGTCCTCGAGCGTCCGTCGTGGTTAGGAGAGAGGGACGGGAGGCTGTCCGGGCTCACATCGATTGGGGGCTTTGCGGAGGCGGCCACTGGGGTTGTGGTGCTCAATTCTGCTGCGCGCGTGCCAGCGAGTGACGACGTGAGTGCGTGCGCGGTCGGCCGTGGTGGTGGAGGCGCACTGGGTCGGGACAATTGTGCATGGCCATGGGGGCGGGCAAGGGGTGAGGGCAGCAGTCGTCGGGGGTGCTGGGGGCGAATAGCTGGGTCTGTCGGATAAGGCTGGGGGGCTCTGCGTGGGAGGTGCGGTGTTGGTGGGAGCATTGCGAGCGGGGTGACGGCAGCGACGGGGGTTTTGGCGGTGGAGCTTTGGGAATTGCGAGGAGGTGGAGGAGTTGTCGAGGGTTCGGAATTGGAGGCGACATTGTTGTGTGGAGCTGTGGATGCGTGGAGCGTCGTTGCATGCGTTTTCGTTGCGAGGTTTCCTGTTCCGGCGGGTGCATGTGAGGGGCCAGAGGGTGAGCTAGGGTTTTAGTCGTTGGGAGTGTCGGTGTTGGGAAGTTGGCGAAGGGACGCAGTAATTGGTGAAAGACCTTGTACAGGTTGTTCGAGTAAGGGGCTGGTGCCCGGGGGCGATCGGCACTTAGAATTCGAACGTGGATTTGCTGGAGGAGACAGCGTCGGGTGAGGGGACGAAGTCGCGGCTTTTCGTGCGAATTATTGTTGTGGAGTCCGTGTGTAGGTCCGTGTGAAGTGGGTAGGGTAGGGAGGGCCGCTCCGCCGCGCCCAGGCATCTGTGTCATGCTGGACGGACATTACCGGAGGGGTTGACCCGAGCGAAGGTGCATTAGGTCGGAGGCGTGGAAGCGTGCTTGGTTTGGTCCGTGGGGGAGGCGCGACGTTGGATAGGGCTAGTTGTTGAGGTGTTGGATCGGTTTAGGTCGTGGGGCGTTGAGGGGCCGTGGTGGGTTGGAGGCGGGGGTTTCGCATTTGGTCCCGATGGAGGGTGCACCGGGAGGGGATGCGGAGCTGGTGTGCAAGACGCTTCAGGTGGAGCACAAGCTGTTCTACTTCGATTTGAAGGAGAACCCTCGTGGCCGGTACCTGAAGATTTCGGAGAAGACGACCGGGTCCCGGTCGACAATAATTGTCCCCGTTGCGGGGATAGTTTGGTTCGTGGACCTGTTCAACTATTACGCCAACGGCGAGGAGGAGCTGTCGAGCAAGGAGCTGCAGTTGGACACGAAGGTACCGTCCACATCACCTGCCTCGTTGTGTGCGGATATGTCATCTGTGACCTAAGTCCGAGAAGCTGCGACCTAACTGGAGCCCAAACGTTAGCCATGGTTGAGCTCATTGGCTACGTTGGCGGTTGCGGCGTGGAATAGTGATGCCGTCATTCCTACATCTTGACACGAGCGCATGAGTGAGTAGTCGTGGTCGATGAGTGGACTGAGCAGCGGTGACTTCGATCGCTGTCCGTGGTGTTGCAGTTCCATATCGTGACTGACATGTATCGGCCTGTGTAGTATGTTGGATGGGCGAAGATTGTACTCCGGTTGTCTCTCCTCTTTGGATTGTACTGTTCGCTGACGGCAAGGTGGGCATTGGTTTGTGTAGGTATTCTACTTCGATGTTGGGGAGAACCAGAGGGGCCGTTTTCTGAAGGTACTGGTTTCCTCCCGATCTGACGTGTTGGTTGTCCGCTGGGTATAATTGGTGGTGGTTTTGGAGGATAAGGGTTTTGGTGGTGTGGTGACCGAGAGTGAATGTGGCTTCTACGAATTTGTTGCGGTGGTTGAGGAGTGGCTTAGAAATGAGGGCTTGTCTAGGAATGTGCTCTTAGGCGGCGGTCGTCTTGGTTGTTCCGGGCTTAGAGCAGGAACGACGAAGCTTCTGTGAGGTGGGGAATGGTGTTCTTTGGCGTCGGTTGGCACTTGGAATTGTTGTGTTGGCTATGGAGTGGGTCGGGGTCGTTCCCGGTATCGATTCGGTGTTATGGCAAGATGACGGGATTGGACTGTTGTGTAGGTATCAGAGGCTTCAGTGACCCGCAATCGCAGCACTATCATTGTTCCCGCTGGCAATGCTGCGGATGATGGTTGGGCAGCGTTTCGCAATATTCTGGTGGAGATTCACGATGCGTCGCAGTTAATGATGCCGCCACCAGCTAGCGCCGGGCCTCTCCAGGTTGTTGCAGCTGCCCTCTTTGTCCCCTCCCAACGAGCCCACCAAGTTTGTGGAGTTCCTGATGTGGTTGATGTTGTCGATGGTCTTGGGATATTGTCGAGCGGAGGAAGTGCAAGGCCTGTTCTGCCGACGTCCTTGTCGTGGTTGTAGATGTCCTCCGCGTAAGTGTTGTAGATGGCGGTGCCGTCGACCTGCTAGATTGGTATCAGCTGCCTTTTGGGGGGTTCGGAATGTGTTTGGTGGGGCGTGCGAGCGTTGGGCAGGAGGAATAGGTCGAGCGTCGGTCTGTTACTAGTTGGTGGAATAGCTCAGTATTGGGAGTGGTCTTGATTGAGATTGGGTGCGGTGGATATGCTGAAGTTGGTATGATGCTTGTGGGCAGCATGGGATTAGTCCCCAGGAACACATGGGTGTGATGTCGGAGAGTGTGGGTACCGGATACCTTGCGAACGCGTCCTCTCCGCCCACATCAGCGACCGTTGCCCCCCTGGCCGAAGTGGACCCTTCGAACTTGGGCGCGTCGAATGTTGGAGCGGGAGGTGGGCTGGGCACTGCGCGTGTGATCCGAGCCGAGCAGAAGAAGTTCTTTTTCGATCTTGGGAGCAACGCGCGAGGGCAGTACCTTCGGATTTCAGAGGTGAGTTGGATAGCCCTGTAGCAGTGTTTGTGGGCAGGTGCATGGTGAGTCCACGTGCTAGCTCTGTCGGACCACCTGAGAGCCTGGGAGGATAATTTGGTGGAGGTTTGGTATGGTGGCACGCTTGGTCGCTACAGTAGGAGGGGTATGATTCGGAGTAGTTTAGTATGTGAGAGTGGTAAGTCGCTGAGATACGATGCGGAGATTAGGATTGGGCCCGTGAAGGCAAGCCGGTAATTGTACCTGGAGGACCCAATGGGGACGATGATCTTCGGATGAGTGGGGCCGGAATTATGAGTACATGGTCTCGGTGGAGACGAGCGGAGGTAGTGGTTGACCAGGCGGTGAGGTGCACTTCCTCCCGGGAAGTCGGTCTGTGACGAAGTAATCTGTGGTGATGTTGCGGTGTTGATGGCAATGTTGGTGTTTTTCAGGTGACGGGGATGGACCGTTCTGCGATCATTCTGCCGGCGCTGGTGCTGGAGCAGTTCCATGAGACCCTGGGGCAGTTCGTGGAGATGGTGAAGAGCCAAGGCCCTGGCAGCACAAATGTGGCGAACGTACGCACTATTGCACCCCCACGAAAGAGAGCTGAGGGCTAGGGTAGCAAGTGAACATTCGAGGACAGTTTTTTCATTTAGTTTTAAAGGCAGCATTCAGTTGTTTCTGGATACAAGTAAGTTATCAGTGCTTTGCTGTGAGGAGGCCCCACACACATGCACTTGCAAGGCCTAAGAAACCAAGTGCTGCAGAAATGCTGTGGCCAATGAATACAGCTCAAGCTCTGGGGTCGTTTTGATGTTCAGCTGGGTGATTTGGTTACAAGTTGTGGGTTAAATAGATTCTCACAGTGCGGGGGCTCGCCATCTGCATGTGCATGCAGGGGCAACGTTTTGCAGAGACAGACACACTTATTTGAGATTGGTGCGGGAGCCAAGTAAGAGCTTCCCCTTTTTGACATTTTTTTTTACTGTGCAGTTTCGGGTACGGCTGTGATTAGGCAGTTTGCATTGGCTTTGAATGAGGTGCTAGGTGATGGTTTTGGGGTTGGGACTGGGTTACGCCACCGTGCCTTTGAGGCATCGTTCGGTGGCTGGGCTGGCACACAGTCAACCATCAGTTTTTGGCATTTTTTGTATTTTTATTTACATTTATGTTTTGTCTCCCTTCCGTTTGATTTTTCAGATCCTTGATTAGTCCGGCCTCCACTCAGGTATGTGGCAGCAGCTTGTGACTCAATGTTTGGGTGGTGCATTTGGGTAGATTGAGCATGCCGGAGAATTATCTTAGGAGCCTGGGGTGAGAAAATGACCCCGTCGCCACCGGTATACTGGGAGCAGCACACATGTTACATCGGGGTGTCCTGTCTCTTTCCTCGCTGAGGGAGTTATACCAAATGGAAGTGTTCACTGTCTCTTGTTTTTTTCTGATCCGAGCAAATTTGGTCCCTTTTCTTCTTTTGTTGAGTAGTTTTGATGTTCGTTGCCCTTCTTGGTTTGGCATGTGAGCTGCGGCTTGTTTCTTCACTTGTTATGTTTGGATCGTATGTGGTTGTTTCTGCTGAAAGCGAATGAGTTGTAGTATCTGGAATGATAGTGGTTCTTAGGTCAGTATTCAGGCGAGCGCGTTTCTGTGGAAGGCTGTAGTCTAAAGTGGACATGACGAGTAAGATCTGGCGCGTGCCAATTCTGTGTACCATCTACAGTATTGTTGTAAAGCAGTTGCTTTACGGTATAGTTTGTCTTTTTGGGAACAGTGAAGGGTGTATGGAAATCTTCATGTGTGAGTTGGGTATCCTCTTGTTTCGATGCCGAATAGTACATGGCTCTAACGTCGCGGAGTGTCTGGCAAGCTTCATTGGTTACGTTTTGGAATTTTATCGTTGTCTCTACGTGACGTTCTGACTCAAAGGTTGAATTGAAAGGTGGGGTGCTTGTAGAATTTTTTTGAAGAAAATTATTATTTGAATGGTTTAGGATCACAAGACAGTCTTTGTAATTTTGTCTGATATTGTTCTGGTGACTCACACACTATTTACAAGTTTGGAAAAAATACAGGAGTAAAAGAAAACTTGTCTATCTTATTTTGGAATTGATCAGTGTCTGCTGTTGATCAATATGCTACACTAAAAATTATATTTAGTGTTGGCAACACTAAACACGAACAACAACACCAATTGTCAACAAGGGTAGAATTGTAGCAACTCTAATTGTCAATTCCAACACCAATTGTGAACAATAGTAAGATTTATAGAATTGAAAAATGAAGAAGTTGACATTTAGTGTTAGATTTTGAAATTTAGATGGGAGCATGAAGAAGTTGCTTTAATTATGCAACTTGCAACTTTGGCGGCTAAAAGGGAGGCTGCCATTAAGAAATGGTGGCCCCAATACACTAATTGTCCACAAGTTGACTAATAGTGTTGGGGCATGATGGTGGTAAATACACCAATTGTCATCCAACACTAAATATAATTTTTAGTGTAGTTAGATGGGAAGTCAAATCACTCACCTCATTCGACTCCTGAGGCTGTGTGCTCCTCCCTAGGGCCGTCTAGGGCTTTGGGATTGGGACGTGGGATCCATCATGCACTTGCAAGAACCCACCTGCAAGAACCCAAGACAATGAGAATAATTATAGACTACACTAATCATCGCATTTAGTATAATTACGCAAATAGTGTAATTACCCTACTACACTATTTGTTAACAAGTTCACGATTAGTGTTAGCCGCCAACATCATTAATGGTGCCTCAATCGACTACCTACTACCGTAGCTGTCATGTCTTTATTCGCTATGTTGACTTTTCCTCTTTCCCGCCTCTCTGTCACGGGATGTGGCGTCGAGGGCCTCTCCGTATCATAGATTTTAGCGTAGATTAGTTTGTTATTAATCTACGTGTGTTTAGGGACGAACGGCGGCGCACTCCTTTCATTTCTGGATGATTTTCATCCACTTAGAGTTGTATGCGTGTGCGTATAGCGCCGCACACGTCCTTGACTTGACGTCTTTGTCAAGTCAAGCTTTGTGAGTAAGGTTAGAGAGTGATTAGTGAGTTCTTTGCTTGTAAAGTGATGGTTTATCATTAGTGAAAGCTCCGCATTCTCTACTTTAGTTGCACTCGTTGATTCTCCCTTGTGGAGTGCGTGTCGCTTGACTTCTTGTGGAAAATACATGTGATTCACTTGACAAAGACCCTCCATTTTCTACAACTAGATCTCGTTTCATGGAGCTAGAAATTGTAAGAAAACTTGTAGGTACTTAGCATGTTGTCATAGAGCGCGTTTAGAGGAAGCTAATGCGACAAACGGCGTGCGATTTGGACAATTTTTGAAGAAGTTGTGAGCGGTAAAAGATTGGAGCAAGGTGGATCAGCTCCTGGACTTGCTATGCGAATTTTTCATCCGCCGCGCGATTTTTCATCCACTTCGGCAGTTTTCATCCGCTGGGTCGCAAATTCGTTGGGGTACGTATTTCCGTCGGGTACCCAATTGCGTGCCGCAGGACCTAAAACCGTCACGGATGGGCTGAAATTTCAGCACATCCCTGGACCAAAACATCAAAATTTTAACTTTTGCAATTTTGATTATTTCTGGATTCCCATTGCGGATTTGAGTTCGCAGAGGAATTATAAGCCTTTCGGAGTAGTAAAATTTAGGTTTTTAGCACTTTCAAAAACCGACATTTTTTAGGTGTCTTCAAAACACATGCTTACATGACCTATAAAAAAAAAAAAAAGTGTTTAGTCTCTAACTTCGGAGGTAATTAGCTAATGCAGTTTTACTTTAGTTTTGAGAGAAACTTGCGTTTATAGTTAAGGAATCTCGTCATTTATCCAATTCTAGTATTGGATTGACATTTGGCACGTTTGTCACCCATGGTTTGAATTTCGTTGGGGGACTAGTGTTTTTGAACACCGTGACCATAGGATTCTATTACCTCCTTAGTTTTAGACATTGGGGGAACACCTTGCGGTGTTTCTCTTTGATTTGCAGGTGTTGCGACTTTGAGGCATCCACTACAGGCGTGTGCCAGTGGCGCTGTCTCTTTCATTTTCCTGCTTTAATGTTGTTGGGGGAGAGGATCCGGTTTTGATTTTCTGGATTCTTGTGCGGTACCTCCCCCGTGTTGCGGGCTTGTTGGCGGTGTTTTCCGGTGGCCCCATTTCTTGTTGTTCCAGTTTGTGATAGGGTACCATAAGGGTGAAGTCGGATTTATGGCCGGCAAGACCTTTCTATGTGGGGGGATGTGATTGGACCTATGGTAACCGGAGGTGATGACCGGTGATCCACACAACTTGGTGATTTTGCAGGTGCAGGTTGCCCGTTCGTACCCTTACCCTTTAGATAGTACCCGTAGATAGATCCCGAGGTGGTTTTTGTTTATGGTGAGTACCCGGAGTCGGTATTACCGCTCTCCCTCACCAAACCACTCGGAGAGTGCTTCCACCACAGACTTTGGGCCAGGGTCGGATACCGACGAGGCTTTTGAGCCTGTTTCGGCGTTGGATACCGACCGTAGGCTTCGGGTCTGGAGTGTGGGCACGTTTGACGACATGGAGGACGATCACCGTCATGTCGTGCGAGACAGGTTCTCGGGACGGGCTGGGGACATCTCCCTATCCGATTGGCGTCTCCGATTCTAAACTTGGATGAAGGAGAAGCGCCTGCGGACGCCGTCATTCAACGATTGGTACGCGTTCGAGCTTTTGCCCCAGTATTTGGAGCTGGAGGCACTTCAGAGATATGGGAGGTCGACCACGCAGCACGAGGCAGAGTTGCGCCCGGTTGAGGAGTATTGACGCCAACGTGTGGAGTTGGTCACTACACTCAAGGAGAATGTGGTTGCCCAACTCTCGACTTCCACCGAGGAGCCTAAGGAGGAGGAGAGTTTCCTCGATGAGGACTGCAAGGGCAAGGGTGTTGCCATTTGTGGGCGAACGAGCTAGCATGAGGGCCATGTCTCGTTTGGCCGTAGCCACACGTGCGGCATTGGTGGCGGTTGGCAACCCGCCAGCCTTCGATCCTCTGGCATAGTTCATGGCGCATCTGGAGGTGGAGTACGGGGGGTTTCGGCACGATCAGATGCACCGCATCCAGGACTTCCGCCGTGAGAAGGAGGACACGTCACGCACCATGTACACACGGTAGGCGCGATTGGCGGCGGAGGCTGGTGATGTCTTCACGGAGCGCCAACTTGTGAAGATTTTTATCTCCAAGCTCGACAAGCGGATGGTAGAGTTGATGAGTCCACATTTGCTCTTCCAGTACCTCGACAACGCGACCTTGGCTCAGGCGTTCGCCGAGGTGGAAGCGCTTGACCGGGCGTTGGGTGTGAGCGAGGCCACAGACTTGGTCACGTCGCTCATGGATGCTCCGAAGCCCAAGAAGCTTGCTACGGCGACTGGTAGCTTGGCAGAAGCACAACCTGAAAAGGTTGTGCATTGTTGGGCTTGTGGAGAGGCCGGTCACACCAAGGGGGACCCCAATTGTCCGAAGAAGAAGGAGGGAGTGGCGAGGAAGGCCAAGCCCAAGACCGAGGCGGCCAAGCTTACCGAGAAGACTGGGAGCAAGGGGAAGAAGCCTGTGACATGCTCTCACTGTGGCAAGCCTGGCCACAGTGATGAGAACTGCTTTTCTCTTCACCCAGAGAAGCGTCCAGGATCTTCGGTTGTTGGATCGGATGCCGTGAAGTCACTTCAATCCGAATTGGCGGAGCTGAAGAAGCATATGAGCGCGATGGCTTCTTTGGGGCAAGTGGCAGACACACGGCCTGTGGTGACGGGTCAGGGCTCATCTTCAGCCTTAGATCGCTACTTGTATGGCGCTTCGGGGGAGGTCGTGGCAGCGATTGCCACTCGTGCTCACACCATTACACAGGCGGTGGCACCCTCTTCCACTGTGCCGGGTAGTAGCGGTCGTTCACGCCATGCGGGTTTGCCGGACCACATTGGTCAGTCCCGGCTACCTCTGTCGTTCAGCATCGCGGATGCGGCTACTTCTACTGCTGCTCCCACTTCGATTCCGGTCCCACCGGTTTCTTCCAGTCCTGGAGATGCTGCACATACCTTGGCGTATAAGGTGTTGCAATTGCCGGTGTTTGCTTGTATGGACTTTCTCACACCGGATTTTCAACCATCCGGTATATTCTATTTGGCGGGTAGTATGTTGGAAGGCAAGGTGCCCATTCCGTCGTTGGAAGTGTCACAAGCAGTGACCGCTCCACCTATTGAGGAGGATTTGGTGGCAATGCGGGCCAAGTTGGCGGCGGAGGCTAGTTCCGCGTTTGAGGCCAATGCCACTTCCACACCTATGGAGCAGTCGTCCAGGGATCGGGCCTTGATCTCTGGAGTGGCTTATTTGTCTGACGTTGCAGCCCGGTCGGCTTGGGAGCGACGTAGTGTGCGTCCAGGAGTGGTACGTTTGGTGAATGACAATGGAGTCATGGTGGTAGGCCGTACGGATAGCAACTCCACTCGAGCTACCCTCTACGGGTTATGTTGGATTCCGGGGCTCAGCTAGTGATGATTGGCAAGCAGCTAGCCCAGGATTTGGGTCTGGGTGCTTTGGACCTCGAGCCTTGTCCATTCACGATTGTTACATCGGTTGGGGGCACGGAGAAGGCCATGGGCTACACCCGACATCCGTTGCAGTTGATGTTTGGCGTAGGATCTGGTCCATTGTTCTCCCATGTCTCCCTTCAGTGCGCTGTTACTGGCGCCACCAACTACAATATTTTGGTGGGCGAGCAGGCACTATATCCACTTGGATTTGGGGTGGATAACTGGACGGAGGAGGCCTGGATTAGGCCAGGGTGGTCTGCCGGTGATGGCAGGAAGGAGCTCATCCCCGTAGTCTTCGCAGCTAGCGCGGTGACTTCGACGACAGACGCTATGTTTGGGTGTAGTGCTCTGGCATCAGACTTGCCGTGTGCTTCTTCACTTTTGGAGGAGACATATGCATTTATGTCTGTGGTGGAGCATTCACGCGAGCACCCACCATTGGCGATCCCTACCCGTCATTGCAAGGATCCGCTTCCGCCGTGGGGGACACCATTGGAGCTCACTCGTCAGAGTGGAGAGATCGTGGATGCTGTTGATGCTCCACTGCCTTCAGTGGACTCTTCCACTCCGTTGTTGGCTCGTACTATTCAGTGGCGACCACCGGATGAGGGTATTACCCTTGTGGAGTTATTTGCCGGTATCGGTACGGGGCTCGCGGTTGTGTTGGAGGCCGGGCTCAAGGTACGACGGTATATCCACGTGGATAGTGGCTTTGCAGCCAACCCTGCCACTCACCATCACATTCAGCGTCTTCTGGCGTTGTATCCAGAGCAGTTACCATCTTCTGCGATTCGAGGGTGTTTTGGCAAGTTGCCACGTGATGTGACGTCGATCAGTGAGGATGATCTTCGCCGGTTAGGTCACGTGGATTTGGTGATTGCCGGATGGCCTTGCCAAGGCCATTCACGGGCGGGAAGTGGTCGTGGCTTGGATGATCCACGGTCGGGTCTCTTTGCGGATTTGCTCAGGCTCGTCCAGTGGTGGATTACCCACCAATCGACACCACCGGGGTACATTTTTGAGAATGTACCTCCATTGGAAGATACACGGACGAAAGTGCGTGAGGATGGGGCGTACATCCATCACCTTCTTTGTCCCCCTACGTTTGTTGATGCCGCGGCGTTGGGCTCTTACGCCCATCGGCCACGTTGGATTTGGACCAACATGGCAACATCCACGACGCTCACTTCTGCACTTGCTCAAGTGCAACGGCCCATGTGCCGTGACTTCGATGACATTTTGGACGACCACCGTGTTTCCACGGAGGTTATCAAGGATGATAAGCCACCATTGGCAGTGGTCAACCGCTTTGGTTTCACTTGGAGGGCATTTCCTACCTTGATGTGCTATCCGGGCTCTTTTGCCTTTAGGTCACACGGTCCGGGCATGGTTTGGGATTCTTCTTCCCAAACTTACGAGGAGCCTTCTGCCGATGAGAGGGAGCGGGCAAAGGGCTTTCTGACAGGCACCACCGCTGCACCGGATCTTTCTGAGGGCCAGCGCCGTTATTTGTTGGGTCAAGTCATTGACCTCAACACACTCATTTGGGTATGTGGCCTCTGTTTCGCCGCTCAGCGCCGTTCGAGTGACCATCCACGCGTGCTGGGGGCAGACTCTGATGGTCAAGGGGCAGCGGTGCCATATCTCACAGAGATGGAGGAAGCGGAGTTGCTTTTTCGTATGAAGAGGCATGCAGCTGAGGAGCTTCGTGCTCAGCGTGTCTTTGCAGCCTTGGCAGAGGACTTTAGCCGTGAGGATGCTCGGGATATCTTTTCCCAGTTTTATCATCACGACACGGGATTTTCTTTAGATCCTGTGAGTGAGGGGTCTGGGAGCATTAATGCCCTCTCTGCAACCAAGTAGCAATCACCGGCCGTGCCGGTACGCGGTGAGTCTTCTACGGTGGAGAAAGAGACCAAGGAGTTTGATGATTGGCCTTTGGATTTGGGGCCACATCTTACCGGTGCCGAGGCACAAAGGGTACGAGCGTTTATACGTTGGTATCGTAGTTGTTTTGTCTTTAGTCTCCATGATTTGGAGGGCGACAGAGGCAAACAGATTTACATTCAGTTAGAGGATGACCACCCGATCTTCCGACGACCGTACAAGCTCAGCCTCTCTGAGAAAGTTGGAGTTCTAACTCGTTGTCAGGAGTTCTTGGTTGCCAACTTGATTGAGCTCTCCAACGGCGAGTACGCTTGTGCCACGGTGATGCCATCGAAGGACATCTTTGGCAACTGGACGGAGAAGCGGATGTGTGGGGATTATAGACCGGTCAATCGTAAAACCAAGTCGGATCCGTATCCCATGCCCACGCCGAAGGAGTTGTTTGATGCGGTGGGACACGCCACACTATTTAGTACTCTGGATTTGCGGTCCGGTTACCACCAGTTACCATTGATGGTGGACGACCGGATGAAGACCGCGTTTTGAGGAGTTGATCTGGATGGGAGAGATCAGCTCTACCATTGGAAGTTTCTTCCATTTGGCCTTAAGAACGCACCCGCTGAGTTTCAGAGGGTGATGGACCGGGTGTTGACCAGTTTATCGTTTGCCTAATGCTATATTGATGATGTTATCATTTTTAGTAGCAGCCCACAGGAGGATGTGGGGCATCTTCAAGCGGTGTTTGAGAGGTTACGGCAGTGGAAATTGCGCTTGCACCATGGCAAGTGCAAGTTTTTCCATGACCGGTTGCCATATTTGGGACTTATGATTGTTCCAGGGGGTCTTGGCGTACAACAGGCCAAGGTGGATGCATTGCAGAAGATTCCTGCCCCAATCGACGTGTCACGGCTTCGAGCTTTTCTTGGCTTGGCAAATTACTATCGTCGGTTTGTCAAGAACTTTAGCTTGATTGCTAAGCCGTTGATTATCCTTAGGAGTAAGGATCAGCCATGGATTTGGGGACGGGAGCAGCAGCAGGCGTTTGCTACTTTGAAGCTGAAGCTCGGTTCAGCGCCTGTATTGCGGCGTCCAGATGCTACACGGCCTTTCCACTTGCACACAGATTGGAGTGCGGTAGGATTGGGAGCCGTGTTGACTCAAAAGGATGATGAGGGACGGGAGTACGTTGTGGCGTTTGCTTTTAGGAGCAACAACAACGCGGAGTCCAACTATTCGTCCTATGAGGGGGAGGCCTTGGCCGCGGTTTGGGCCATAGCTCATTTTAGGCCCTATTTGTATGAGCAACGTTTTACTTTGGTGACCGACCACCAGCCTTTGAAGTGGCTCATGGAGTCTGACAAGCTTACTGGCAAGCTTGCCAGGTGGGCTTTGTTGCTCCAGGAGTATGATTTTGAGGTTGTACACCGGGCGGGCATCACGAACTTGGATGCAGATGGTCTAACTCGCAATCCAAGTCCATCGGAGGAGGATTTGACTGGTGCCAGGTGGCATGGGGACTGTGACAGGGAGTCAGTCCCGGGGTGGCATGCAACAGCCTACCTCACATTGATGTCTGGATTTACATCGGCGTTGCCTGATATGGCAGCGGATGAGGAACCGGACAAGGCCGAGGTTGTTAGCGACGTGTGGGAAGACGTTCCAGTCTTGCACAAGCTGCAACATGGCACACTTCGGCCCGCTCTATCGGCCATGGAGCGCGATCGAGTTGGACACCGGATAGCGAGGTTCCGTTGGGAGAACGGCCTTCTATTTCGGTAGTGGTCGGATGGAACTAGGCGCATAGTTCCGAGACTAGATCAGAGGGCTTCGTTGGTACGGCAGGTACACGAAGACCTTGGTCATTTTGGCGTGCGGCGGAGTCATTCGATGTTGTGCAGCCAATATCGGTGGACTGGCATGTATCAACAGGTCGCCACGTACGTTTTACGGTGTGAAGTCTGTAATCGGGTCACATCCAGCTTCAACACCTTGTCACCACAATTGCAGCCTTTGCCCATCATGGGTTTGGGCTACCGTTGGTCTCTGGATTTTTTCGGGCCACTTGTTGTCACCCCACGTCGAGCCAAGTACGTGTTGGTGATGGTGGAGCACTTCAGCAAGTGGATTGAGCTTGTGGCATTACCACAGAACTCCTCGGAGTTGGCGGCCATGGCATTCCTTGACCGGGTGCTCGCTCGTTTTGGAGCCCCAGCTGAGGTGTTGATTGACCAAGGGCGTGAGTTCCTTGGTGCTTTCGAGGCTTTGTGCACCAAGGCTTTGATTGCCCACCGTACGACTTCTAGGGATCTTTGGAAGCGGACGGTTTGGCGGAGCGTGTGGTTCAGACCGTCAAGCGTGGACTACGGAAGTATGGATTACTTCAGGGTGGCCACCGTGATTGGGATCTGATGATACCATGGATCGCCATGGGATACCGATTTAGCCGGCAGGCCTCTTTGGCCGCTTTCAGTCCGTATCAGTTGTTGTACGGACGGGAGCCGATTCTACCCAGTTCTATACGGGAGAAGTTGGCCCCAGTTGTGGACTTGGATGATCCAGAGGTCTAGATCCAGTGTTTGCGTGACCGAGCGGAGTTCTTCAAGCGGGCCATGCCAATGGCCATGGAGAATTTATCCATCGCTCAGCACCGCGACACATTACGGTACGCTCGCATTTGTAGCGGCACTTATCGACCTCAGTTGCGGTGTTTCTCCACTGGAGATTACGTTTATTTGCAGCGTGAGGTGCGTACAACGTTGGACGTCAAGGCCGGGCGCACCATTCTTCGTGTGAAGGATGTGTTGCCCAGTGGCATCTTATTGCTGGAAGGCAAAGATGGCCGGGAGTGTCGGGAGCACTCCAAGAACTGCGCGCCCTGCCATTTGCCCATTGATGGCTCCGTGCATCCTGAGTTGGCCGTTGTGCCACAGGGTCTTCCGTGTTTTGTGTGTGGTGAGAAGAAGGGTGCGGCTACCATGTTGCTTTGTGACCATTGTCAGCGTGGTTGGCATATGGCTTGCCTGACACCGCCTCTTTCTACTCTACCGCCCGGGGATTGGACTTGCCCTCGTTGTCGGAGGTCTTCGAGTCACGTTTCACCCGAAGAAACGGCTTGAATTCCTCAAGGACTTGTCATTGTGTGGTGCATTGCCATCCAGTTGGAGTTCCTGGTTTCGATTCAGGGATATGCAACGTGGAGATTGACTAAGGGATTGGCAACAAAATTGCCTAAGGCGATTAAAGATGGGGCTCACATTGCACCCGACCTACAATCTCTTTGTTACTTCTTCATATGCTTATTGATTCGACGACGGCGACATCTTTGGCTGGATGCGTACAGTTGTTGCAGCGACATGACCGTGGCGTTTAGTCTTATTAGTGTTGTTTGGTCCTAGCTGGATAGAGGGTTTCTTTATCCGCTAGGGGGGGCACTTGAGGGTGTATTACGTATACTTGTTTTAGTGTATATTTTTCGTTTATTTGATGTTGGTTAGGACTCTCGATGTGTTGTGGTTATCGATCTTTCTTTATACAACAGTTGTCACGGGACGTGGCGTCGAGGGCCTCTCCTTATCGTAGATTTTAGCGTAGATTAGTTTGTTACTAATACACGTGTATTTAGGGACGAACGGCGGTGCACTGCTTTCATCCGTGGATGATTTTCATCCACTTAGGGTTGTATGCGTGTGCGTATAGTGCCGCACACGTCCTTGACTTGACGTCTTTGTCAAGTCAAGCTTTGTGAGTGAGGTTAGAGAGTGATTAGTGAGTTCTTTGCTTGTAAAGTGATGGTTTATCATTAGTGAAAGCTCCGCATTCTCTACTTTAGTTGCACTCGTTGATTCTCCCCTTGTGGAGTGCGTGTTGCTTGACTTCTTGTGGAAAACACATGTGATTCTCTTGAGGGTGTATTACGTATATTTGTTTTAGTGTATGTTTTTCGTTTATTTGATGTTGGTTAGGACTCTCGATCTGTTGTGGTTATCGATCTTTCTTTACACGACATCTCCCTACCCCTAATCAATTGCCTACCGACCGTTATGCCTTTATTCTCTCTTCCTTTATATCATCAGAATCTTTGAATGCCCCTGACTTAGAATCTTTGAATGCCTATGATTTACTCAAATTTTCTTCAAATTATACATATGAGATGTTTTGTTTGACATCTACAGAAAATTTAGATGTCAAAAAACATCTCAAAAGTGTAATTCCGATTCTTTTTGAGTGACTTATGCTTCTCTAGAGAGTGTTGTTTTTTATTCACTGCCACAAGCTTTTCATACACTAATTGTGCACAAGTAATAAAAAAAAAAATCCAAATTTTACTTCCATTCACATATAATGTATTGTTTCACATTTAGTGTATTGTTTTGTCATTACACTAATTGTGATTCTTACATTTAGTGTAAGGGTTTGTATTTAGTGTAGACTACACCAAATGCGATGTTTAGTATAGACTTCAGAGGAAATTGTATACGAAACTGTATCTTACTCTTGAAGTCTATTGAGGGGGAAAAGAGATGGGGCTCACAAATGTGCCTAGAAGCGAATTAGAAAAGGAAGGTGGTTGTCATGGAAAACTGTTTATGAACGTATATTAAGATGAGAAGTGAACTGGGACAATAAACTGTGTCTAGATGCTAAATTCAAAGGGAAATCAAGTCACTTATCTCATTCAACCCCTCATGCCGCTTGCGCCTCCTTTGGGCCGTTGAGGTCTTGGGACCCCTTACTTGCAAGGGTCCAATATAATGAAAATAATTATAAATTAGGGTTCATATGAAACTGTATCTTCTAATAGAGTTAAAAGGGAAATCAAATCACTTACCTCATTTGACTCCTCATGTTGTCTGCGCTTTGATTGGAACGTCTGAGGCACTCGCTCGGAGATGTTTGGGGCTTTGACACTGGAACGTCTGAGGCTCTAAGCTGTCTGGGTCTGGGGCCCTGCCTCTGCAACGTCGGACTCCTCACCATTTGAGTTGTCAGACTCCTTAGATTCAACACGCTCTTTGAAAGGAAAGTCAACTACTTTTCAAAGCATATTAAGACGGGACAAAAAATGGGGCAATAAATTATGTCAAGATGATAAATAAGAAGGGAAATAAATCATTTACCTCATTCAACTCTTCATGCTGCATGCGCCTGGCTTGGGCTGTTGGGGGGTCTTGGGACTCTTCATGTTTCTAAAATTTCCCAACACAATGGAAATAATTATAAACTAGATGTCGTAGAAACTCAATATGAAACTCTGTCTTGTAGCAAAGTAAAAAGGGGAACACAATGGTGCACGAAAGTATTTCTGAAAGTATATTGAGAGAGAAAAAAATGGGGCACAAAAATGTGCCTATGAGCCAAATAGAAAGGGAAGGCAGCCGGAGCACGAAACCCTTTTTTAACGCACATTAAGACAAGGAGAAAATTGGTGCAATATAAAATGTCAGAATAACAAATAGAAAGGGAAATCAAATCATTTATCTCATTTGACTTGTCTTCTGATGTGTTGGACTCCACCTTTTAAATTTAGAAATATATATATTCATGTGATACAAAAAAAAATATTTAAAACCAAACAAATAGTTAAACAAACATGTTCAAAATGCTTACTTCTGTAGAAGTGCTGCCTCCTTTTGTATAATTTTTTTTTGCTTTTGCTCTTCTTTCTTCTTTGGACCCTCCCATGCCACCTTTCATTCCTAATTTTTGACAGAATGGAGCAATTTTTCCACCTCGTATTGCACTTGATTCCACTGCACCTCGTCATCATCTCTCACCTGGACACTTTTATATCGCTTTTGCCAACTCCTTCGGCTCTGTCTTTGACAAAGACGTCAAGTCAAGCGCGTACGCGCTGCTATACGCACACAAACAAAATCCTAATGGATGAAATACATTCGTTGAGTGGATGTGGAGTGGCGGACGTATATCACTAACAAACGTAAATTAGAACTATCTAATCTAAGCTAACAGTACGTGATGTGGTGCGGTCCTCAACACCATATCCCATGACAACTCTTGTATAAACAAAGATTGCTAAACACAAGAGATTGAAAATCACAACCAACATTAAATAAACAAAAAACATAGCCAAATACAACTATGCTAAACAGACCCTCAAGTGCCCTCCTCCGTAGCTGATAAAGAGTTCCTCTAATCAACTAGGACCAAACAACACTAACAGGACTAAATGCCATCGTGATGTCGGTGCAACAACTGTACGCATCCGGTCAAAGATGTCATCCGTCACTGAATCAATAAGTGTAGGGAGAAGTAACTAGAAGAGGGTAGGTCGAGTGCAATGTGAGCCCCATCCTTAATTGCCTTAGGCAACTTTGTTGCCTGATCCCTTACTCTATCCCCATAGTGTCTATCCTTGAAACGAAACGAGAACTCCAACTCGATGGTAGCGCACCACATAGTAGCAAGTCCACGAGGAGTTCAAGCCGTTTCATCGGGTGAAACGTGGCTCAAAGACCTTTTAATACGAGGGCAAGTCCAATCTCCGGACGGTAAAGTAGAAAGAGGCGGCGTAAGGCAAGCCATATGCCAGTCTCGCTGGCAATGGTCACTAAAGAACATGGTAGCCCCGCCCTTCTCCTCACTACATACAAAACACGGAAGATTATCTGGCACAACAACCAAGTCGGGATGAACGAAGCCATCAATTGATAAATGGCAGGGAACACAATTCTTAGAGTGCTTCAGACACTCCTGACCATTCTTGCCAACCAGCAACAAGATGCTACTTGGTATCACATTCACGCAAAGAATAGTGCGCCTAATCATAAAGTCTAACGTCGTGGGCCCCTTGTGCTGCAAATAAACGTAATCTCCAGTGGAGAAATGTCGCAACTAAGGTTGGTGGGCACCACTACAAATACAAGCGTACCGTAGCGTATCAAGGTGCTGAGCGGTGGATAAGTTCTCCAGGGCCATCGACATGGCCGGCTTGAAGAACTCCACTCGATGCTCTAGACTTTGGGCCCACACGTCTAGATTATTCAAATCTACAACTGGAGTCAACCTTTCTCAAACGGAGCTCTGTCGTGTAAACAAAGATCGCTAAACACAACAGATCGAGAATCACAACCAACATCAAATAAACAAAAAACATACACTAAAACAAGTATACGTAGTACACCCTCAAGTGCCCCCCCTAGCGGATAAAGAGACCTCTATCCGGCTAGGACCAAACAACACTATGTAGACAATCGCCACGGTGATGCTGTTGCAACAACTGTACGCATCCAGTTGAAGATGTAATCCCTTGCCGCATCAATAAACCAACAGAGAAGTAACTAAGAGAGGGTAGGCGGAGTGTAATGTAAGCCCCATCCTTAATCGCCTTAGGCAACTTTGTTGCCAATCCCTTGGTCAATTCCCATGTAGCCTATCCTTGAAACAAAACCAGGAACTTCAACTCGATAGCAGGACACCATACCAGTGACATGTCCATGAGAAAATCAAGTTGTTTCATTTGATGAAACGTGACTCGAAGACCTCCTACAACGAAGGCAAGTCCAATCTCCAAGCGGTAGAGTAGAGAGGGACGGTGTCAAGCAAGCCATATGCCATCCACGCTGACAACGGTCGCATAATAACATGGTAGCCGCACCCTTCTTCTCACGACATACAAAACACGGAAGACCCTGTGGCACAACGGCCAACTCAGGATGCACGGAGCCATCAATGGGCAAATGGGAGGGCGCGCAATTTTTGGAGTGCTTCGGACACTCCCGGCCATCTTTGCCTTCCAGCAACAAGATGCCACTAGGCAACACATCCTTCACACGAAGAATGGTGCGCTCGGCCTTGACGTCCAACGTTGTAGGCACCTCACGCTGCAAATAAACGTAATCTCCAGTGGAGAAACGCCGCAATTGAGGTCGGAAAGCGCCGCTGCGAATGCAAGCGTACCGTAACGTGTCGCTGTGCTGAGCGATGGATAAATTCTCCATGGCCATTGGCATGGCCCGCTTGAAGAACTCCGCTCGGTCACGCAGACACTGGATCTAGACCTCTGGATCATCCAAATCCACCACTGGAGCTAACTTCTACCGTACAGAATTAGGTAAAATTGGCTCCTGTCCGTACAACAACTGATACGGGCTGAAAGCGGCCAAAGAAGCCTAACGGCTAAATCGGTATCCCATGGCGATCCATGGTATCATGAGATCCCAATCGCGATGCCCGCTCTGAAATAATCCATACTTCTGGAGGCGACGCTCGACGGTCTGAACTACATGCTCCGCCAAACCGTCCACTTCCGGATGATCTCGAAAAGTGGTATGGGGATCAATAAAAGCTTTGGTGCACAAAGCTTCAAAAGCCCCCATGAACTCTTGTCCCTCATTTGTCAACACCTCAGCTGGAGCTCCAAAGCGAGCTAACACCCGGTCCAGGAATGCCATGGCTACCAAATCAGAAGAGTTCTGTGGTAACGCCACAAGCTCAATCCACTTGCTAAAGTGCTCCACCATCACCAACACGTACTTGACTCTACGTGGGGTGACAACAAGCGGCCAGACAAAATCCAAAGACCAACGGTAGCTCAAACTCATAATGGGCAAAGGCTGCAACTGTAGTGACAACGTGTTGAAGCTCGATCTGAACCGATCATAGACTTTACACCGTGAAACATAAGTGGCAACTCGCTAATACATGCCGGTCCACCAATACTGGCTGCGCAACATGGAATGTGTCCGTCGCACACCAAAATGACCAAGGTCTTCGTGTACTTGCCGTACCAACGAAGCCCTCTGATCCAGCCTAGGAACTATACACCTAGTCTCATCCGGCCACACACTGTCGTGATGCAATAAAGTTCATGATATAAAAAATAAGATTGAGAAGAAAAATGGGGAATTTTGCTGGTTAAGGTAATTGTGGAGAATAAATGGTTTTTTCCTCAATTACCCTACCAGGCCAGAAGCTTATCTTAGAGGATCTTTACTGCATCTTGTCACTAGCTCAGGGCTTAGGAGTGTCCACCAGCTGGATTTGCTGTTGATTCCGACAGTCCCCTGACCGCGCGAGCGCCAGGCGCTCTGACAAGCCAAGGAATCGAACCCGGACCGGCGAGGTGCAACGAAAAGCTTAGCCAGCCGAACTAAGCCGCGGTCGATGGCAGTACGTGGGCTCTAATGATATTTAAGCTATTCTCTAACTCTTCTGAGATCAAAAAAACTTAAACAAAGTGTTATGGTATTAGAGTTTGTAGTAGAAATAAGAAATGTTTAGTTTGGGGGTTAGTTTAGGGGGAGAAATATAGTGCCAACTTGTAGTAGAGTTATAGGTTAGGAAATAAAAGTCAAGCTAGGCTTATGTGGGAAGATTTGGATAAGATTTGGAGGTAAATAGACTTTGGTGTCCAAGGGTGAGTAAAAAGGAAGGCTAGAGAAGCATGGGCTGATTTAGGCCCTTGACTTTGCTTCCCTCCTCCCTCGGCCTAAGCCTCCTCCATTTAGTATAAAAAGACGCTCGGATTTTCGAGCGTGACAGGTACAGTTTTGTGAGTTTTGATTTCAGTTTTTAGAATGATGTAGAACTTGTTAATAGCTTTCTAACAAGCTATCACACGCTCCAATCGGAGTTATGTAGAAGCTGTGGTGTGGATTTGAATAAAAGAGGGTACTGCTGCCATGAATTTTCGAGAGCAGTAACTTTGATTCCATGTAGAAACTTGTATACAAAGAATGAGATACTGAATCTTTACAGGTATAGTGGTGATTGTATTAGCTTTCTAATGAGCTATCACAAGCTCAAATCCGAGTGGTTATGGAGCCATGGCACTTGATCTATTGAAGGGGTGTTCTCGGAGGAGCGGTTTTCATTCTACAAGTTTAAAGTAGAGACTTTGAGTAACCATAGTTCATTATGATTAGAGCCAGTAGAGTTGAAACTTTTGTCACTTGTTCATCTTGTTGTTAGCTTTTCAAAAAGCTACTACATGTTTATTTTCAAGCTATAGTGCAAGAGTTATGCTAGTTTGAATGGGAAGGGGTTGGCTGCCTTCATTAATTTAGAGCAGTAACTTTGATTCTTCATAGAAATAGTTGTAAAGATCTTTTTGTGTTGAAACTTTGGATATAGAAACCTTACTGTATTAGCTTTTCAAAAAGCTATTGCATGTGCTTATATAATGAGTTTAGAAGTAAAAGAGCCCGATTTAGTGGGAAGGGGTACAACTGCCCATGTTTATACAACTTCATGTTTGACTACTTGCAAGGGTTTGTCAAGATGAACCAAAAACTCGACTTTCTATGTAGGTCAAGACTTTGGTCATCATTGTAGATTAATGGAATTCATATTTGTGGCATCTTCCTTTTCTTTTTACTGAAACTCGTAGCAGCCAAGAACCCAGCGTTTTCCCAAGGCAAATTCTCTTTCCACGACAACGCGAAATAGAAGGTCGTTCTCCCAACGAAACCTCGCTTTCTGGTATCCAACTCGATCGCGCTCCATGGCCAAAAGAGCGGGCGGAAGTATGCCATATTGCAGCTTGTGCAAGATTGGACCGTCTTCCCACACATCGCTAACAACTTGGGCCTTATCCAGTTCCTCATCCGTTGACAAATCAGACAACGCCGATGTGGAGCCAGACATCAACGTGAGGTAAGCTGCTGCATGCCACCCCGGGACTGACTCCCTGTTGCGGTCCCCATGCCACCTGGCACCAATCAAATCTTCCTCCGATGGATTTAGATTATGAGATAGCCCATCCGCATCCAAATTAGTGATGCCCGCCCGGTGCACAACCTCAAGATCATACTTCTGAAGCAACAAAGCCCAACTAGCAAGCTTGCTAATAAGCTTGTCAAACTCCATGAGCCACTTCAAAGGCTGGTGGTCGGTCACCAAGGTAAAACGCTGCTCATACAAGTAGGGCCTAAAATGAGCTATGGCCCAAATCGCGGCCAAAGCTTCTCCCTCATAGGACTAATAGTTGGACTCTGCGTTGTTGTTGCTTCTAGAAGCAAATGCCACAATGTACTCCCGTCCTTCATCATCCTTTTGAGTCAACACGGCTCCCAATCCTACCGCACTCCAATTTGTATGCAAGTGGAAAGGCCGTGTAGCATCGAGACGCCGCAGGACATGCGCTGAATCGAGCTTCCGCTTCAAAGTAGCAAACGCATGCTGCTGCCGCCATCCCCAAATCCATGGCTGATCCTTCCCCGTGAGAATAGTCAACGGCTTGGCAATCAAGCTAAAGTTCTTGACAAACCGGCGATAGTAATTCGCCAAGCTAAGGAAAGCTCTAAGCCGTGACACGTCGATTGGGGCCGGGATCTTCTGCAACGTGTCAACCTTCGCCTGCTCCACGCCAAGACCTTCTGGAACAATCATATGTCCCAAATATGGCAACCGGTCATGGAAGAATTTGCATTTGCTATGGTACAAGTGCAATCTCCACTGCCGTAGCCTCTCGAACACCGCGTGAAGATGCCTTACATGCTCCTGTGGGCTGCTACTAAAAATGATAACATCATTAATGTAGCATCGCGCAAACGATAAACCGGTCAACACCCGGTCCATCACCCTCTGAAACTCAGCGTGTGCGTTGTTAAGGCCAAATGGAAGAAACTTCCAATGGTAGAGCTGATCTCTCCCATCCAGATCAACTCCCCAAAACATGATCTTCACCCGGTCGTCCACCATCAATGGTAACTGGTGGTAACCGGACCGCAAATCCAGAGTACTAAATAGTGTGGCGTGTCCCACCGCATCAAACAACTCCTCCGGCGTGGGCATGGGATACCGATCTGACTTGGTCTTACGATTGACCGGCCTATAATCTCCACACATCCGCTTCTCCGTCCAGTTGCCAAAGATGTCCTTCTTCGATGGCATCACCGTGGCAGAAGCATACTCGCCGTTGGAGAGCTCAATCAAGTTGGCAGCCAAGAACTCCTGACAACGAGTTAGAACTCCAACTTTCTCAGAGAGATTGAGCTTGTACGGTCGTCGGAAGATCGGGTGGTCATCCTCTAACTGAATGTGAATCGGTTTGCCTTTGTAGCCCTCCAAATCATGGAGACTAAAGGCAAAACAACTACGATACGAACGTATAAACGCTCGTACCCTTTGTACCTCGGCACACGTAAGATGTGGCCCCAAATTCAAAGGCCATTTATCAAACTCTGTGGTCTCCTTCTCCACCGTAGAAGACTCACCATGTACCGGCACGGCCGGTGATTGCTACTTGGTAGCAGAGAAGGCATTAATGCCCCTAGACTCCTCACTCACGGGGTCCACATAAATTCCCGTGTCGTGATGATAAAATTGGGAAAAGATATTCTGAGCATTCTGTCTACCAAAGTCCTCGGCCAGGGCTGCAAAGACACGTTGAGCACGAAGCTCTTCAGCTGCATGCCTCTTCAAACGAAAAAACAACTCCGCTTCCTCGATCTCTGTGACATGTGGCATCGCTGGCCCCTGACCATTAGAGTCTGCCCCTAGTACGCGTAGATGGTCACTTAAACGACGCTAAATGGCAAACAGAGGCCACAAATCCAAACGTGGTTGTTGAGGTCAATGGCTTGATCCAACAAATAACAGCGTTGGCCCTCAGAGAGATCTGGTGCGGCGGTGGTGCCTGTCAAAAAGCCCATCGCCCGCTCCCTCTCATGGGCAAAAGGCTCTTCTTAAGTTTGGGAAGAAGAATTCCAAACCATGCCGGGACCACGTGTCGTGGAGGCAAAAGAGTCCGGATAGCACATCAAGGTGGAAAATGCCCGCCGAGTGAAACCAATGCAGTTGACCACTGCCAATGGTGGCTCATCATCCTTGGTAACCTCCATGGAAACACAGTGGTCGTCCAAGATGTCATCAACCTCACGGCGCAGGGGCCGTTGCACTTGAGCAAGTGCAGAGGTAAGCGTTGCCAATGGTGCCATGTTGGTCCAAATCCAACATGGCCGATGGGCATACGAGCCCAACGCCGCGGCATCAACAAACGTGGAGGGACCAAGGAGGTGATGGATATAAGCCCCATCCTCACGCACCTTCGTCCGTGTATCCCCCAATGGAGGTACATTCTCAAAAATGTACCCCGGTGGCGTTGATTGGTGGGTAGTCCAACACTGGATGCACCTGTGAGCAAATTCCCAGAGAGACCCGACCATGGATCATCCAAGCCACGACCACTGCCCGCCTGTGAATGGCCTTGGCAAGGCCATCCGGCAATCACCAAGTCCATGTGACCTAACTGGCAAAGATCATGCTTGCTGATCAACGTCACATCAAGTGGCAACTTGCCAAAACACCCTCGAATTGCAGAAGGTGGTAACTGCTTCGGATACAACGCCAGAAGACGTTGAATGTGATGGTGAGCGGCACGGTTGGCTGCAAAGCCACTATCCACGTGGATATACCGTCGTACCTTGAGGCCGGCTTGTAACACAGTCGCAAGTCCCGTACCGATACCGACAAATAACTCTACAAGGGTGATACCCTCATCTGGTGGCCGCCACTAAATAGTGCGAACCAACAACGGAGTGGAAGAGTCCACTGGAAGGTGGGGAGCATCAATAGCCTCTACAATCTTCCGACTGCGGCGTGTGAGCTCCAACTGAGTTCCCCATGAAGGAAGGGGATCCTTGCCATGACATGCATGAATCTCTACTTATCTGTGCTTGTATGATTCCGCTACCCCCAACATTAAAGCATATGTCTCCTCCAAAAGCAAAGAACCATATGGCAAATTGGATGCTAAGGCACTACACCCAAATATAGCATCCACCGTAGAAATCACTACGCTAGCTATGAAGACAACCGGAATGAGCTCCTTTCTGCCATCACAGATAGACCACCTAGACCTAATCCAGTCCTCCTCCTCCGTCTAGTTATCCACTCCGAAACCAAGGAGATAAAGCGCCTGCTGACCTACCAAAATGTGATAGTTGGTGGCGCCAGTCACAGCGCACTGAAGGGATACGTGAGAGAACAAATGACCAGATCCCATGCCGAACATCAACTGCAACAGATGTCGGGTGTAGCCCATGGCCTTCTTTGTCCCCACCACTGATGTAACAATCGTGAATGGGAAAGGCTCGAGGTCCAAAACACCTAGACACAAATACTGGGCTAGCTACTTGCCAATCATCACTGGCTGAGCTCCGGAGTCCAACATTACACGAAGGGGGGTAGCTCGAGTGGGGCTGCCGTCCGTACGACCAACCACCATGACTCCGTCATTGTTTACCAAGCGTACCACCCCTAGACGCACACTACGTCGCTCTCGTGCCAACTGGGACGCAATGTCAAACAAATAAGCCACTCCAGAGATCAAGGACTGATCCCCGGAGGACTGCTCCATAAGTGTGGAAGTGGCATTGGCCTCAAACGCGGAAATAGCCTCTGCCGCCAATTTGGCGTGCATTGCCACCAAATCCTCCTCGGTGAATCGGTGGTTGGAGCCGTCACTGCCTGCGACACCTTCAATGATGGCATGGGCACCTTGTCCTCCAACATGCTACCCGCCAAGTGAAATACACCGGATGGTTGAAAATCCGGTGTCAAAAAGTCTACACCAACAAACACCGGCAACCGCAAGCGGCAACATCTTGTAGGCCAAGGAATGAGTGGCATCCACATGAGTGGACGAAGCTGGTGGTACGCTAGGCAAAGGAGAAGCGGCACCAGTAGCAGCTGCATCCGCAATGCTAAACAACAGTGGCAGCCATGACTGACTAGTGTGATATGATAATCCTATGTGGGGTGGACGACCATTGGTACCCGATACATTGGATGAAGGTGACACCACCTGTGCGGTGGTCTGAGCACAAGTAGCAACTATAGCCACAACCTCCCCGGAAGCGCCATACAAATACGCATCCATGGCAGAAGAAGAGCTTGGACGCCGCACCGACGCCCTGGTATCTGCTGCTTGCCCCAATGAGGCCATCGTGCTCATTTGCTTCTTCAACTCGGTGATCTCAGCCTAAAGCCTCTTCATCGCATCTGATCCAGCGCTTGAAGACCGAGGACGCTTCTCTGGGTGAAGAACAAAGCAGTTTTCCTCACTGTGGCTGGACTTGCCACAATGGGAACAAGTGACGGGCTTCTTCCTCTTGCCCTCAGCCTTCTCTGTAGGCTTAGCAGCCTCCGTCTTAGGTTTTGCCTTCACCGTGCCTGCCCCTTTCTTCTTGGAGCAATTGGGATCCCTCTTGGTGTGACCCGCCTCTCCACAAGCTCAACAATGCACAACCTTCTGAAGTTGTCCCTCCGCGAAGCTACCAGTAGTAGTAGCAAGCTTCTAGGGCTTGGGAGCCTCCAGCAGTGACGTGTACTTGACGTGAAAGATACATGTGTTTTCCACAAGAAGTCAAGCGGCACGCACTCCACAAGGCCAGAATCAACAAGTGCAACTAGATAGTGAATGCGGAGCCTTTACTAATGACAAACCATCACTTACAAGCAAAGAACTCACTAAACACTCACTAACGCACTCACAAAGCTTGACTTGACAAAGACGCCAAGTCAAGGACGTATGCACGGTATACACACAACTGCAACCTTAGATGGATGAAATCCATCCACCAGATGACTACTGTGCGTCGAACGCACGTCTTCACATAAACTATCGTAGATTAGACTAATCTAACCTACGCTAACACCATGAGATGTGGTGTGGTCCTCGACGCCACATCCCGTGACAAATTGGTAAAATTGGCTTCCACCCGTACATCAACTGATACGGATTGAAGGCTGCTAATGAAGCCTATTGGCTAAACCAATATCCCATGGCAATCCATAATATGATCAGATCTCAACCACGGTGGTCACCCTCAAGTAATTACCAATCCATACTTTCATAAGCCCCACTTGATGGTCTAAACAACACGCTCCAACAAATCGTTTACTTGTGGATGATTCCAAGAAGTAGTATGGTGATGAATCAAAGTTTGGTACACAAAGCTTTGAAAGCCGCAAGGAACTTATGCCCTTGGTCAATTAACACCTCTGCTAGGGCTCCTAAACAAGTCAACACCCGATTAAGGAATGCCATGGCCGCCAACTCTGAAGAGTTTTGCGGTAGAGCTACAAGCTCAATCTACTTGCTAAAGTGCTCCACCAGCATCATCACATATTGGGCTCTACGTGGGGTGACAACATCGGCCTGACAAAATCCAATGACAATCTCATAATAGGCAAAAGATGCAACTTTGATGACAAGGGGTTGAAGTTCAATCTAACTTGATCACACACTTCACACCAAGAAACATATGTGGCGACCTGCTGATATATGCCACTCTACAAATATTGGCTGTGCAATACCAAATGAGTCTATCGTACACCAATATGTCCTAGCCTGTCTTCTTCTTTTCTACCGTTTCAACAAAGCCCTATGATCAGGCCTGGGAACTATGTGCCTAGTCCTATCCGGCCACACCCAAAATAGAAGGCCGTTCTCCCAACGGAACCTTGCTATTTGGTGTCGAGCTCGATCATGTTCCATAGCAGAAAGAGCTGGAGGAAGTATCCCATGTTGTAGCTTGTGCAAGACATGAACGCCTTCCCAGATATTGCAAACAACTTGGGTCCTATCCGGTTCCTCATCTGCGGTCAAATTAGGCAACATAAATGCGGAGCCAGACATCAATGTAAGGTAAGCTACTACATACCACATCGGGACCGATTCGCTATCACATTTCCCATGCCACTTGGCACGAGTCAAATCCTCCTTTATACGACTTAGATTGCAAGAAAAGCCATTCGCATCCAAAGTTCGTTAAAATAAGGCCTAAAAGCATCAAACATAAAAGAGTGAACCAATTTGGTAGTGCACAAATATGAAGTGCTTGCAAGAAATTGAAATGTAGACAACACATGCAATCGGAAAGCATGGACAATCACTTTGGTGGTTGACTCCAAAACTTGACATTCAATTCGTCCATTCTATACATGTTAAAAGAGATGAACAGAGATCAAAAGTTAGGATTTTTCAAGATTAATGCAAACATTTCATAAAACATTCATCATCTAATATTGTATTAGCTGATGAATATGAGCTGAAATTAAATTCAAAATGCGTTTAGACTCGAGTAAATCCCAGAAAAAATCCATCTTTTATCTGCTAAATACCAAAAGTTGTTTACTCTTGAGTCATCAACAATGTCTGCCCAGCCCAACACAATTTGAGTCGCCGAGCATGCAGTTCGCACACCGCAGCAACTTGTTGCATAATAGTAGTAACCTGGGTATGACTCCCTCTGCTCATACTTTCTTATCTCGACTCACAACTTATGGAAAGACTCATGCAAACGTATCATCAGTACATTTACAACGTGTATCATGAGGAATGCAGATGGACAAAGATAGCTGAAGGTGTAATCGTTCTTTAACCGATTCTTTATCACTTGTACCGATGCTTCGACAACAGAACGGACAGGTGGAACTAGCTCCAGCATTTGTACAGAAAATTTAGTTGGATCCCAGCTCCACGTTCAAGTCCAGGCCATGGTAGCCTTGGGATTTTGGGGGCCGGATTGCGCAGTTGGCCCCTTTTCCCTGTGAGTGTCCGGGAAGAATGCATATCTGAGCCTGGAAAAAAAGGGCTCAGTCGGAGGGGGAAGATACTGATTCAGGTAGGACGGCATAGGTACCCGGACGGTTTCTCCACCAATGACAGCCTCTAAGAACTTGGTTCCCTCCGGATATTGGACACCAGCAAACTCGAGCTTCTGTCCAACGACCACCGCCGTGATCGCCCCTGCGATTCATTACAATCACTTTCTGATGGTTTTATTTTTAAGCCATGGAGTTCTTCACTAGTCAAGAGCAGTTTCTTTGGCAGTTTAGGGAGCCCTCTCCCAGTCTCACGAAACAGCCAAAGAAATTGATTGATTCTCCCTTCGTTTTCTTTAAAGGTTTGCTACACTGACATTGAGACCGGAGAGGTTAGGAATGTACCTTCCTCTCCGAGTAAAATATGGCTTTCAGCAACCGAATGCCAAGGGGTTAAATATGAGGAGAACGGCGCGTCTGGAACTGGAATCAACTTCACCAAAGCAGCAATCGGCCAGCTGCCAACCATTACGTTTCTATTTAGCGTAGGTAGTAGGTACCATACAGATCACACATGACAAATGATAGAACTCGGATCTGATAGTTATTGGCGCATACTGAGGAAAGAACCTGATAAAACCCAATAATATACATAGAAGCCACATTTTCCAATTCAATCCTACTGTAGAAGCAAAGGTGCCTGCGAATTCCACAATCAAAGCCTGCAGCCTCATGCAACAAACAGAGACTCGTCAGTAACAGCACATGCAGATAGGAATTTGAATGATTTTCGATTTCTTTCAACGAAAATCATGTGTCGAACGCAACGAGTACATGTCATTTGGGATAGAATGCAAATGCATGTAATCGTACGCAACGAATACATGTCATTACTAATGTCTAACTTGCAATCGTGACACATTCCTAGAAATGCATGTCATTACTGCCCAAAAATGTCATGATGATTTTGATCTGTGAGATAAGGTTGTAGGAGTGAGTACCTGCATGGCTACCGTGAAAGCAATGACGTACATAAAGAGCTTATTGCTGATCAAGCCATCAAAAACATTGACAGAATCGGGCTTCCTAGCATTGACTTCATTGAAAACCTGATTCCATATTTTGTGCAAGACTTACAGGATTCAGCACATGGCTCTAAATTAAAATGGTTAGCATCACAACCTTCAACCCTCTCTCAAAACTGACTTATTCTAAAAAAGAGCATACTATAGCACGGCCCCTTCTCACGCTGAAATGAGCTTGTGCACCTGACAAAATACGAAGGAGTTAAATATGATGGTCTGAAGCTCCTCCTCCCTCTCCGTCTTCCCTGATGTGTTGTTCAGCTGAAACACTGACCCGCAGAGTTAATTTATACGGCTGTAGGACCAGAGAAACTTTTTTGCAAGCAAACAAACCCAGTTCATATGCTGAGCCTGAATACACCTATCTATTCAATGGGTTGAGACATTAGCAACCTTGATATCCTATAACAACAACAGAAACTGAAAATGATCAGGGATGCCTTACAGTCTCATCAGTGAGACCGAGGATCGAGTAGCCTTTAAAATGCAGCAGAAGCAAGATGACCAACTGGTAAATGGCCTGCAAGAAAAAGTCGACTGGTCAAGCTTTTATGCGGAAGATACTCCTAGTGGCGGACAATCCTTTAGTTCTTCAAACTGTGAAAAAGAGATGATACAATTACTAATTAGAGATAATAATGCGAAAGAAGGCCATGGCTAACCTGGCCTACAATGTTGCGCCACATGATGTTCGTAATCAATGGAGTCCTACAAATTGAGTCCCACCCTTATTCTCAGGAAACTTGAGGATGGCATAGATCGCTTTGCAGATTTAGAACAAGTTACACTGTTATAATTTCATAGAAACTGAGGTAGACTACCGCTGTTATGACATGATGCCTCTTGCCAAACAGAAATGTAAGCCAAGCAAGCACATCAACTGGTGATAAGAAGACTTCAATATTGGGAAAGAGTGGTTTATAAAAGACGCCTAGGCTGAGAAAGCTCTCCAAGTTATTCTTACGAGGCTGGTATAGGTGGCCTCTGCATGAGATTTTCAGTTGGGGGCTCAGTAGCTAGGGCCAACGCACCCAAAGTGTCCATAACCAGATTCACCCACAGCAACTGCATTGGTCCAAAATCAGCACGTACCATCAGCATACGGGAAGGTTCAAGCATTTTCTCCTCATCTCTTCTGGAAGATTACTCGTTCCTAATTTGAAGTGAGGATCAAGATACAGAATATCTACCATCAACTTCACAAAACTTCAAGGGAAAAATCAAGCATACCTGAACAGCTGTCAGAGGAGCCTCACCACTGGATATGGATGTAATGAAATTGAGAAATAGTGCTACAATATTCACTGTGACTTGAAACTGAATAAATTTTTGGATGTTAACGTATATCGACCGTCCCCACCTTACTACCTGTAGCCAAGAATACAATTTGACCTGTCACTATAGTGTTTCAAATCCACCGCCACCAGATTCACTGTGTTTCTTACTCTTAACATGATTGGCAACCAAAGCAAGCCACCATCTAATTATCCTCCAGTGACTTGGCAATTACAGATGGGTTGAGTGTGGAGTGTTCACAAACCTTTACAATAGAAGCAAAATTGTCATCCAATATTATGATATCGGAACTCTCCTTTGCCACCTCTGTACCAGCAATACCCATGGCCAGTCCAATCGATGCCTAAACAAGAACACAAACACAATGTCTGGAAATCTAAGCTTCTAAATAGATATTCACAGATGGAGAATTGTGTTCACCTAAGCAACTTATAATTTAGAGATAACGTGCTGTCACATAAAATGGTTCAAGGTAAGCAGGCGAACAAAAGAAATTAGCAGATGCTGTCAATAAGTTATGTATGCACCTCGTGAAGAGCTGGGGCATCATTTGTACCATCCCCAGTCACAGCAACAATTTCACCCATCTCCAACAATCTTCTCACAAGCATGTGCTTGTCAGTCGGAGAAGACCTTGCCATGACCTGCAGGTTTGCAAGACCGGAATAACTTAGGTGAAATTATGTCCAGAAAGGTTGCTTACATAAAAATATAAATTAATTAAGAAAAAGTGGGAAATAGCTTAGCACGTGCAAATAACGATAAATCTAAACGTACATCTACGCTTGGTAGCAAATTATACTGCTCTTGAACAGCCATGACCCGAAAGTCCTTCCCTTCAATAGCCACCCCATTAGGAGTCAGAATTCCGCATTCGACCGCAATAGCTTTTGCTGTCTGAATATTGTCTCCCGTTACCATCCGGACCTGTATGAGAACAAAAGGTTGATTTTACTTCATGAAAAGCATGCAGGCCCGGCTACGAAAGTCAAGTAATTGACTCTCCATTGCTGCAAACTGTAGAAGGAAATCTGAGCAACCATACTTTGATTCCGGCTGACTGACATCTCGCTACTGCGTCGGGAACACCAGGTCTGCAGGGATCTTTTATTCCCACGATGGCCATGCAGATAAGATTTGAGTCAGGCAGGCCATTTGCTTTGATGCCTTCAGGAGTAAGCTCACCGACCTCTTGAGTCGAAAGCTCCCGAAAAGCAAAGCATCAGGTACGCAAGGCAGAATTCGCGAAGCTGCTGATGATCAGCTTCAACTCATCCATCTGTGACCAAAAGCCAGAATTATGTTGCTATACTTGTGTGATATTTCAGTAATATTACCAGTGACTCCCCATTGTAGTCTATTTAATATTCGTCAAACATCTGAGTCGGCCATTGAGAATAACTCAACAATGGACGTGTGTGGCATGAGCAAGAATATAATACCGTTGCTGGATCAAGCGGGACTGATGAGCCATCAGATGCAAGCGTTTGGGTGCAAAACTCCAGCACGATCTCAGCAGCACCTTTCCAATGTACATACGTCCTTCCGTCTGGTGTCTGCACCAAGAGGACACTGTCAAGCATTTTCCAGATAAGTGAATATTCTTATTCAAATTAGTTGATAGAGCATTTACAAATAATAGTCTAATCTGCACAATCGGGTTCAATATTTTTTTACCACATGTTTTACTTAAGATTGTCACGAAAATATTGCATCTGTTACTCACAGTGAAGCAGATCCCCATTTTCTTCTTCGTAGAATTGAAAGTCTCTACACCTTTCACAGCACAACTTTTCTTGATCTCGTCGAACCTTGCGCCTAGCTGATCAGACACATTGAACTTGTGCGTGAGCATTGCTCAGCTTCAAGCCACTTAGAGCACAGAAAATCTTGTCATCACATGGCCAATGCTACAGGATAACATGTATTATGTATACATGATAATCTGAAAATTGATCTTAAGTACATCGACGTAATCACAGACTCGTTGGCACCTTCATTCCCCATGTCAGCACGGCTTGTTCGGTGGGGCTCCCTGTCACTTCAGGAGGTCCGGTCTAAAGAAGGGTAATATTTGCAAGACAGGAAATATCATTAGATAACTTTTGAAAAACTTGACTGCAGCTTCTAAGTTACCCAAAGATAATTGCACACTAAAGCAGTTACAGACGGACAGCATCGTTACATTCCTCCACAGCTGACAATCGCAAGTTCACATCAGATATGATTACCTTGGGAAAGAAAACATTCCCATTGCTGTTCATGCAGACACCTTGAAAGACTGTCTGCAAAGTACCAACTTTCAAGAGTTAGCCAAGCTGCTAATTGATGTCGAATTGCAGCCAAGCAACGCCTATAGCATAATTTACAGTGAGCTTTCGATGGCTAGAACTTGTCCAGCGAAAATTGATAGACTGTGCTACCTGAGTAATTTCGGGGTTGAATTCCGCATCAATTTCAACGGATGCGCGGAGTTTTCCACAAATCCAATTGGTTACGACCGTCATCTGATGGACAGGAGCATGTTATACTGTTAAAAAAAGCATACAAGACTTGGAAAAATACAAATTTCATCAAATAACATACAAGGCCTCCGTCATCTCTCTATTTCCTTGCGTATGGATTGTTTGCATTGGCAAAGACGACGAAAAGATGGACAAACATGGAAAGGACGAGGTCCTGAAAGAGCAAGCTGAGGTAGTGGACCACACAACAATCCTGTCTACAAACTTTCACTGATAGAATGTGAGCTGACCGTGTTCATTGTAAGAGTTCCTGTTTTATCGCTGCAGATAGCCGTTGCAGAACCCATAGTCTCACATGCCGACAACTGCCTGACCTGAACATCATCAATACAGTGTTCAGGGTGGATTCATATGGGCCTCAAGAAATGACTCCAGGCTGTTTATTCAAAGCAAAATAGACCTCTAGATTCCACTATACAACTTACTAAGGCTCGGTCGTCCATCATCTTTGCCATTGAGTATGCCAACCTGTTTATAGCAGAACAACACTAAGAGTGTCACTTTCCTATACCTGTAAATCATAAGCTACTCTTATAGGAAACCAAACAGCACAATAGAGTTCAAGTGAAGCTAGAAAAAGGGCTTTTGTCTGAATACGAGATGCATGATGAACATATTTTCTTTCAAAGTTCATATATACGTACGTCAATGTTACTGCAAGGGGCAGTCCTTCCGGCACAGCCACCACCACAATGGTCACCTGAGCTTACTCCACACTTCACTACGTGAGTTCAGGAAAGTCTTGTATTCAAGGAATGAATGAGATACTAATGAAACCATGAAAGAAAAAACTGCAAATGTGTAGGACTAGAGTAAGAGCAGGAGAAAGTACTTTGAGATTCAACAGAAAGATAGGAACTTACTGCAATGGCGAAATAATCGACTATATGTTTTCCATCAGATCCACTGAAGTTCTTGAAATCAACAACTGCTAAAAACCTTCAAGAAAAAGCAGAACATGTTTACTTTTCTTGGAAAAAGCGTGATCCAATCATGTTCATGTGCTCAATCATTGCTGAGGTCATCTGTTAGCCTAAACATCTGTGACATAAGAGTTGTTCTCACCGACAAATGAGGATAATAAAAACAAGAACAGCGAACATGAGGCCAATTTTCCCAATGGTTGCGGCAAGTACATTAAGACGCTCCTGCAGAAAATGCCGTTTTAATGTCAGAAATTGAAACGGCAAGGACCTGGTCAAACAAGCTTTTAAGATGGTGGCTTGGCTGTTGTATATTGTCGTAATTTGCATTGGAATAAAAACAGGGTAACTCCATTTGTTTATGTATAGTAACTTATAAAAAACCGGAAGTCTGTAGAGTGAAACCACTGCCAACCTGCAGCGGGGTTTCCTCGTCGTTGTCTTCACTTATGGTCGCCATCAATTTCCCCCACTCCGTTGACATCCCCACGGCTGTTACCTGCATAGGTCCTACATGGCTATCGTCCTTGGTAAATGGTTCTCTTCCACACGATTTCAAAGATAAGCATTTCATTGAACGAGAGACCAGGCTCTGAAAGGTGATGTACTCTTGAATTCTGTACTAATTTTACACTAGTCGTGATCATTTTATTTCAGTAATATCACATGAAATTGGTCGACAAGCAAAACGAGTACTTCGTTGCTTCTAGCACATTAATTTCACAGGAATTTATCCAGCCATGAGGGTTGACTACTGTACTAGCGCAAAACAAATTAGCAGAAGATTGGATCAAGAACAAACCATCATATCCCCAAAACCATCCATAATCTTACACCCTGAAAGCATGAAGGGGTGCTCCACTTCATCTTTCGGCATCTGCACACACACACAAAAGATCCTGTTCTGTTCTTAAAAATAGGGTACCCATATGTGTAGCGTAATAATTATTTTGACCCCATGCAGCAGCATAATCCGCTCACTGTCTACTGTCCAATTTACTATATGTTCCACCCCAACAATGCACTGAGAAACCGTATGATAAGAGGTTAGGTTGTATTGAAAGATGAGTCAAATCTACCACATTACCGAAACTTTTCTTCTCGATCTACATAGCTGATACTATGCGCAGCCTGGGCGCTTATTCAGGAGTACATGCGCAATTTCTCTATCTATCTCTATCTCTATCTCTATCTCCATAGCAGATCAAATCAAAGAAGAGGCGAAATTGAGGAGATGAAGGGTAATACAGACAGGGTCACTTTCACCAGTCATACTCGACTCGTCCACAAGCATCGAATGCCCTTCTAGCAGCAATCCATCCGCTGGAATCTGCACTCAAACGAAAATTACCAGACAGTAATGTCACTTTTACATATTCACTTGAACGGCACCATGTATCAGATAATCTTTAAATCAGTGAAGATTCACATTTCTGTGATCATTTATTTCGCACTCATATTCTGTTCACAAGCTTCAACGGCTTAGCATCACCAAACACAGTCGCATCTTATGAAAAATGCGGCAAGAAAACTCGTTGGGCTCCGTATCAGAAAGACTTACTTGATCACCGATATTGAGCTGCACAATATCACCTACCACAAGATCAAAAATGGAGACTTTCGTCCTTCTTGAGTTCCTCGTCACCTGTTCACATCAACAAGCGTTATTGTCACCGAATTCAGAACTCGAACTGCATCGAAAATGTCCCCAGCACAATGATAAAATGAAGATGAAAATCCATGACTATTAGTTTCTTGCGATTTGTCCCTACATTGATGGCGATCTTCCGCTTCTGGTCGCTGAGCTGTTGAAACTGTTGAGCCTGTTGGTAGTCGCTGATAGCTGCATTTCAATCCACAACCCAAGCGTAACAATATCAGAAGATTTTGCTGCACAAGCATCTCTACAGAGATTACACCCACACGATCGACTTCAGTAAAAGCACACAGAAACTGCTTAGGACTTAACATGCAACTAGGACCACCAGGATGACAGCAAAGCTTATGCCACCGCCATCATACCAGCCAACATCAGGACCCTGCAGCCAACATCTTTTGGAATTCAGCACCAAACAAAAAAATTGATTCTCAAAATCATGATCATTACCATTTAACATGGTTATGCAGCTTCGTGGTGTAATTGCTGAGTCGACTCTCAAAGTGGACGTACCTCAGTGCTCATGCCCACGGCCAGAGACATAACGGCGCAACATATCAATATCAGCAGCGTCTCATCTTGAAGCGCATCCCAAACGTAAGCCTGCATAGAGAAAAATAGTAAAAACTCATTGTTCAGTAATGAAGAGGACGATGTTGCCTGATCATCGACGTTATACCAAATGCACTCATGTCTTATAAAGGAACATGTCTGAAAGCATCAGAAAATTTACAAGAAATATTTTAGGTTTCTTGACTGGATATGTGTTTGGCCCGAATGCATCTGTCCGCAATTGGACGTCATCAGGAGTGCCGTCAATCCCTTTGCTTGGATCAACTCTCAAGCTGATAGCAACGCCTTTAGTACCTCCTGCCTCTTTCAGTTTCTCAGGAATTGCCTCAAATCTGGCTATCTCTTCAGGTGAGATTGTGAATCCTGCTAAACTCCAAGGTGGCGCCGTCTTCTCTGGAAACAGGACGTGTGCAACGAAAATTGGCAGTCAATAGCAGCAAGGGCCAATCTCAGCAGGGAGGAAAAACAAACATACAGTAAGTTACTTCCTGTGGAAAACCACTCAAGGATGCAGACCAGAGGCACTCACCGTCTGATGCAGGTTTCCTCTTTTTCGCTCCAGGCAGTTTGGCATCAGGCTTCTTGACCTGCGGAGGACCCCCCGGCCTGCCTGGAAGCTCCGTAGAGAGCTGGTCAACTTGCTGAACAGGACTGATTGTGGATAACTTCTGTGAAGCTCTCTTCGCTGGGGGTACGTACACAGGACCGTCTGTCCTCTGCAGTGGCATGATGATTTCCTTCTACAGCCCGAATTATCTGTTTCCAGAACGACGCAAAATCACGTTTGTGACGCATCCCATCTGTTGGAGAGATCATCAGGCAAAAATGATAGAGGAATGGATCACAATCACATACCTCATACTCATTTTTCACACAGCACTCTAGATCCTTCAAATCGAAATGATCTGCAACTGGCATTCACGACCACAAATAGGACGTGATTGGCATTCTTCTCCGCATACTTGACATATATTAGCTACTCCCGTTCTGGCGACCGGGTTCATCTCTCCCCCAGGCTCAGGAGATCAGACCACTCCGATCCATCTTCCACTTGAACCAGAGTCCCCGAGTCCAAACCCCATGTTGCAACTCGGTCGAGCCCCAAAGGTCCTCCATGGTGGTCACCAGTTAGCCCGCTCCCTGAGTTCCGCGTCGGTCCGTTGCTCGAGGAAGTGGCATGGTGGCGGTGTCCAAGCTGGTGAAGCTGTAGTAATTTATCCCGCTCCACACTCGGATCTCGAACGATTTCAAGGGTGAGGAGGGAGGGGCAGGGGAAGTGGAAGACAGGAAGCGTTATATGTGGTGAGCGGATGAAGAGAAAAGAGAAGCTGCTAGTACGAAGTTCCTCGTTGTTTGGACTTCCAGCATTAACCGCCTTGCCTTGGTGCAAGTTCGTGGGAAGCCAACCGACGCGAACCAAAGCGTCTACTCACGACTCGTCTGCATACGCATCAAATCCCAATCTACGACTTGGGGAACGTCCTCTTCCAGTACAAAATTACTTCCCCAGTTCACGTCGACGTCATTCCATGAGGACCACCAGCAGCACCTGAGGCTACTGAGACTACTTATTCTTCCTGCAAATTTCAACAATCAGTACATGAAGACCTTCAATCATTCAAGAAACAACTCCGAGAACAAACTTCCACTGGCAAGGTTGAATACCAGGTTGACTTTGAAAATGGAAATAGCATCACCGAGACCCAGATCCATGATAACGTCACCATGAAGTTTATGAAAATCACATGTTAAAGCTGAATCACAACATTGTCATGAACACAGCCAAGTGCTCATACACGCACCTTCATGAAACTCTACAAATTAAGAGATAAGTAAGGGAAGATAGCGCCCATTTAATCCTGAACACGAAAGATGGCGCTGCAGGAGGAATTACCAAGCACAGAAACTGCTTCAAAAACATTAAAACTCCCACTGATGTTTAACCCCTTAAACGTCATAGGGTGTAGCCACAGTATTCTACATGTATGGTGTTGTATTTGAACATGATCAGGTCTAGATATTGAAATAACCTCCAAATGAAAGATGTTAGTTGAACAATCTTCCATCTAAAGGTGCAAGTCTTGCTATACTTTAATATTTATTTTCAATTCTATAGAGTAAGATGCATGACTATATTGTTGTAATTAAGCCTTAAACGTTTAAGGCTTAATTACAACAATTTATTAAAGGCCATAAAAATCTTTGAGATGAAGCCTTTACCATTTTGTTGTTCATCTTCAAATCCAAGAGGTATTGTATGGTGGAGGAGGTTATGTATGCCGTGTCACAACTTGCCTTTAACATATCCCCATGACCGGATGGAAATGTGGTAGAGTTCTATAAGAAGATTTGGTAGACGATCAAAGCAAAATATTTAACTATGATTCAAGAGGCAATAGAATTTGGGAGGTTCTAGAGAGGTGTAACCAAAGATCTAATCCTGTAATCCACAAGGGATGGAAGCGTGGTAAAAGGATATATTTCTATTTTCTCAATTTTTATATTCAAAGTACCTGAAATGAAAAGATCCTATTTCCATGGAATTTTTCTCTAAATTTTATAGATTAGACAGATCGTTGACAATGCGTCTATACATGATCACAATCAATAGCATCTGTTGTCCACTCTTTGTCTGTGAAGCTAAATCCTCAGTGCATGGCAGAAAGCTTTGGTTGACGACTCAAAAATTTCACTCTGTCCTTGTAGCTCTTGATTCTTTGCATCCAACTCCTCAATCAATTCAACCCAATCAGCCATCTTTAGATCAATCCAAGACTATAGGGATTTTTAGAAGTAATAGATAATATCCGGTTGTTGCTTTTGTTGTGAGGGAAGGGAGGACTTAGGCTCAAATCTAACATTTAGGAGCAGTAAGATGTGGTTGGACTTGTTGAGGAGCCCTCGTTTGCTGTAAATCTGAGATTAGAGGAGGTTTTGGATAGCAGACTACACAATGTTGGGGAGTGCTCCATTTTTAAATCCAAGATCAACCTCTACACTTTGCATTACACTTGCTTTTTGACGATCTTGTTATACATTTACTTCTTCTTTTACACTAGCAATATGCACAACAGCAACACATTACATGGATTACAACAAGACGTACTTGTTGAAAGTTCTTTGCTCTCGACCCTCATCATTCATCCATCATGGTTGTTTCTCATCCTTGCTCTTCAACTTTTCATCCACTCTGTCTGGACTCTGCATTGACAGACTCATGTGTATATATTCACATGCTGCGACCTTGTCTGCAGAGCGCACTTGCGGTGCTATGCTAGTTAGTTTAGATCCAATATTTCTACATGGTATCAAAGCGAATGGTTTAGACTAGTTAGATTAGATCAGATCCTCACAAGAGAATAGGAAGAGAGAAACAGGTAGTGATCTACACGATCTGAATTGCACAATGGAGACAAAGTTGAAACGGTAGGCAATGCCATCAAAATTGATAGTAGATCTGTCATGAGGAAACGAGGAGTTAGTGAGCAGATCAAGCAAAGTTGAATCAAACATAATACTCTACATGGCTAGATCTGAGAGCAAGATGGTAGAAAGCTCAATAGTGAGGGAGGGAGAGAAACTGATAGGTACCAGAAATTACTATATATAGAGCTTGAAGATGAAGGCATTCTGAGAGGAGAAGGGATGTGGCCCCTCACCAAAGCTAAGCAGAACCCAACGACCTTCCCAGTTGTTCTTGATCACGAGGAGTTATTGAGAGCACAGTTCCTGAGAAGAAGATTCTTAGCTTGTAGACTAATCTTGTCAATGTCTATCGTTGATGATCTAGTGAATATTGTTGCAGAACATACGGATCCCGCACAGATCTGGGTGGCCCTGAAAGAGCAGTTTTTGTCAGGAGACAAGGCCACGATCCTATCACTAGTGGGAGAGATCTCAACCGTGAAGATGACCGAAGGCAGATCTGTCATCAACTTCATCAAGAAGGTGAGAGAGTTGCAAAAACGGTTGTTCAGCATGGGGCATGCACTTGACGGGAAGCATCTGATGGACTCAAATGGATTCTATTATTTTCAAATGGACTCTATTATTTTCAAATGGACTCAAATGGACTCTATTATTTTCAAATAGAGGGAGGGGACCATATTGGCCGGGCGGATATCGACATATTGCCCCAGGCAGGCATGGGTATCAACACCAGCCACCCCAGTATCAACGTGCGGCAACATACGCCAGATCAAGTGGACCTGCGACGAACCAAAGGCGGCCGCCGATATGCTACCGGTGTGGAAAACTAGGTCACATAGCACGCAACTGCAGGGAGATGCCACACAACAAGCATGAAGGTACTCAATATGCAAATGTTGCAGAGATGATTGATGAGTATTATTACGACCATAACTGTTATTACGATCCATACTATCATGTAAGCAACAACCCGTGGTACGTCGACAGTGGTGCTACCGCACACATAGCATCGACGTCTCCAAACTTGACAATCCACCTAGTTCCTCTAGCTATCACCATGTTGTCAAAATGGGGAGGTCACGAGGTGAAACTCACATTGTTGAGGGAACCGGCTCTTCCACACTTCACACCAACACAGGAGAAATAAAGTTAGATAATATGCGCTACGTCTAGAGTATGAAGAAGAATCTTCTATCTGTAGGTTCCATTGCCGATTCTGGTGACATTGTTATTTTTAATAGCTTGCACTGTTGGATTTTCAAAGACCACCAAGTGGTCGCCACGGGCAACAGAGATTCTTCAAATGGACTCTATTATTTTCAAAAAGCAGCAGAAGAAGCCTTGACTGTAGACGACAACAACATTGCATATTTGTGACATAGCCGTCTTGGACACATAAGTTACTCAGGTTTGAGTTTCCTCTCTAAATCTCAATACATAGAAGGAATGCCTACTTTAGACGTCAATTATCAAATATGTGCATGTTGTCTTGCAGGGAGACAACATAGAGAAAGGTTTTCCAAGAAGTTTGAGACACGGGCCTCACGACCTGGAGAGCGTATACACATTGACGTTATTGGACCGTTACAGCAACCGTCACTAAGCGGATCCCGTTTCATATTGGTTTTCACCGACAACTTCTCGCGCAAGAGCTGGACGTACTTTCTTAAACACAAAAGTGAAACTCTCGACAAACTCCATGCATTCAAACAAAAACTCGAAGTTGAGACACGCAATCCAATAAGAGTACTTAGATCGGACCGTGGTGGAAAGTATATGTCTCATCAGTTCCAGCAATATTGTCTTAGAAACGGCATACATCGAGAGTTGACTCAAGCTCGAAAGCCTCAATAGAATGGAGTGGCCGAACGACGTAATTGAACTCTTATGGAGTGCGCGAGAAGCATTACAGCAGAAAGCAAGTTACCTGTGTATCTATGGACGGAAGCAGTATCAATGGCAACTTTTGTCATCAACCGAAGTCCAACTAGGAGCAACTTCGGCATTCCTCCATAGGCAAGTTTCACTGGTAAGACCATCGATCTTAAAGATCTCAAAAATTTTGGATGCGTAGCATATATCCATGTACCTGATGCAGACCGAAAGAAACTAGTTAGCAAGACCATCAGAGGAATTTTTGTGGGTTACGATATGGAGTCCAAAACGTATCGTGTGTATGAACCACTGCAACGAAAGATTATTATTTCACAGGATACAGTCTTTGATGAAAGCAAGGTTGGATTTCATCACCTAGCACAGCCGTTGCCTGACAATCTGCTTGGAATTATCACAAACATCTCTCTGAGTAACAGTGACCCACTCACTACGGCGACATTATTTCCCACACAATTGACCCACGTTTTTCCAACTTCCTCTGCCCAAGGACGTGGCCATAGCGTGGATGCACAACACGATAGAGACGTACGGCAACACGAGCAAACACCATCGACCTCGTCAACATCGACAAGTGTTGTCGACATTGACTACATCGGACATGCGAGCTGTAGTGCTTCCCCAACCAAGTCTGCATCAACGCCAGCTGGACGCGGCCAACAGCTAGCACAAGAAACCCTCGCCGAACCTACTCAGCAACCTCCAAATCCGGAACTGCCCCGGGTACCCGTAGGATCGCAGCTGAACCCCACCCGCGGACCTCAACCAACCGGATGTCGGGTCTCCTCCCGCCTGTATAGGGTCTCAACCCGCTGATACAAGGCCACGATCAGGACCTCGTCCCTTCTCCAGTCTGCCCGCAACAGGCTATGACCGCCCCCGACCCGGCACTTGCATCCACATCCCGGTACCCCAAATGCATAGGAACTCCATCGACCATGCTTTTGAACCACTAGACTCTTGCAACAATAGTAGACGTCGAGCCAACCACTTATGAGCAAGCCATACTACACCGTGATTGGCACGCCGCCATTCAAAGCGAGATCACCTCCATAATCAAAAATAAGACATGGGATGTCATCGACAAGCCACCTGATAGAAAACCCATTACAGCAAAGTGGCTCTTCAAAATCAAGAAGCATGGCGACCAAACAAAGTTGAAGGCACGAATTGTAGCACGGGGATTTCAACAACGCAAGGGAGTCGACTACGAAGATATCATTGCACCCGTGGTACGTTGGTCAACCATTAGAACTATCATTGCTTTGGCTGCAAAGAATAATTGGCCGTTGCACCAATAGATGTATGCACTGCATTTCTCAATGGCACCTTAAACGAAGATGTGGTGATGGAGATACCTCAAGGCTTCCTATGCGTAGGAAATCCCCTCAAAGCATGTCGTGTCAAACGTGCACTATATGGTTTAAAGCAGGCACCTAAGGCCTGGTACGCCCGCATAGATGTGTGGCTTATCTTCCAAGGTTTGACACGCAGTCAATATGATCCAAACCTGTATTTTTCTACAAAAGACCGCAAGCACACATTTGTGCTTCTATATGTTAACGACCTGCTTATTACAAGAGATGATTTTGACCCCATTGCAAGCCTGAAAATTGTACTCAAACACGAATTCGAGATGACTGACCTTGGAGACACGGATGTTTATTTAGGAGCCAAAATAAGACGGTATCGCCGTGGCATTTTTCTTACTCAAACAAGCTATATATACAAACTCTTGGAAAAATATGGCCTCATTGCCTAAAACCCAATCCAGCTCCCAATGGATCCTAACTCAATCCTCCGAAAAGACATGGGCATGCACCCTGTATACATAGACCCAAAGCTGTACCGTTGTCTTGTTGAGAGCTTGGTATATCTAACGAACACGAGACCGGACATATGCTATGCAGTTAGCATTGTTGCTCGCTCTATGGCTATGCCACAAATTCCGCATCTGCAAGCTGCAAAACGCATTCTTCGCTACCTCCACGGCACATCCGACTATGGACTCTTCTTCCCGGCTCACAACCTCGAAACATATCACACCTACACGGACGCGGATTGGGGCCGTGACCTTAACTCACGCAAATCAACATCTGGTATCTTACACAAGCTAGGGGATGCATCAATTTTCTGGTCAAGTAAACTTCAGCCCACTGTCTCCCTTTCTAGCATTGAAGCGGAATACCACGTCTTGACAGACGCTTCAAAAGATATCCTATATTTTTGCAAGCTTCTCAAAGAGATTGGAGTCAACATTCAATCTCCCACTCTTATCCTGACAGACAATGAATCCTCAATCAAACTAGTTGACAACCCAGTTTTACATTCGCGGATCAAACATATTGCTATCTAGCAACATTTTATCTGTGAAACGGCACAAGCCGGCCAAGTCCAAGTCATATTCACCCCTACGGCATCCAATCAGGCAGATTTCTTAACAAAGCCACCGAGTTCTAACAAGTTTCATATCAACCGACAGAGCGTTGGTGTTCTCCAACTCACCTCATAAGCTTCTGCCCACGACTTCCTCTTCCTCGTCCCCCCTTCCTTTGCCAATCCATCACTCACAGTGTCGCCCCTCTTGCCCTCTCTACGTCGAGAACAAGGGAGGGTGTTGAAAGTTCTCTGCTCTCGGCCCTTGTCTTTCATCCGTCATGGTTGTTTCTCATCCTTGCTCTCTGACCTTTCATCCACTATGTCTGCATTGACAGACTCGTGTGTATATATTCACAGGCTGCGACCTTGTCTGCAGAGCGCACTTGCGTTGCTATGCTAGTTAGTTTAAATCCAGTATTTCTACAGAACTAGATGATAGAAATCAATCACAGAAATTCCACCTTAGAGTCCACAAGTCAATCACTCACCTACTACACACCATCACCTCTCATTACAAAAACATTGAGCATAATAGCATTCCATTCCATAAACATAGCAGTGTTCAATCGATACTAACAATCCATGTACAAGAGTGTTGTTCGGATCTCTACAGATACAAATTACAGAGCCACAACACCATACTTGAGACTTATAGAGTAACCTCAAAAGACAACACTCCAATAACATCAAGCAACAGTCCCCAGTAAGCTACATAAGACAAACAAGGAGCACCCTAGACCGAAGCACCATTTTGCAGCACCAAATCAACTAGAAGTCAACACTACAGTTGTCACCATACTTCAACCTAGACGCAGGACACCACATCGCAAGACATCACCAAAAAAAGAAAGTAGCACAAAAGCCGAGGCTTGGAACATCAGAGATACATCGTGCAAGCACAAAAAGTCGGCCTCACCTCGGTTCAGCTGACCTCAATCAACTCAACAACAACCATCTTTTACATCCAACAATTCTCTACAAGACCAATCAGGCTTGATCTCTCTATCCATTGTTTTATTATGAATAGAGTTTGCAGTATAAGATTCACCCAAAACCAATAAAAATCTCTCCCACTCCACTAGCAAACCTCACCTCGGCACTTAACACTCTAAATAACCCAGATTACACTAACTACACTAACTTTTCAAACTGAGCCCCTGGCATACCAAATCTCATAGCACGGCAACAACGTCACCCTAATTGTAACCTACAGCAGTCTTCAAGCCACTGGAACACATTGCCAACAAACTCCACCAACACATGCACAACCAATGGTTATCAAGGACCGTGAGTCTTCCAGCCCATTTGAATGCCCACAAAATCTCTTACTAGTTGATGCACAGAAAAGAATTAAACACAAAGCTAATCACACAACTAATCAAAGAAAGAAAAAATCACTAGAATCAATACTAACGCTTAAAAATCAAAACCTAACATCCACAGAACAAACAGAAAGCAATCCACGCAAAAAAAACCTAAAATGCAAACATATCACAAATTCCAAACAAATAATCATAGCATTGCATGATAAATTGTATGTGCGTGCTGCATGAATACAAGAACAGATTCAACATGGCAAGAAGCAGCGCTTCACCAACAAAAAAACAACCTCCCAAGCAAAGATCGAACTCCCCAAACTCCGACTTCTCAGAGACAAAACCGTCCACGCAACTGCGTCTTCCGCGATCCAAAATTCTACCGACCTGCAACTAACTCCAAGAGACTCTGCTGGTCACAGCAAGAAACAACAAGATTGTGACTCAATCCCAACTCGCGACGTGCCCTGACTCAGCCCCAACTCAAAAAAACCTGTCCGTGACTCGACATAGCAAGAGGCCTAGACTCAATACAACAAACACCCTCGACTTGCCCCTTGACTCTATACAGCAAAAGCCTTCCACTCGCCCAACTTGACACAACAAGAAACAGCAAGACCCTGACTCAACCCCAACTCGACCTAACTCAACAAGACTTGCTCATATCTCGAGACAACAAGAGGCCTCGACTCAACTGAGCAAGAACCCTTGACTTGCCTCTCGACTCGACACAACAAAAGCCCAACTCAACACAGCAAGAACCCGACTAGATACAGCAAGATCCCGACTTCATCCAATTAAACGCCATCACATAATAATAAGTGGATCCCAAAAGAGGTGGCACATAAGCTGCCACATAGGATTATACGTTAGGATAGGAAACACGTCATTATCTACGTCAAGACGGGAAACACGTCATCCACATTAGTTGCCACCTCAAATTCCAAGTCACACTCAAATCTACGTCATCAACCACCTCATCATTCCACGGGGATGACGTTCCACGGGGATGACGAAAACACGATGAAATACTCGATCACAAAAGATCAACGTTGGCAGATGGATGAAAAACCTATGTGGCAAAAAAATAACTATAGAAATCAATCACTCACAACAATAATTGTGCCCATTTCCAAAAAAATGGTAGTTATTCCTTGGTTTTGCGTCTTCGTTTAGATACAAATTACCCATCTATAAGTAAACAAAGAGGCAAATCGCCAGTTATTAATGCCTCAATTTCTAGTACACTAAAATTTATGTTTAGTATAGTGGTACAAATAGTGTACTTACCCTAGTACACTATTTGTAAAGAAGTTGACAATTGGTGTTAGCTACCAATGTCATTAATGTAACCTTCACTCAAACCCCAATCAATCCCCCAATCATTCGAGCCCATCCTTCTCTTCATTTGCAACTACCAAATGGTTATAACTCATTCAAAACTTGTCCAAATTGGGCAACTGAGGTGTTTTTTAGCATCTAGATTTTTGTAGATGCCAAAAAACACCTCATATGTCCAATTCGGGTTTATAATGAATGAGTTCTGGCCAATTGAAAGTTGTTGATAAGATACTCTGACAGCCCTCGACTGCTGGACCTTTTTTTATACTTCTACTATTGATACACTAAATGTGCACAAGTGAAAAAAATTATGTTGAAATCTTTACTAAAATTGACAAATAGTGTAGTAGTTGGCATTTAGTGTAGGTTTTGTCACTACACTAAATGCCTCATTCGCAATTGGTGTATGGGTTTGCATTTAGTGTATACGACACTAAACATAAATTTTAGTGTAGTGATATCTGGCCACCAGCTCACTTGAGGTGCCCACCTTGAGTACTCTAGGATGCATTTTAGTATAGCCACGCTCTATGATTTATGATACCTGTAAGTTTTCCTCAAGATGATTTGATTTTTACGAACAACGTTGACAATGATCACCTTCTTCGATTAGTTTAGATAGGCAAAAAAAAATTATAGCACTTTCAAATCATGTAGAACCACTACACTGAACATAAATTTTAGTGTAGGAGGATAGAGACTGAGGAGCGCATAGTAGGCGGCGGCATTTCAACGAGTCTTTGGAAACCTGCATGTTACCAGACTTACCTGTTGGAATCACAACACGCCTGTCGAGCTGATTTGCCACGTGGCAGGGTCAAATTCACATCAACATTGACACACAGAATCACCTTTGCAGGTCCTGCAGCACAATTTTACTCATGCCTCCTTCAGGAATCGGTTACAGTTACAGTGCTAGCAAGTCCAGACACTGCATGGGTTGATGTCCATATATCCAAGCTCATGTTTCCGAGCTCCAGTACATGGTGAGAGAAGAGCAAAATTGATTCCCAGATGCTAGATTATGTATTGGACATCACTCAAGAGTCTACAATATGATAGAATGATATTAAGCATATTAGATTGAGATATTGCAAAAGTTATCCCCTAAAGGACCAAGGCATTTTAGAGGACTCTCTACTTCATTGATTCAAAATTCCCAAGATAAATTTTTTGAGAATGTAACCCTAGGATCTTCCTCAATTTATATGAGATGATGTGGTAAAAATCTTGTGAATTTTGACAGTATGGATTGAAAGGTGATTGCAGTCAAAGTGGAAAAAATTGTCTTCGGAACGGACACTTGGTTCTTTAGGGGTGAATATAATGCCGTCACAGTTCCCAAATATCTCGATGTAGGCATCTGTTAAGTTGTGAGCAACTTCGAGTCTATTGGATTAAACGGCGCACACAACATAAGTATGAGTCCTGAATGCAAGACAAGTCATCTTAAAAATACAGCTGCTTGGGACTCTGAAACAGCGTTGCAAGTAAATTGCAACACGGCGTTGAATCTACATGAGTATGTGCCTTAAAGTAACAACCCTTGTCTTTCAGCGGCTGTACTCAATTGCTACATCAAGGAACCAAGTTTCCCCTTTAAGAGTAGATATCTTACACAGCTTTGAGGGCTTCAGAGTGATGACATGGATGCCCAGGTCCAGATACGTTAGTGCAAGTGGTTGATCATCCGCTTTCATCGACGCCGTAGATGGGCCGCGTCCTGGTCCGGAGTTCGATTCAACCACGATACCAAGCATATAAAGCCATGGTCAACACATGAGAAAATGATCTGTCTCACCAAGCTTCACATTTATGAATCACCTTATTGTCTCCAATGTGTGTTCAACCGTGCTTTCTACTTCAGCAAGATATAGCGTACTCGTGCAGGTATTTACACTCGAAACGCGTTCATTACGAGCCTTGAATCTCAAATCATCTCTAGGCTAGCTCATGATTTCCTCATGAAGTGGTCACTGTATACTAGATACGTGATCCATCTCCTCTTTTGTCGATTTCCAAGTTTTCTAACCATGGTTCCAACCGTCCAACCATGGACGACTGGATTCATCCTTACCTTCCAAACTGTCCTCTGAATGTTGCAGAATGGCAACTCATCATCTTCTCATCCTAGCCTTGCTTCTGCTCATCCTCCAGCAGGCACAGATGTCCTGTGAAGCTGCACGTCCAACGAATCTGAACAACGATGCTGCAGCTACTCATCCTAATCCGTCTGAGACGACCCTGCAGCTCCGAGAAGCGAACACGGTGAAAGCATTCTTCCAATCCATTGTCAATTTCCTTTACGTAATCCCAGCAGCTGGCGAAGATTACAGTACCCATCTTGATGACCTCAAAGCACCAGAGAAGATCATCGACACTACCGGCGCTGGACTTCTCTACAACGCAGAGACTCAAGTGTAGGTGTCCATCATCTTATTCTCACTGATCCTGATCGAAGCCATGGACCATTCAGGTTTTGATGTGTACTGACTATCTGGTGCGCTTGGTTTCAGGGGGCAGGAGGATGAGGCTTCACCTCATTTGTTGATGCCATTTCAGAGTACTTCATGCAAGAAGACGAAGAACTACATCGACGACTGCTGGCGCTGCGACGAGCACTGGCAGGACCGGCGACAAGCGCTGGCGTCGTGCGCCATCGGCTTCGGGCAGTACGCCGTCGGGGGCGCCAAAGGGAAGATCTACGTCGTGACGAGCGACAAGGACGACGACACTCGCAACGCGTCCCCGGGGACGCTGCGCTACGGCGTCACGCGGACGGAGCCGCTCTGGATCACGTTCGCCGAGAGCATGACCATCGAGCTCCAGGGCGAGCTCATGGTGTCGAGCTACAAGACCATCGACGGGCGCGGCGCGGAGGTCCACCTCGTTGGCGCCTCACAGATCACGATCGAGGGAGTGTCCAACGTAATCGTTCATGGAATCCATGTGCATGACATTCTCCCCTCCGGCCCGCACCATGTCCTCAAAGGGCCCAAGCTTCTAACGTTCCGGGGCTCCACCGATGGCGATGCCATCCACATCAAACGCTCTTCCAATGTCTGGATCGACCACTCCTTCCTGTCCAAGGCCACGGATGGCCTCATTGACGCGACCAAAAACTCCACCAACATCACCATATCCAACTGCTACTTCGAGAATCAAAACAAGGTGAGTGAAACCATTACTCGCTCGAGTAATAACTAACATGACTGGTACATTTATGACATTCATGCGGCTTTGTATAAATGATGGTTTTGGTTTTCAGGTGATGTTGTTCGGGGCGAGTTCGAAGGACGATTACGACAGAAACATGCAGATCACGGTAGCCTTCAACAAATTTGGACCTGGGCTTAAGCAGAGAATGCCCAGGTGAGTTCTGGATTCAGTTATTGAAGTTGGATAGGTGGATAGATTGTTGGACCTGTGGAAGTGTCATAGAATATAACTGATGAGTTGAATCCCTCGCCTTCATGTGCTTGCAGGTGCCGCTATGGAAATTGCCATGTGGCCAACAATTTCTATACCTCAGGTTGGGGATTGTACGCTCTTGGTGGCAGCGAGGATCCAACATTCTTAAGCCAAGGCAACCGATTCGTCGCTTCCGATTCTAGCAACCGAAAAGAGGTGACATACTAAAACTCTGTGAGAAGAGGAAAGAGGCAAAATTTTCAAAACAGGGTATAGGCGTTGGAATATTGTTTGAAATGAAGCTGAACCAAGTAACATCAGAGTATATTAAATCAACATCAATACAACGTTCATGAAGTTCCCCACAACTAACTTTCACTATTCTTGATGTTGTTGAGCTTGTGCTCCTACTAAGCTTGCAAATGACACAGTTCATATGGTAGATTAGAAAACGTTCATCAGCTATGTACGACGTTTTTTCTTGTAGGTGACATCTCGGATCGACGACGGCGGACCTATTTTCGGCGGATGGCAGAAATGGGATTGGATGTCGAGTGGCGACAGCTTTGAGAATGGCGCCTTCTTCACCGGATCCGGAGTGCAGAACGCTTCCGCCAGCAACTACGTCAGAGCTCGCAGTTTTGTGCCGCGCCATGCCTCGAGGGTGGCCGACATGACAGAAGACGCCGGGCCTCTCAAATGTGTCCCCAAGCGCGCTTGCTATAGAGCAAATGATTCTTTTCATCAAGTGTCGTTAGCTGTAGATTAGAAGGAAGCATTTCTAAGGCTGCTTCTGTTGATGCTTTGCTGCATGTGTTTTGATTTGCTGGAAAAGATAGTTTATAACTTGTAAGTTTGTTATGTTGCCTACCTGGCAACTGGAAATAAAAAGTAGAGATTTCTTGTGATCGAGTATTTCATCGTGAAGGGAACTGATAGATCTTTGCTGATGGAGTGTTTCCAAACTCTTGACCTGGAGGGAACTATCGTTTAGGGCAATGAAGGAACTCTGAAGAAACAACCTCTGAAAATTAACCGAAGTGTAAGTCATTGGTATAGATGTTTGGTAAATATTCAGATGTAACTCCTAATCACTAAGTGTGGGACCTTGAAGCAATGGTGAGTATTTTCTCTCATCTGACCTTTCAACAATGATTGAAAGAGGAGAATCTATTCAACGGAAATGGACGATGAATAATAGGCCTAGTTTACACGCTGAGCTGATGCAGCTTCTCCAAAGAAGGCGAGCTATCTTTGTCACCAAATATGTTGACATACGCTGTCACAAAGAAGATAAGAAAGCCGCAGCACACGAGTAGGATGCCGCACCCAAGCCTCAAACCAGTTTTCAACCGAGTTTCCTGTGGGGATTGTAGAGCCTCGGTGTCGGCACCACTGGTCGTACCAAGTTTGTTTCTCAATAGAAGAAAACCAGGTATAATAAAGATTACTAGAACTCCTCCAGTAGACCCAATAGACGAAAACACCTGCACAAAAACGACAAGTGGTCACCGCAGAGAATAAAAGACCAATAAGCTGCAAGGAGACCAAAAGAAAGTTTCTCATTCTTGGATAGGTGCACGGATCTCACAGTTCCAAGGTCAGAAGTCACTAAAGCAGTTGCCAAAGCACAGCTGCAGATAAATAGAGTAATCGAAACATGTAGAGTTGCCGAGAAGCCCTCAGGAATTCGCCCACGTAAAACATGTCGAACGCCATCATCCAGTATGCTCCTGCACGGATAGTGGCTTACTGGGAAGTTGGCCATTGACACCTAGAACAACACACAAGGCGACTATTAGACGATGAAACAATTCATATACCTGGTAGAAAAAGAACAGCTGTTACAAAAGCCTGAAACTTTACTGCCAGTTATATGAATCATCAAGGATGAAAGATAAACAAGCAGAGGAAGGGTATTAGAAGTTATACCGCAGCCATGCCTACACGTGCAAAGTTCAAAAAGTGGTTGCTGCGGCCAAAGCTGATGAGAACGTCGCTTTGGACGTCGGGGTACAGCAAGTAACCAAATTCACCCACCTGCACAACTTTGAAAGTTTGTCAGGACATTCATGGCTATCTCGTAGAAAGTTTAAAGTCAGCAGCAACCGTACGAATCTTACCAGGCAGTAGCAAATGATGCATGTTGTCATGGATATCATTACAATTGTGTCCATACGCTTGACTTTGATAGACTTTCTTTGACATAGCTCCTCGTCGGCTTTTACATCCTCGTCGTTCAGAAGGGGCTCTTCCAGACGTTTCGAAAAGAAAGGGTTCGGGTTGTCCGCAAGCTCCGCAAAGATTGGCATGGCCTAAAACATGAACGCCTCGCATCATTGTCAGCTACATTTTTGTATACGTGAAGGTACAGCGCGACAGAACATTCAGTTCATATCTAGAAAAAATTCTATCCATAAACTGTAGACTTTGGTGGCTTGCAAAACTTCTTACCTGAATATGGCAGTGAAATGCAAAGACCAACACATCAAGAGAAATAAACGTATGATAGCCTCCCTCAAAATAGTTGACCTGTAGCCATTCCAACCAAATTTCTCATGTTTCAAGTCATGAAAGACAGTGAATGATAACAGACCCCAACAGAAGTAGCGATCCAATATTGTTTGTGATGACATGTCCAGGCTCTTTGGCCATTTTGTGGCAGCTGCAAGACGTGCCCTCATGAGTCAAACTCCTTGAGAATGAAATCTTACATGCTCTGGAAGCCCTTCACTAATCAGGTGACTGATGCTCAACGCCACCACAACGACCGTTAAATACGTGAGCAGAACCACCTGCATGGATGTGAGACATTCAGAAATCATAATGGCAGACACACACCTCAATGTTCTAAACACGAAAACATGGATTTTCAGGTTTAACCGCTTCAGAAAGACATACCGACATCGTGCTGCTCCATCTTAAATCTCTGATGTTTCTCTTAAGGGACAGAGGAAAGATCACCACTAAAGCAAATAACACTATCACGACTCTGGCAACCCCCACATCCCCAATATTTGTTTACGTGAAGACACCTTCCAGAAAATATGAAGCATCCACAAAATAGTACAGCTAAACGTGAAAGTAATGAAACTCACACAAAGACGCTGACAAAAGGACAGATGATCTTGGAAAGTTGTCACAGAAATCTAAAGCGTCTCTTTCAAAGATAACGAGAATCATCTTTCAGTCTCATATAAAAAGAGCTCAGAGGGTATCAGTATTCAAGCAAAATAAACGACCTTATTGAAAGGCAGTGAGAAACAATTTACCTGCGGTTGGCTAATAAACTGTCTCCTCCAAACCAACTGGAAAAAATAGGTTGGAAAACGTCTCCTGCAATAAATACAATGCTGGATTCAGGAAAAGAAGAAAAAAATCGATATAGCTACCCAAACCAGTCCACAAAGCAGGTCCTACGGCTTATATTTAACAATAACATTTACCCGGCACAAGAATCTGTTCCAAATTTTTCTGGTCTAGATGGTGAGTTCGCTACACCGTAATTTTGGCCAAGCGCATTCTTCAAACAACAATGCCACCTAATAGTGTTCTAAGCAAGATTTCGCTTGGAAATCCAGGCAAGTTCTGGCAAGGTTATTCGGTATGTAATTAACTATAGGATTGCTGTGAAACTACTACAATTCAAAATTTGAAGCCACATTACAACAATAGAAAATACAGCATGTGAAACGTAGTATACCTGTGATGATGAAGTAAGAAATTAGTGAGCCCACCAGAAATGCTAAGATTGTTACAGAAGTAATTACAGCCATGCTGGGCCCAAAAGTTGCCACCACCAGCTCCTGAAATGGACATCCACCAGAAAGACAGATTCCCAATGTCAACCAGAGGCAACAACACAATTTGGTGTATGACTGATGAAACAGGGACTTCTTAGAAATAACAGATAACTTCCCTAATGCACGCAACTTGCAGCCTACCTGCTACAAAGGAGGAGCTAGAGGTCCAGCACTATTTTCATTTCCCAGGATAATTTGATCAGCAGCTCTTTATTCCCAGATAAAGAGCTGCTGATTCTATTATCCTAAATAAGCATACATACGTACATACATACCAAAACATTTTACAAGTACTACTTACCTGATATGACTTGGTTTTGTACTTCTCAGCTGTCCGAACCAACAAGCATATTACTGCAACTTCGATGGACCATATCACAACGGTGAGTAAGAGCCCACCAATTAAACCATTTTGTCTACACACACAAAAAAAGACCACTGTCAGGTGAAATCCCACACTTGCTCCAATTCTAGTTCTTGCATCAAGAAAAGGACGTTATCAGGTAATTGCCTCTATGAAATCTCGAGCAACGTGAATCAGAAAACAGCAAACACTCATCACACATAAGCAAATTTCCTGAAGTCCGGCAGAAAAGATTCCAAGTATACAAAAGGTTAAGCAGTGATTACATTTCGTGCTTGGAATATGTGTATCTGGAATTGATTCTTCACATAAGAGTTGTTAGGGTGGAGAATAGTCACTTGGAAAACTTGATACTATACAAACTATTAGGGCTATTTCCAGCTCCTAAACTGCAACCCACTTGTGAGAAGTTTGAGCAGTGAGAGTTCATGTGGAAACTAAGATCATGGGTTCATTCGCACACGATAATATTACCAATTCCACAATGACAAGAGAAAAATTCATTAGTGGTGTAACCTAAACTGTGAAAGAAATTCTAAAAGTACGAACCGGAATGTGTAAGGGAAAGCGAGAACGCCGGAGCCGATGGCCGCATTGCACATGTTGAAAACCGAGACCCAGGGCGAGCGTACCTGGCCTCCATGCCTGCTGGAAGCCTCCATCGTCTGAAGCTCTAGAGAACAACACTTGCTGAAGTGAAGGACAAAACCTACAACAAGCCAGGCCTCCAACTACCTACAAGTGCAGCTTCATCCCCCACGAATATAGTACTACTTTCAAATATTCTTCACTATCTTGTAACTCCAGCTCACATTCTTCAGAGGATTTGGAGATTGCAGCTCACACGCTTTTCTCACGATGGAATGAATTACAAGCTAGAGTTAACGTAGACGAGGGAGTGGCAGTGGACTCATTTGGGTGGCGAAAGTGGAGATGGACAACGCAGCAGATGCTACAGTAGAAACTTACTACTGTGGTTGAAAGGAAGTTGACATGTAGTGTACTCATTGCAAAACAGTTGACAGATGGTGTTTGCTGTCCATGACATTCATGATTCTCCCAATCAACTTTTTTGTGCCAATAAAAATAAAATGAACTAACAAGATACCCCTAAACACTAAATACAAACATGTACACTAATTGCAAGTTAGGTAATTAGTGTAGTGGCGGAATACTTTATTGAATGTCAACTACTACACTATTTGGGAATTCCAGTGAAGATTGGAATACTGGAAAATCTACTTGTGGTCATTTAGTGTATCAAAAGTAGACGAGAGTTGTTTGTACATTTGGAGTATCAGAAGCGAAGAAGAGAAAACATAAAAACTTTTAGAGAAAAATTGGGAAAAACAACAATTTGGAGAAAAGAACAACGTAGAAAAATCAACAACTTTGAAAGAAGGACAATTTAGAAACACCAACAATTGCGAGAAAACAACAATTTGGAGAGAAAATTTTGGAAGAAGAGAACATACATATGAAAGGAAAGTGAATTTGCAATCCAAAAAAAATTACAACATTTGCAAGAAAGAGATTGTAAAATTAAAAACTGAGGTTTGAAAGGAATGAGAATTTTTTTTTAAATCATTTGAAAAAGGAAAGATTTGAAAAACAAAAACTTTAAAATGGAAAATTTTGAAAAAAGGAAACATTTTTTAAATGAAACTTTTGAAAAAGTAATCTATTGAAGAAGGAAATATTTGAAAAAGAAAACATTTGAAAAAATAACATTTAGAAAATTAACCTTTGTAAAATTAACTTTTTGAAAAAGTAATCTTTTTAGAAAGCAAACATTTTGAAAAATGATTGTTTGCAAAAGTAACTTTCTTCAACATTCATGGTGATTCCACTGAATCACAGTACCAAATCACTACATGCCACATAATTTCTAAAACAAGCCCTGCACGATTCAAACCTCCACCAAAAAGAAGAAAAGAACTCCGGTCTTTGAAGGAGGTCAGGGCGGATAGAGTGTCTGTTTATTCCACCACTAAAACCACAACCACATTACGTGACAAACACCATTATTAACTAATCAACATAAGCTCATGACTTGATGAGATCAACAACTTTCTATAATCACCAGTTACAATACTTCAATACATTTTTAATCCATCAGATCCCAAGGCATTTTCCCTCAAGAAACACTCCAAAACTGCCACTATCAACAAGTGGCAAGAAAATCTAATTTTGAAGTACAATTTTGGACTTTTAACCATAAGATATTAAAAAAGACTTCTATATGAACTTATATTTTTTTTGGCTACAGTCCGCAGCACAATTATAAAAATTATAGCATTTAAAGTCAAAAAAATGGTTCATTTTCTTCTGTGCGTTGAGTAAATCAACAGACTTTGACTTCACTTGGTGTCAAATTTTTGCACTATACAAGGTCTAAATCCCTTATCATTGTGTTAAGCAAGATGTTAGTTCCTCATACACCAATTTTTAGAGGTAGAGAAGGGGTGTCGCATATTCAAAACAAGTGTGCAAGAAGTGGAGGTTCAAAAATTGCCAATTCATGTTTAATTTTTTTGTGAACTTAATATGTTTAAAAATGATATTCCAAACGGTCAATAAGAAGGTTTCACCGCATTTTGTTGTCAAACAAATAAAAAGTGAAAATTATGAAGATCTCTAGGTGTTATGTAGAAATGAAAAAGTTTTTTTGGTATCTTGCCCGACAATGTGTAAAAATGTTTGACTTGCGTTAAAATGTTTTTTACACCGAAGACAGGAATTTTTCTTGCCATTTTCAAAGAAGGTAATATTCTCTATATTTCAGTGTCGACCAAAAATTCTAGCAAATATTTTGGAGCTGCCCGGCGTTCCCAATTTGACTTTGAAGGCTAATAACTTTCAAGTTATGAATCCAAAAAATTAGAAAAAACACTTCCACGAAGATCTTATCATGTACAATCTAGTATAAAATTTTCAAAAAGAAAAGATTTTTTTTCAAATTTTAGGAACCTGCCCAAAATGAAAAACGTCACACCAAGGTTAAGTAGGCCTATAGGGGTTAATGAATAACAGTTATAATATGCAATTCACCTTAAATATTGTGGATGTATTATTAAGAGGGCAGAAATAAGTATCTACCCGTGATACAACATGAGGGCCCATGACTTGGTTCAATGTTATCAAGGTCTTTGAAAGCTCCAATCTTGGCCTCCAGCTCCTTCTCACACATACAATGCTTCTTCTGAATACAAAATGAGCAACGGTCATCACTGTAATTAAGCTTACCACAATGAGAATACTTCAACTACACCATTCAAGGGTGACATTCAAATTGGCGTTTGGGCAATTCCAGGGATGGTGTCCCACACTGCTGCCAACTTTGACGCCCTCCATAGGGCTGAAAAATTGTTCTTTTACCCTGAAATTTTGGGAACAACATCACCTCTATGTTGAAAACATGCATACCAAATTTCAAGTCCAAAGGACTTATAAAACAAAAGATATTAAAAATTAACCACCATGGGGTAGCTGTGAGAAAAGTTTCTCAACCGCCAACTTTGACACCATCCCAAGGATTGAGGAAATTTTTTTTGCCCATGGAACTTTTGGAGTGAGAACACCTTTATGTTGATTACATGTGTGGAAATTTTCAAGTCCAAAAAATGCACCAAAAAAATCACATCCCAAATCTACCAACATGTGTAATTGTGAGAAAAAAAGGGAAAAACCATTTTACTACTTCCAACTTTGACACCCTCCCTAGGATTGAGGGTTTGTTATTTCAACATTAAATTTTTGACACATGGTAACCTTTATGTTGATAACATGTGGGAAAATTTTCAAGGCCAAAAAATGTATTCAAAAGAAGATATTCAAAATCTACTAACATGGGGGTTAGTTGTGAGAAAAGTTTCACAGCTGCCCACTTTGACACCCTCCCAAGAATTCAAAAAAAATTATTTGTCCATGAAATTTTGGGTATGAAGTCACCTTCACGTCAAATACAAGTGTGGAAAATTTCAAAATCCAAAAGATTTACACAAAAAACATATACCAAGTCTATCAACATGTATTGTTGTGACAAACAAAGGGGAAAGTTTACCACTACTTCCAACTTCAACACCCTTCCTAGGATTGAGTTTTTGTTGATACATAATGAAATTTTGGCCACAAGATCATCTCTATATTGGTAACATATGAGATAGATTTCAAAGCCAAAAGATGTATATACAAAAAAAATTATTCCATATCTACCAACGTGTATGTCCTCCATTAGCATCAATCACCACTTGTAACCTTGAGGGCATAGAATGACATAGTTGAAGGAGCTTTGTACCACTAACCAAATTCCACTCTTTTTCAAGAAGTACCTTCATCACTTCTAAGTTTCTAGGGCATTCCTTGCCATGTTGCACAACATCTTTTAGCATCCTCTAGACATTCTTGATTGGATTGAGATCGGGAGAGTTTGCAGGCCAATTGAGCTTTTCGAGTTGGTGGGTTTGTCTCCATTCTTCACATGTTTTGCTACGATGAACAGGTGCACCATCTTCCATTAGCACTCCTTCTGGAAGTCTACTCAAGAAATGAATCAATTCGCCATCGTAGACCACTTCAACCAAATCTTTAGCAGAACGTTGAGTTTTTGGTATAAAGACAAGTTGTGACTTTTGTCCTCCAGCAAATGCACCCCAAATCATCAAAGATGTCCGTCCACTTTTAAAAGTAGGAACTATACAACTTGATGAATAACGCTCATATGCACTTCTCCAAACATGAATTTGCCGAGAACTTTTTCCAATCTCAAAAGTAGATTCATCTGTCCAAACAATACGCTCCCACTCTTTTGGACTCCATCCATGGTACTTCTGAGCAAAAGCTAACCGTTGAGACATGTGATGGGATGTCAAGAAAGGTTTTTTGACTGCAATTCGACTAAAAATACCACTTTTATGTAATACCCTTTGAATAGTACGTCTACACACTTGAGTACGGCACATATTAGTAATCTCTGAGACCGAGGAACGACGATGAGTTTTTGCATAACGCACAATATTATTCACATCTCTCTCACTAAGTTTTTTAGCGTGACTTCCACCACAAGGTTGCGCTTATAAGTTCCATCTTCTTTAAACGTTTTTACTAACCTCTGAACTGTTCTAACAGAAACTCCAGTACAGGCTGCAATTTGAACTCCTGTATTTCCTCCCTCACTCAAACCTATAATGCGAGCACGGATTTCATTTGAAATTGCCATTACAGACTATTTTTTATGATGTTGATACAATACTAAATGCTCTTCAATAAGTAATCAATATAATACTCAACCTATGGCAATTGGATTATATAATTCAGTAAACACAAAGGACTCAGCTTATGGCATGTGCACTAAATAAATCAATCAACAACATAACACTCACATTGGCATGTGCATTAGGTGATAACCATGGCATGTGCATTAGGTGATAACCATGGCATGTGCATTAGATGATAACCATGGCATGTGCATCAATTGAGTGAACCAAAAAATACTCTTGGACATACTCATGCCACATGTGATTCGTCAACACTCAGTAAACTAGTCAACAACACTCAAAAAAAAAATATATATATATATCCACTCAATAAATCAACCCATATGTGATATGCCCACTCAATGGATCAGCCCATATGTGATTTGTCTACTCAATCATTCAACAACACTCAGCCCATATCTAATATGTCCACTCAATACCATCTCAACATTCACTCTCCATACCATCTCAACATTCACTCTATTACAAATCACATGACAAAATACACACAACATTTCCTTTACATAGTGCTCAACAGATATTTGGAGGAGAAAACTCGTCATACGTGCATAATGCACACCAAACCTTATGACAAGTGGATTCTTCTACACAAAACAACTCTGCAATTCTACATGTAGATTTCATTGATCTTTTCAAGATGCATTTAAGTTTGGTAGCTTAGTCACATGAATAAAATCAATGAAGAGTACGAGGTGTCAAAGATAATTTGACATTCTCAATATGCCCCTTCAATATAGTTTCTCATTGTTACAAACATTGGTAGATATGGAATAATTTTTTTTGTATATACATCTTTTGGCTTTGAAATCTATCTCATATGTTACCAATATAGAGATGATCTTGTGGCCAAAATTTCATTATGTATCAACAAAAACTCAATCCTAGGAAGGGTGTTGAAGTTGGAAGTAGTGGTAAACTTTCCCCTTTGTTTGTCACAACAATACATGTTGATAGACTTGGTATATGTTTTTTGTGTAAATCTTTTGGATTTTGAAATTTTCCACACTTGTATTTGACGTGAAGGTGACTTCATACCCAAAATTTCATGGACAAATAATTTTTTTTGAATTCTTGGGAGGGTGTCAAAGTGGGCAGCTGTGAAACTTTTCTCACAACTAACCCCCATGTTAGTAGATTTTGAATATCTTCTTTTGAATACATTTTTTGGCCTTGAAAATTTTCCCACATGTTATCAACATAAAGGTTACCATGTGTCAAAAATTTAATGTTGAAATAACAAACCCTCAATCCTAGGGAGGGTGTCAAAGTTGGAAGTAGTAAAATGGTTTTTCCCTTTTTTTCTCACAATTACACATGTTGGTAGATTTGGGATGTGATTTTTTTGGTGCATTTTTTGGACTTGAAAATTTCCACACATGTAATCAACATAAAGGTGTTCTCACTCCAAAAGTTCCATGGGCAAAAAAAATTTCCTCAATCCTTGGGATGGTGTCAAAGTTGGCGGTTGAGAAACTTTTCTCACAGCTACCCCATGGTGGTTAATTTTTAATATCTTTTGTTTTATAAGTCCTTTGGACTTGAAATTTGGTATGCATGTTTTCAACATAGAGGTGATGTTGTTCCCAAAATTTCAGGGTAAAAGAACAATTTTTCAGCCCTATGGAGGGCGTCAAAGTTGGCAGCAAAATTTCAGGGTAAAAGAACAATTTTTCAGCCCTATGGAGGGCGTCAAAGTTGGCAGCAAAATTTCAGGGTAAAAGAACAATTTTTCAGCCCTATGGAGGGCGTCAAAGTTGGCAGCAGTGTGGGACACCATCCCTGGAATTGCCCAAACGCCAATTTGAATGTCACCCTACTGTACATAGTGTGGATGCATTAGTGATGTGGGAGAAACCCCCGAGAGGGAGAAGTAGTTCCACACTACTAATTCCTTGTCTGGTGGGCATAGTCGTAGTGGTGGAACGGACAAACACTTTATTCTCGCCGACCCCTTCGAGGCTGGCGTTCTTCTTCTTCTATGGGTGAAAAATGATGTGCACCACATCAATTACAATTATGGAACATAATTAATGTGGACATATTTTAACATGGTCATGCTGCTCACTACCCCCTCACTGTAGCTTAGTGCCAAATATCTTCCATTCATTGGCACCTCATCTCCACTAACCACCCCCTCTTCATCAATCTACATTAATTAAATGTCAAAAAATTTGAAACATCCCACACTATTTTTTGAGGTACATGATTTGATGTTGATTGAGAATTGAGGTGGACCATTGTATTTTGTGTTTATTGAAGTTAGGGCAAATAGATTGGTCCATTATATTCAATGAATGGTGTGTTGGCATGATCCTTTGTCCAAGAGCCTAAGTTTGAAGTGCCTCAAACTTGAAATGTTGCCTCAACAACTCAAAGACATACCACTTTTTGAAAGTGAGGGACGGTTGATACTTCTCCTTCATCTACGTTTGGAATTTGAGCTTCTAGTATGGCAGAGAGATATTGTCAACCCATCTAGAAAATTGATCTAGCACCATATTCTAAGGATCTTCCTACATCTCCTCAAATATGCCCACATTCCAAACTCGAAGCCTACAACTCATGTTCCACGCCAAAACAGGCTCAAAACCTTGGTGGAATCTAAAGTTGATCCAAAGTTGACCCAAAGTCTATGGTATAGTCGCTCTCCAAGTAATCTAGTGACGAAAGTTGATAATATCAACGTCAAGTATGCACTAGAAACCAAAAACTATTTAAGGTTTAAGAGCAATTTGAACCTACAATCACCACCAACCTTTGTGGTGTATTAGTCATAACCTCCAACTACCATAGGTCCAACAAACACCCCATAAAAAGGTCTTGCCCATCATGAACTCAACTTCACTCCTACAAAATGCCTAAACAAAAAGTCTACATACAACAGAACATGGGACAACACTAGAAACCCTAGCAACAATGCATGCTATGAGTGAAGGTACCAGAAAATTAATTTTGAAAAGCAAGATTTGGACTTTCTTTTCTATCCAACAAATAGCAAAATTGAAGATAGTAAATTAGAACCACTAGCACCTCCTTGTAGAAGATGGTCACCAAAGTTGCAAAAACTTATACTAAAACAAGAAAGACACTCAAAAGTGTCCTTCCAAGTTCCAACACTTGAATTTGTGGAAATACATGGAAATTGGTGTTTAATTCCTAATTTAGGCCCAAGTGTCCCATGAAGGAACAATTTTAATTTTGGGCAGGTTCCTAAAATTTGAAAAAAACTCTTTTTTGTATAATTATTATACTAGATTGTCTTTGATAAGAGCTTTGTGGATATATATATATATATATATATATATATATAGAGTTTTTGGATTCATGATTTGAAAGTTAGTACTACTCAAAGTTAGAAATGGGGACTCCGGGTAGCTCAAAAATTTTGCTAAAAATTTCTATTGACATTGAGATTTTTCATACATATAGAGAATATTACTTTATTTGAAGTTGTCAAAAAAAATTCTTGTCTTTAGTGTAAAAAAACTTTTTAACTCAAGACAAACATTTTTACACATTTTGGGCAAGCGAGGAAAAAAACTTCTTCTTTTCTATATAAAACCTAGAGATCTTCATATTTTTTATTTTTTATTTCTTCAACAACAATATGTGGTGGGAACCTTCTTATTGACCGTTTGGATTATCATCCTAAAACATAATTAATTCACAAAAAAATAAAATGTGTGTGATCAATTTTTTAACCTCTACAACTTGCACACTTGTTTTCAATATGCTACACCCCTTCTCTACCTCTAAAAATTAGTGTATAGGGAATTAGCATCATGTTTAAGAAGAATAACTTTGGTCCTTGTTAGGGAACCAAAGTGAATAAAGTGTCTATTTGTTCCACTAGAAAATCAATGTCCACTAGGCAAAGGTTTAGTAGTATGGAACTACTCCCCCCTCTCTAGTATAGACACTATGTAACCAAAAACTAGTAACCAATAACCATTAATCATGAACCAAGGATCAAAGTACCAAATTAGAGCCACAAGGCACATTTTGGGGGGATGAAATGTGGGGGTTGATTGTGTGCTTTTAGGAGGATTTAGGAGGTATCATTTGGTTTGGGGAGCGGTTGGTTATTCTCAATTTTTTGATTGTGAAGGAGAATGGACATTGCATATTTGATAGCAATGGAGTTAATTTTTGTGGATGTCTTTTTAATTTGGTTGATGGGGTCATTGAATGTTTTTTCGAGACTTTTCGTAGATGGAGTAAAGGTGGTAGCTCTAGCTTTGGCGGCAATGACAATAAGGGGTCCAGCTTTCCATCCAAGTGCTATAATGTCATTAATAAGTGGTTGGTATTTATTAATTTTGTTTTCAATTGCCTTTGGAGAAAATTTATCAACACAATATTTAAATTTGATAAATTGGATACATCATGCTTAACACAATGGTAAAAGATTTAGACCTTGTGTAGTGCAAAAATTTGATACGAAGGGAAGTCAAAACATGTTTTTGGTGTGAAAATGCCTTGGGCCTTTAGGGGGTTAAATATACCGTTCAACCATTGAAAACCGTCATTCAAGGCTGAAGATCAATTTAAAACGTCAATTCAACAACACCAATGAAATTTTTAGCAAATAAAAAAATGTACAACAAATTCACATAAAGTGGGCTTAAATTTTGCTCAAATCTAAATTGAAATGCCCCAACCATTGAATTTCAAAAGTTGAAGACTATTTTTTTTAGTCATTTTTAGATTGAAAAATAAATTTGGTCAAATGTATCAGAATCAAAGATTTTACAAATCTTAGAAAGCTTGATATTTTAGAAATCTAGGAATACTAAGTTTTCTAATTTTACTGTATCTATCAAATTTGGCAAGATTTTAAGTCTACCAATTTTCAACATTTTAGAACCTATTGAGACCCTGAATCCCATATCTACAACTAATAGGAGTCCAGAATTTACTGAAAATCATGGATCTGAAATCTACATTAGAATTTCCAAAACCTATTGGGTCTAAAATCTTGGGAATCTACAAATGTTGAGATTTCAACAATGAATATACCTGAATATTTGTAGAATTTATGAAAGTGAGAATTCTAGAATTTTTAAAATAAGATTTTTAAAATCTAGAATTAAGTTGATTATTGCAATCTACAAAATGGAGATATCTTTAATCTAGATAACTTGAAAATTTCAGGGAGACTTACTAGCATAGGGTAGCCTTGGAAGAAACTTGAAACCCTTTCGCCACTCCTAACTTATCTAAAAATTGTCCAATTGAGGTGTTATTTTTTGAGTTTTCTTTGTCTACAACTGTAGTAAGGGCAATATTTGCAAGAGTCTTCATTGTTTCAAGTCCAAAATAAGATCTAGAGTAGTAAATGGGAGATTCTTGTCAAGTAAGAAAATTTGACATTCAACATTTAATTAGTCAAGTGTCTCTCATTCCACCAAGGGAATAGGAAAATGTCAAGCTTTATGAAATGGCTAAATCACCATCTCCAAGCAAAAACTAGCAACAACAAGCTTTTTTACAAAATTGACTTGACAAGAATGTCAAATTAAGGGGGATTTGTTATTTCTACACTCAAATCCCAGGCGGATGAAATCATTTGCCGAACAAGAAATGCAAGGATGGATGAAACACCATCAAACAAAAAGTAGACTAGGGGAATGTAAATTAATCTACTTGAATACTACTTTGACACGATGAGGCCTCCGATGTCACATACTCTGACAAGGCCGTTAGGATTTATGGTAGTACAAAATAACACCTCTTTCATTTCAAAAGGTGATTGAACGAATTCTAAATTGAGATCAAAACCACCAAACTTTTAGATTCGATAAAGAATGTAGCTAAAAGACTACCTACAAAATTCTATGTGCAATAGACTTTTTAAAAAAGTGAGCCAAATTTTCAATAAAATATTGGTCCTTTGATTAAGAATTCTACTATTTGTTTACTCTATGTACCTATTGGATATGGATAAGCTTGGTGATCTTCAAACTCAAGGTAGAAGTAATTTTAATGCCCTTTGAAAAATAAAGAAAGACATGTCATGATGGATCATGAATCTAGCAACCATTTTCCTTACAAAGAAATCTAATACTCAATTAATTTGCATCACAATAACAAGACTCTCCTCTAAAAGGACGCAATTGGTTTGAGATGACACTAACCCTTTTAGTAGGCCAATGAACTCACAAGATTTGGAAAAATCTACAAGTGCAATAGATTGTACACACAACATCTACACACATGGTACATTCCATTGCAACACCCCTTCACAAAAATCACTGCAGCTCACCAATGCTTGCATTGATTTTGTTGGCGCTGGTCTTGGTTGATGCTCACCTTGCTCCACCTCTAATTTTCTTAGAGGTAGCTTGTAGCGCTTGCTACAAAGGTTAACGTGCCCAAACGATCCAATTATGTACATTAGGCTTTAACCCTTTAACGCCAAACATTGTGAGGGCAAAACCCAGATTTTAAGGGATGTGCAATTTTGTGGTCGTTGTAGGCCATATTAGAGCTTTGTTTCTATATCTAACCGGACATTCTCTTTTCAAGGCGATGATCTCCTATCTCCAAAAATTTCAAAGCAGTCGATTGCCCGAGTTGGTCGCAATGTACGCATTTACAAGTGATACACATGAGAGAGTAGAAGCAACAAACACTACGGTCATGGGCACGTATCTCCTTCCAAGACGGCCATCTATATGATTGTGGTTTCAACACGTGTCAATTATTTCTATGCATGGCACGTCCAGCTCCACATTGTGTGCAAACGAGCCTCCAACATGACACTTTCTCAATGATTCACTCAGGGGCATTTCTTAGGTGGCAAAGATGATAATGGCACCACCAATGTCAGCTGAAGTGTATACAAACACTGTTTACAATGGAGTAGAGCGTCTAGAACTTTGAAGTCTACAGATTTGTGCATGGAATCAGCAGAGAGAGTGAAGGAGTAGGACATAAGAGATGGCGTCAAATTGCAAGACGGTGTGGTCTTAAGAGATAGCCCTTGCATATGCGCATGCAAAAGACTCCAACGGACTGAAGATGGGACGCACAAACCAAGATCTTGTGAGCAACAAGAGCATCTCAACCATTAGGTTGTCTTTATCCTAAAACGGCCCCACAAACGCCATGGGAGGTATTTAGCTTTGCTCTATCGGCGGAGCCATTCCTCAACGCTCGATTTGAATGATGGCAATGCAATGGTGGCTTTGTCATAGCAGCTCGGAAGCGTTTGATGAAGTGCTAGAGACAAGATCTGAAAGAAGAAGAGAACTCGGTATTGCAGATGTGTTGTACTCGGCACTGGCGTCAACTTGTACTTCGACGAGGATGGCAACCTCGTGTACTTCTCGGACTTCTCCGACCAGCTGAGGTTCGCCTTGCAATACTTCTTTGCGTCCTTGGAGGCCTTGTCACTCCACAAGACTACAAAACACACAATCTACATTAGCCTGGAAAATTACTCCAGACATCTACCGAGATAAAGAAGCAAGAAAGTTTCTTTAGACATGAAACTACCAAATTCCAAATTTCACTTCAAAATAAAATAAATATAGAGAATCATCTAATCCATAGAATGTCAAGTCCTAGTCCCCAAGAAAGTAAAAGAATTAAAGGCACTATAGGGCCTGACCCTCTAGTGCCTAAGAGGCCCAAACCCGTTCTCTAAGGAATGAAAACGCGCTATTGCAGTCAATAGAGAAAACTAGCGCTGAAACATTTTTCACGATGGACCTAGCCCAAGTTACGATGATTCTAATGAAACCATTGCCGCAAGAATCGATGCAGACTTTAACAAACTACAATGATTTCAATTGTGGTGATATGTATCTGAAGTGTACATGATGTTCTCCATAATCTATCACCCTCATAGAATCTCCTAAGTCTTGCCGGTAATGCTCAGCACTAAAGAGGGTGGCTATGGATGATAGAAAATCTTCAAATGTAATAGATGATACTCTACATAATCTATTACACTCGCAAATTCTCTCATCATCCACAGGCACCTCGTCCTTAAAGGGTGAAAGGGCTAAAGTACTATATGATAGTGGAGTGGTACCGAAGCCAAATTGATGCATCAACGTGGCGGTGAAATTTTCTCTCTACATAATGTCAAAATACCTTAAACCGACACTTTAGTGATTCTGTGTTTCAAAAGTTGAGATTTAATTGCAAGAAAAATATGCTTGGGTAGAGAAATAAGGTTCTGATTTGTGAGAGAATTTTTTTTTTGAAAACAACGTTGTAGATTGTGAGAAAAAAGAAAGAAATTGGGTTTCCTCCAATCAACCCTAAAGCGACCAGGTTTAGTGACAAAACCAAACCTTAAAAGCACATTAAACCGTCACCTCTATCCCACCAAACCGCCAGCTCCATCCAGCTCCATCCTTGCATTCATTGGTGGGCTTGGAATAGACTTGGAATATTTCTGACAGAAATTATGACAACAAAAGAGAGGAAGAAATCGGTTCTGAGGAGGTCTGTAGGGTCGCTTCAGGGTTGAGTGTCGGTTTAAGGTATTTTTGACGTTAACAGAAAATAAGCAGTACAGCAACTTGTGATCTCCAAATAAATTTTATTGAAAAAAAAAAACACAAAAGGAGAAGTGATAATCCAGAAAAATAATGAAGAGAAGGACCGTCCCAAATACGTAGATATTCTGTCCCGAATACGTAGACAACTCCCTCCTCTACCGAGCGTGAAGATCCCAACCAAACATAGCAAGGCTTCGCGCGAAAGCCAAACTCACACTTTGGAGGGGTTTCACGAACTTTTAGATTTCCATCCTCGCTGCAAGTTTTTCACTCCGAAGCAAGTACATGAGAATTCCATTCCAAGCGCTTGTTCGTTGAAGCAGCAGCAGCTCTGATGCAATGCATCATCTTCAAATTCTGAGAAAGAACAGCTTTCAATTTGATTCTCGGCATGAAGAAGGGCAAGCAGAGGCAGCAGCAGCAGCAGCCGCAGCAGCAAGCGCTGCCAGAGGTGGGCACCTCGGCGATGGAGGAGGCGCCCGTGCGGATGATGCTGCTGGACGCCATCTTCACCGACGCTCCCGCTTCTGCCCCCGCCACTCCACCCTCTGTAAGTTTATTTGGATCATCAGATTGCGTTTGTGAGCAAGTGTTTACTATCAGCTTTTGATCACGAGATAGCTATTTTTCCACTGCTAATTTTTTTGGTTTGTCTTTTAAGAAAAGGGTCTTGTTCAGTGATGTTTCACTTTTCATATTTTGGAGCAGGTGCTTCTTTACGGGCTGAGTTCTGATGGTGAAAGCATTGCGGTTCACGTCAATGGTTAGTGTCTCACTTTTGTTTGAAGGGAGTGGGTGCAGCCGTTCCAGTAACAACCACTTTGATGGTTCTGTGGAGACCATGGCCTTTTGTTTGATTTTGAAGCCATTATTTGATGTCTTGTGCTGTCTTATTTGTTAAGATAAATGTTGAAGTGAAGCTCATTCATTGAAGAGCATGTGATTTACTTCAGGAATTTATCTTTTGAGGTGGTTGGCGGTGCAGATTTTGTTCCCTACTTCTGGTTTCCGGCTCCTGTGTGCAAAGTTGATGGGAAGGAAGTGCCCTTAGAGGAGGCCAGCTTGGACACCGTCAAAGAGCATCTCAATCACAAAGTTCTGGCCAGTCGTAAGAAAACTGGCGTTCCCAGTGAGCAGTTTGTAAGCCTTCTTGTGATCAGTGATTTTCTTTAGAAAGAACTGGAAACAACGAAATCAGTGGACGATGATGCAGAAGCCCTAATCTTTTGGGGGATCACAGCTTGCACGCAGATGCCGTCCTTTTGTCTGGGTCACTTTCTTATGCGTTGTGCTGTTGCAGGTTGCCACCATTGCAGCAGAGTATAGGACACCGCTGATGTATTACCGTCGTGGTGGCCCATTCTTGTTTCTGAAGGTTTGACTCATCCACCTTTGAGGTTATGTTTGTGTGAGGTGAAGTAAACACATGTCTTTGTGGATGTCACATTTGACCGCGTGATGTAGGTGGAAGTATGGAGAGGTAAAGACATTGGCGTCGTTGCGAAGGAGCTGACGGCAATAGCTGAAGAGAACGAGATGCGATCCGCAGGGCTCATCTGGAAGGATCAAACCTCTCACGAAGAAGGCATCAAAGTCAGTATCTATCTATATAACTTGAGAGAGCATCTTAGATGAATCTGACTGTCTTGTTCTAGGATATTCACGGTGTATATCCACTTCTTTGGTTGGAGTTTCTTTTTCTCAACCTCCTGTGCACATGATGGTAACTTGGTTGGGCAGCTGGGCATGCGATTCTTCTGTGACACAGCAATGGCAGGAGGCTCTTGGGTGGAAATTAAGCACGCTGAGTCGATTCCGCATGCGCAATACAAGACAAGGTGCTCCAAAGAGCTGGCGGCATGCTGGCGAAGTCTTAGGGGCTTAACCCCAGACGCAACGCATCACATGGAGTTCACGGAATCAGAAATTATTCTGGACATGGATGACCCAAGCGACAACTCTATTCCAGATGATGAGGATCTTCCTAACTTCACACAGATTAAAACCAAGACGGATTTTCCTCTGCCCAGAGTCTCTGAAGAGAATCTAATCGCCCCTTTACGGGTAGTTTCCTTACATGTACAGTGCTCTGGTGGTGGAAAAATACTCTCTGAAAGCAGCAGTTCTTCCTCCGTTGTTAGAGGTAGAGGCAGAGGCAGAGGCAGAGGCAGAGGAAAGGGTAAATCTGAACCTGTTCTCAAACCAAGTACTAGAGAAATCAGAACTGAGGAAGCTGCTGACATTGAGGGCCTAGTAGGTGGAGGATCCGCAGTTCCATCGAGAGACCCGGTGCTTGTGATATCCCACATTGTTCAACTTCGAGGTGGGGACCGAGGAAGGTCGAGGCAGGTTGTTTTTACTCATGGGAAAACCTCTCTGCAAGGGGGGGCACTGCCAGGAGTTGAGGTGCGGCAATTTGACTCTGAAACAGCCATGCTGACAGCTTGGTGTGAGTTTTTTTACTGGGAGATCGACCCGGATGTCGTTTGTGTGTACCAAATGAAGGAAAGCTTGCGCTACATGGCAGAGCGGTTCAAAGTCCTGAAACTGGGCGCTTTCGACATCGGTCGACGCAAAGGCCAATCAACTGAGGTACAACTTTTTATGATAGGTCAAAGCATAGGAGGTTCTTCGAAGAGACTTATTTCATAGTGCTTTTTGATTGTTTTACAAGGAGATGAATGCGCTTTAAATTAACATTCAGCTCTACTCCGGTGGACCTCGTGTTTGGCTGCAGGTGAAATCAGTTGTGACCTATGGAAAACATTGGGTGAGGCAGCAATCTCGTATGTCGTCGACTTCTAATCAGGAGGTGTATAGAGCTTATGTGGAAGGAAGGCTGGTTATTGACATGCTCCGAGTTGTGCTGGTGTCGTTTACCCTCTCCACCTTCACTTTGGGAGAATGTTCTCAGGTGAGCTTGTTTCAATTCCTTTGCCTTTTGTGGCAAGCAGAATACGGTGTTGGACATCTCTAATGCGTCTGAGGGCAGAAGAGAAGTTGGAGTTTAGATTTATGTGGTTCTAGTGAGTTGTTGGCCTTTTGGTCTACGTTTCACAACTCATGCTTCCATTCTCTAATTATCATAACTAACTGATTAGATAATTTTAGTAGATACTTTTGATCGTATATTACTGGTGCTTGACCGTTGGAGCTATGAGAGGGAGCTGTTATACTTGTATGTCAGACCACTTCAATAGGTCTAGTTTCTTGTCGGTTGCCGTCCAAACCGCAGTGATTGAGTAGCATTGCATTAGATGGGGACAGTTGTTTCTAGGAACCCCGAAGGAGGTGCTTTCCACCGCTGCAGTGTCGGAGCTTTGGCAAGGCAAGCATGGGGGTCTGAGCCGGCTTCTATTGTACTCACTCCACGAAGCTGAGGTGGGCATTCTCAAAAGCTACAGTCAAGCTCTTTTGCTATGAATGATCCAGATTCTAAGAAGTATTTCATCAATACCTACGTACCATGTTTGGCAGACTGCTCTTAATCTTATGGAGAGGTTGCAAACAGTTCCAGAGACAGTGGAGATGGCAAGAGTTACCGGGTTGACACTCTCTGATGTCCTCTACAAAGCTCAGATGGTGCGAGTCCAAGTAAGTGGACTATTTCATCCCTCTATTTGGATTCTACACATATCGGTTCTTTAGCTATGTAGGCTACTGATAATTGGCCTTCCTTGTGGTCTCAGAGCTTGCTTCTACGAAGTGCACGCAGAGAAGGTTGGCTTCTCGGAGGGACAACTTTGAATGGTGAGTCTTGTGCTCTAAATATTATCTTGTATCACGTGTACTACAACAGCGGCAGGAATAATTGTTGGTGTGGGATCTTAACTTTGAAATACAGGGCAGCTATCAGAGAGTCCTTTTCTGCTACACCCAAAAGATAATCACACGGTCGGATTTTATCAGGTATTTGACCCAAGTGAGAAGTGCTGAGTTTTCATATGAACTCTTCTTGATTTGCTGTTAGTTTCATATGTGATATAACATTATGCAAGGTAAAGAGAACTCTTCTTCATTGGTAACTTGTGATATATTTAATGTGCAGGACCCTATTGCAGTTCTGGATTTTGCTTCGCTTTACCCATCATTGTTTATGGCTTACAATCTGTAAGTCCCAAACAACTTCTCCCTGCGTATTTGTAGTAGTTGTTGCCGCATCAATCAGTTGTCTCTGGGAATTTTAGAATACAGCTTTTCTTAATATCCCTTCCATGATCAGGTGTTACACAACGTTGGTCCACCCCGAGGACGCAAAAACAATGCCTGCTCATCAGTTAACCACGAGGTAAGCTTTGGAATATTGTTCGACCATATATTGCACGTTTGTGAGTAGGTAAGGACAGTGTCTTCATTAATATCTTGCTGTCGTGTACTGAATAGCTCTGCATCTATGGCGTTGTGAACCATTTCCTGAAGGGTGTTACCTAAAAATTCTTTACAGACTTGACGGACTTTCGTTCAGTTATACAACCTGTGAATTTGGATTTGTGATGTGCAATAATCTGATGCGTTTCATTGGTTTCCTTTTGAATGCTGATGGGCGGGTGGTTTTCAGCCCAACTGGAGCCCAATTTGTAGTGTCATCGGTACGACGAGGTGTTTTGCCGCGCATTTGTGGTATGAGCTCAACCTATTGCAGTATCTTTGTCCAATGAAATCTTTGATATTACAGCCTTGTGTCCATTTCCTTGACCAAGCAACTTCCTGTTCTTTAACTGGTTCTAGAGATCGTTGAGCTATAGATCAATAGTGATTGTTCACCAGCAAACTGTAACCTTCACTCCAAAACTGCTGTCCTATGTAGCAACTTGTCATATTTTTACTTGGTAGTTATGTTTACAACAACTTGAGTTGCTTCGCAGGTGCTTTGATTACAGCGCGAAAACAAGCTAGAGACCGTATGGCAAAGGAGAGTATAAGCCCTGAGGAGCATGCAGTACTGGATGGGAGGCAGAAGGCGCTGAAGGTGCAAACACAAACCACTCTATTTGATGTAATTATATTAGCTTGCTTCAACACGATTGCCATCGTTCTAGGTAGGCCCACATACACTAAATGAGACCGGCGTTGTTTTGCGTGGTTGCAGCTATGCTCAAATGCCTTGTATGGATTCACAGGTGCGAGTGCGTCACCTCAACAGGCCCTTCCATTAGCGGACTCTTGCCTGAGGTACTATTCACGACTATCTGCGCACCTTTTCGACTAATTAGGCCCTCTAGTAAGAATACCGTAGTGGTAGTCGGTCAAAAAGGCCGTTCTGCAGGATTAGCTTCTGAGTTTTATGTACTGAATCGCTGCACTTCATAAAACAATTGTAGAACTGAGAGTTCATCAAAGGCCTGTCAGTTTTTCCAGCTTGTTTGAAGGTTGGTATGTAAGGTCTCTCTTAGACCAGCGTTGTTCGTGTGGTGCATTTGATTATGGCAGCATGGGGGCCGCATCATGTAAGCGGGCCGTGGAGCTTGCTGGCGGTATCTCTGAAACCGGGAGGGTTATTTATGCACAGACCGACAGCGTTTTTGTTTGCTACAAAGGCTCCAGCGTTGACGAAGCTATTAAACTAGGCACTCAAGCTGCCGAGATCGTCTCCCAAGCATTTCCTTCTCCCATCGTTCTCAAGTTCGAAAGGGTGATCAATATTTCAACCATAATTCCGATACCGATCATGAGTGAATCTAACGAAAATTACAGCTTGTTTCCTTGTGGTTTGGGTCATGCACTAAATTACTGATATCTGGGCATGCTTTCTTTTGCAGGTTCTGTGTCCTTTTCTTCTCCTCCAGGCCAGTTCTTCCAATATGCCTCCTCATGAAAGAATATCTTTCTGAAAATTCAGTATTTAGACTTCGTTGACATTTTATACTTGATACAGGTCAATAGGTACGCTGGAAAGCAGTATACAAGCAGCGAAGCAAACAAAGGGCAGGGGACATTGTTTGTGAAGGGCATCGAAGCTGAAAGGCGAGATGTGCCCAGATTTGTCCGACAGATCTGCAAACAGGCATTGTACGACATCCTCGTTGAAAATGACATATCACGCGCTTTGGAAAACTGCAAGAATTTCATACGCCGGGTGGTGGCAGGCAAGTGGAGCTTGTCTGATTATATAATGACTGGGGTAAGGCTCCTCCTTTTATCTGTTGCAAGTATTTTGCTTCTGTTTTTCCTGCTTCATTGTACGTTAATGATGGATTTAGTTAGCTTCTTCTGATGATGGTTGGTTGCTCGCGGTTTATATCTTCGACTGAATAGGAATTTAGGAGCAAGAAGAGCTCACTTGCTTAGTCCCACTTCGTGTTTGATTAAAATGAGGTGGTGCAGGGCCTTTGGCGGGTGGATGACAACGATATCACAAAGCTGGCTGCAGCGACAAAGGGCGCTCAGAAGCATGTAGGGGCGTCAACTGCCGAAGAAGGGCGAGGCCCTCATGTGGCTCTTTCTGTCAGGTTGAAACGCAAAGATCCTGATCGGCAGTTTCATATTGGAGAGAGGATACCTTACGTTCTTATGGCCAACTCAAACAAACTGCAGGTAAATCTGCCCGTTTATGAACTCCTGCCCCTTCCTTTTTCATTTGGAATAGTAAAAATCAGCTCTAAATATTCTCGATGAATCTAAAATCAGTCCAAAGGAGAGCCGGTATCTCATGAAAGACTCTCCCTTCATCCACAAAGACGGCAGAAACTACTTTGGGTTTCGAGACCACCCAGCTCTTCCATAGACTGAACAGAAGTATACATTCCAATCGAAAGATCAACAGACTCTTCCATGGATCTAATTACTATTCAGAATGAGGAGTAGAAGAAATTGGAGGAATATCTTATCGAAACTTCGGGTGGCTTTAGAGAGATCTCTCCTGACTAACAATCACTTTTCTTCACAGAAGACTTTGGTCATTTATTTGCATCTCTTTATATTTTCAACGTATAGCCAGATGTAGAGCTTTCTCATACTGCATGTGGCAGGATGACATGGCGGAAGACCCTATCGATGCTCTTGTCGGAGGGATCCCGGTGAACACCCACCTCTATCTTGAGCACAAACTTCGCAAGCCTCTGGAATCGGTATACGTTTCCTCCACCCTTTCTAAATTCCGTAAAACCACTTACTTAGTATATTGCATGTCATGAGTAGAGTCACACTTAACTTGGTGATAGATTCATGTCAGCCGCAGTTCATCTTCCCTGTAAGTATAACTGCACCTCAATTCCTAAGCTTCATCTCGTTTTGTATCTTTTTGATGAGCAGATCCTGGAGTTTGTTACGGATTCTGCAACGTTGAGGGAGTTATTCACCGGCAGTCATACCGTCCCTCCTCCATCTGCACATGGGGGTGCACAAAACCGGACTCAGGGCCTAGTCAGCAGCTTCTTCCGACCCAAATCACTTTGTTTGTTTTGCAGGTACGAGGATCAAGTCGAATATTTTTGCAGTTTTTTGGTGAATCTTGTTATCTGAATAAGTAACAAGTAGTTGTTTTTTGTACAGGAGGCCACTGGAAAATGGGCATGGAGGTTTGTGTGAAGAGTGTACTCAGGCAGGTCATGCGCAGAAAGCAGCAACCAGTATATTTTACGACATGGCTGAGCAAGAGATGAAGTTGGCTCGGGCTCAATCTGAGTGTCTGAGGTGCCATTCTGGGGGTCGTTTGCAACCTGTTCTGTGTACCAACGCAGATTGCCCGGTTCTGTACATGCGTTACGAATGTCCTCAAAGCCTGGCTCTGGTGGAGTCGTCTCTGCTCAAGCTCGATCAGCAGTTCTAGCTTGAGGAGAGACTGGTTTATGAGGTTTCGTTTGAGGTGTGAATCTGATATTGGTTGAATGCACATTGTCATTTTTCTGAACGTGCTATTGAACAATTTGGACCAATTTGGACCAAACCTTCGAGTTGCAGCTTGCTCAATTTGAAAGAATAGTTGCAATGAATAAAGTGTGTTTGGAATCAGTAGTTTTTCAGTCCCGAAACGCCTGGCTTGAAAGAGTACCGCACGAATCTAACAGAAAACGTCAACACAGAAGATGAGAGCGCGTGCATGTTTCCAAACTCACATCATACCATTTTCCTAGGATCACATCATGCATGAGAATTTTATTGTTGAGTCGGAATTCGCATCAGACACGACCTCCGTAAAGTGGCCTTATCATTGGTCAACTTCACACTTTCACAAGGTTTAGTGAAGGGGAGCCTGTTTCTTCAGTGTCGGATATGGCGCTCTCGCGTGCACACGCGGTGGGTGTGAAGCGCTAATCGCATGACGACTCCAACGCAAGCCAATAAAGCGAGCCTTTTCCAATATGCAGACAGAGAGTGGATTGATTCGCCATCTCCCATCCTTCCTTTGCTTAGAGTGCAGTTTTCACAGGGGTACACTATGGCAGAGGTTTGCGCTCGAATCTACTCGACTTGCTGCGGGCCCTCGGGGGCAGTAAGCAGTAGGAATAAGGAGGCGGCAAGGTCGGCGCTGCGCATTTCTTTGAAGCCTTTGCGATGGTCGAGGGTTCCTTTCTCGCCGATCCGACAGTCCGGCCTGGTTCCGCCATGGCTGATAGCAGGTACGCTCTTCTCGTATGACTGAGTTTCTCTCTTGTCCGTTTGCTGATGCTGTTCGCTCCTCTGCGGAATCGCGGCAGCAGTGTGGAAATTTGCATCCGGTTTGAGTGTCTGTGTAATGTGGATTTCGTTTAGCTGTCTCCGCGTACGATTCGTAAGAGATCAAGCGCGGTTAGAGTCGCTTTTCACAGCTAATTGTGACCACACACCTAATCGGCATTGAGGCAAGTCACTTGGTGTTGGATTTCCTGTCCTTTCCACGAACAAATACACGTTTCAGTTCACGGATGACCTTTTTGATTCCTTTCTCGGATTTAGTTGTCAAAAGGAGTGAGGTGAATGTTTGGAGTTTGTTTTTGTGGAAGGTGGGTTGGCAAAGCGGCGATTTCTAAGGCGTTCTCTTGAAACCTCGGTGGAGGAAGTGGTGGACAATTCGGAGGAGTCGCTGACTAGAATGCGGGAATTAGTGGACCTTGCGGGCGGAGCATCACAGGTAACCAACTCTCATATACTGCCCTCGAAAGTATGTATTACCCTTACTTTACACATGGAGTTGATTCGTCTGATGCGCAGGGCGTTGATGATGCGTCTTTGATGCGGTTCCTTAGAGGGTTTTCTCTGAATGTCGACGAGGCAGCGAAGGCATTTGCGAAGCATCAGCAGTGGGAGGCGTCCTTCAAGCCGAAGGGCTTCATTTCCGAAGTGGAAATCCCGAATGAGCTGAATGCGAAGAAGTCGTACCTGCAAGGGAGAGACAAGCAAGGGCATCCTATCTGCTTGATACTCGCGCGCAACCACATGGCCAACAAAGAAGATTTTGATGAGTTTCGCCGTATGAAATGACACGGAGCCCTCTCATTGTGATGTCTAAAGTGTCGCATCAATGTTTGCTTCCACTTGAAAGATCCTGGTCATGAAGTTTTGGTTGAATTAAGTGGTGATTGTTGAGTGCAGGATTTATTGTTTACTCGATGGACAAGGTTCTTGCAGCGTAAGGCACTTCTCTGCGACTTCTTGTGCATTCTTATCAGTTACATTTTTTGGCTTCAACCGTGGTCGTGTAGTATTTTTGGATATGGTATTATTATGTCACTCTTCTGGCTGGACGTGACTGAATTCTTGAGATGCTTCGATTACAGGCTATCTGATTCGGAAGATGGAAAAATCATTTGTATCATCGATTTACAGGGACTTGGACTCAAAAACCTGGACAGCAAAGCCTTCATAGGCGGTTTTGACATATACCAAGTGAGGAGACTATTTCTTCTTTGTCAGTTTTCACCAGTGGGTGATTGTTTTTGATCATGGCCCACTGCTGACTTGAATTTCGTCGTGTGCAGTCACATTATCCAGAGCGTATCGAGAAAATCTACATGGTCAACGCGCCTCTCATTTTTAATGGTCTCTGGAAGGTGGTGTCGTCATTTATCAACGAAACAACAAGCAAGAAGGTGCTGTGATTTTGAGTTTCAGGTTAAGAGATCGGGGAGTGAACGTGATTAAAAATTCTTACGGTCTTTGGTTTCTGTTCTGTGTTGCAGATTGTATTTGTTGAGAAGAAGAAAGCTCAGGAAACACTGCTCAGCGTGATAGATGCCGACCAACTGCCCATAGAATTTGGAGGAACGGCGGAGTTAGTGCTCTTACAGGATGCTGTTGTTCCTGGCTGGCCTCCTGTAAAACATGATCCGTCTTCGTAGGGTTGATGTATGATACTGGATTAAGCAGACTCCTAGAAGAAATATTCCTCTGAATAAACCGCAGCCAAGTCTTTACATTTACATGTTAAAAATTGGTCCTCCCACGCCTTCATTTTCACGAGCAATTTTGTGTCTTACACTACACAACAGTATCAGTTACTGTCATGGTTACCACCTCAATAAACAACAATTCCGTAAGTGAACTTCAAAACCACATGCGAGTCCGACACCAGTAGCCTTTCTCATATGTTCGCTTGCAACAAGATGAGCTCGGAAAAGGGACGCCAGAAAGAACTACGGTCCACAGCCATTTAGAGCACATGTCAATTGGTTGAATAAACTATGGCCCAAACCAGTAACCAATTAAAATAACGTCAAAATATGAATGCCAAATCAGATGAGCTCAGTTACTTGATGAATGTACTTGTATGTACATGGACATAATCTGCTTTTAAACAATGGTTCTGATATACAGACCTAACCTACAAAAGCCCTACACCTGCCAAATGGATTACCACCATATAGAACGCAACCGCAAACCTTAAGAAGACTTGGGCAGTGACTGGATAAAGCCATTGTATGACATCTCCAAATCAAAGGACAGCTGCCTTGCCTGCTCTTGAGTAAGTTCCTCGGATGCACCCATCTTATTCAGCCTTGCTATCCACTCCTTCACCTTCACTTTCCCCACAAAATCAGGCGACAGCTGAGGGACCCTGCTCAACGCCAGAATCAAGTCTGACATCATAGGGTGAACCTGGATCATACACACAGGTTCGTGTCAACAAGATACTTGCAGATCTTTCTTAAGTAACCGAAGCTTGGTGAATACGGCACTGCCCTGGTTGATTGGCAGGGCTACTGTATGAGTGTGACAGCAGGGCTACTATATATAAGTTTGACTGAACGAGATATCCCTACTGATACATCAAACCTCCAGCCATCAATTTAAAGTCGGTACTCAGTATATTACAGCGATAACAACAAAAAGAGTTCGAAGATCTTGTTTCATGAAAAATCGGAAGAGAAAGGAATTTATGTCCAGCTCAACTGTGTCTTATGTTTGTGTCCTGGTGAACAGACTCTGCTGTTCAAAGTTCCAAACACGTCAGCATTAAAACCTAAATTGGTTAAATCACGAGTTTCTAGTGACCAGAAATTTAGGTCTGGTGATAAATTAAGACAAGTCAAGATGCCATTTACATAACCTGCAAATACCGAACGAAGCCTGAAAGCCCTAAAAACAATCATAAACACTTGTTAAAAACAGAGGACTCGGTAAGCCTCTCCATACCTGATCAACAGCCAACATATTCAGCTTCAAAGTATCCATGGCCGTAATGAAGATCTGCACGCACTCCGCAACAGCGGCCGCGGTACCAGAATCCGACGACGCGCTCTTGTGTTCGACAGTGGCGGGAATCCCCGACACCAAGAGCCGGTTAAGGGCCGCAGGGCAATCCATCTTATACGTCTCCGCGAACTGCTCCACATCCGGCACGCTGTCCTTCAACGCCGTCTTCAGCGTCCGAAACTGCGCGATCAACTTGGAACACGCCGGTTCGTACTCCTTGGCGCTCACCACATCCCGCACATACGCCTTCTCCAGCTTCTCCGTGGTCTTGATGATCGCGAACAAATCCGCAAAGTTGTCGTACATCTCCCTCTCCCGCTTGTCGTGCCATAGCCGCACCTCCCGCTGCTCCCCGTACGCCATCCCAAACCTCGCTCCCTCCCTCACTCCAAAACCAAAACAAACCACAACACCTCCCTCACAAGCTCCTCCGCCACCCCTCCGCTCCGCAATCGCAAACCCTTCCCCTCGAACTCCACCTCCCGGAAAAACAACAGCTCTCATAGACGCGAAAAACCGAACAACTCGAAAGAGATGTCGGGAAGTAGAACAAAAAGTACCCTAAACAAAAAACCGTCACCTACCTGACCGGATGAAGTCTCAGATATTCCTAGATGGCGGTTAAAGACACGATGACGGTTTAGGGAGGAGATGAAAGAGCTCGGGGTTTCGAGGAAGGAGGGTTCATTCGCCGGCTGGGTCCCGTGATTATTATTACCACGCCGACCCGCGATGATGGCGGTGCAGCGACGCAGTTCGCAATTAGGTCACAAGGTGGCGCTGTTGATTGGAATTGTCTGGTGTTGTCGATGCAGTCGAGTGGGATTATTCTACGCGTGATAGTATATCGTAAAAATGCTTCCACCTCACGAGTTCGCTTGGGATGAGTGTTGATTTTGGGATGGAGAAACTTGTTACTTTCATTGATTTGGAGATGTTGATCCAGGAATGATTGATTTATTTACAATGTTGGATGTAGGGTTGGTAAAAGTAAAAGGTTAAGCCTAAATTTATCTTTAAAAACGCTAGGCACTGTGTCACTTTTCTAAAGTAAAAGCACACTTTGTGTATGTAAATGAACTTCAGAACAAGTATTTATATTCAGATTTTGCTGCCTTTCGCAATTCTAGGTTTCAGCATGTAAAAATTTGATAGATTTGGGAGAATCCAGCACTCAAACGTCCAAAACCCTAAGAGTTCAGAGGTACCGTAGCAGCAAATATATTCTAAACACGAAAGCGAAATCCACCCATCAGTAAAAAGAAAAAGGGGAGGGGGCGTTGAGACAAAACCCCTATCCAACTCCCAGGTAAATTACAAGGAGAAAGCTTGGGGTGAATTGACCAGAGCAGTATCACAACAGACCTGGCTGATGGGATTTCAGATGACTTGGTTCCGAGAGTGAGAGAGGCTGCGCAGACAAGAGGAGCCTCAGCGGCGAGGGGACAGGGCTTTGTGGGTGGGTTTGCAGGGCAAGCCTTAGGGCCCGGCGGCGGAGGAGGAGCAAGTACGGGGACAGACTTGAGAGACTTTCAAAAGCAGGGTGTGGGGGTTCTTCTTTAGAGGCTCGGCTTCTTTGCTTCCTGTTTTCTTTTGCTGCCGCCCAGCTATGGATGCCGCCGCGCCGCCCCCTTCCTCGCACCCCTCCGCGCCTCCGTCCGTGTCGTTGCGTCCCGGAGGAGGTGGCAGATCACTGTCGTTCCGGCCTTACAGCGTGCCAAATCAGAATGGAGCCAAGAGTGCGTTTCTTGACGACGCTGCGGCTGCGAGCCCTAATGTGGCCACCAGCAAGTTTGTGATGCGCGCGCCGGAGAGGCCGGCCAGGAGCTCGCATGAGAGGATTCGGTACGCTAGGGATCGATTGTTGGAGTTTCGGGATGCGTGCACGGAGGCGCCGGAGGAGTTGGTGAACTCGGGGATCGATGGTTTGACGGCCGGCCCAGGCGTGGATGATGAGTGGACGCGGAGGGAGCCTAGGGATCTGGCGCAGCCGCCGCCGGTGAGGGCTGTGGAGCCGGACAACCGCGATTGGAAGACGCGCGCGCCCGTGGCCGCGCCGGCGCAGGAGGATAGATCGTCGTCGCGCGACCGCGAGAGGGAGCGAAACCCTAAGCAGCGCAATGACAGGGGCGACAGGAATGAGAGGGGAGACAGGAACGCGGACAGGGGGGACGGTCGTGGTTCGCAGTCGAATTCCGCGCAGGCGCAGCGGCAGCCGGAGAACGCTCCAACGGGGCCGCCCCCGGCCATCGTGAAGGCGGCCAATCCGTGGTCGGCCCGTCGGGGCGCGCAGTCGGAGAAGGAGAAGGTGTACCGGACGGTGAAGGGCATCCTGAACAAGCTGACGCCGGAGAAGTACGATCTTCTGGCGGAGCAGATGATGCAGGCGGGCATCAGCTCGGCGGAGATCCTGCAGGGCGTGATTTCGCTGATCTTCGACAAGGCAGTGCTGGAGCCCACGTTCTGCGCAATGTACGCTCAGCTGTGCGTGCACCTGAGCAAGGAGCTTCCTGAGTTTCCCGCGGAGCAGGCGGGTGAGAAGCCGATCACGTTCCGTCGCGTGCTGCTGAACACGTGCCAGGAGGAGTTTGAGGGCGCGGATGCTCTGCGCGAGGAGATCAAGAAGCTGACGAAGCCGGAGCAGGCGGTGGAGCGCGACGAGAAGGAGAAGCGCGTGAAGCTGCGGACGCTGGGGAACATCAAGCTGATCGGGGAGCTGTTCAAGCAGAAGATGCTGCCGGAGAAGATCGTGCATGCATGCATCCAGGAGCTGCTCGGGCAGGACGCGAGGGCGATCCCGGCAGAGGAGAACGTGGAGGCGCTGTGCCACCTGTTCACGACGGTGGGGAAGCAGCTGGAGGAGAGTGCCAAGTCAAAGATGGCGTTTGACACATACTTCTCGCGGCTGAAGGCGATTGGGGACAGCCGGGGGCTGCCGTCGCGGATCCGGTTCATGGTGCGGGACATTTTGGACATGCGGTCGAACAAGTGGGTGCCGCGGCGTGAGGAGATGAAGGCAAAGACGATCAATGAGATCCATGCGGAGGCAGAGGCAAAGCTGGGGCTGAGGCCAGGGATGATGGCACTGCGGAACGGGAGGGCTGCTGCGTTGCCTGGGTTCATGCAGGGTGCGGGCGGGATGATGCCTGGCATGCCGGGGATGCCTGGAATGCCGGGGGCTCCAATGCCTGGTGCCCCGATGATGAGTAGCTTCATGGGTCCAGGGCTGGAGGGGGACGGGTGGGAGACAGTGAGCACGGTGCGGCGGAGCAGGAAGGACAGCACAGGGGTGCTGCCGATGCCGGGAGCAGGTGGGTTTGGGGGCATGGGTGGGGCGATGCCTGGTGCCCCAGGCAGCGGGCAGGCACGGTTTGGTTCACCATCGATGCGGTCGGGTGGCGTGGGGTCTAGGGTGCTGCCACAGGGCAGCGGAGGGTATGGGTTCATGGGCAAGCCGAGTGCATTGCTGGGTACGGGACCGGCGAAGGCAGTGGCAGAGGCGCCCAAGGCCCCGGAGCCAGCGAAGGAGGTGGCACGGCCGGCCCCTGTGCCTGCAGCCGCACCTGCAGCAGCAGCAGCTGCATCGCCATCTTCAGGCGGCGCTCCATCGGCAGAGCTGACTAAGAAGTCGGAGTCGCTGCTGAAGGAGTACTTCTCGATCGTGGACCTGAACGAGGCGCTGCTGTGCGTGCAGGAGCTGAAGAGCCCGTCGTTCCACCCGGAGTTTGTGCGGTTGGCGATTGGGACAGCGCTGGACATGCGGGAGAAGGAGTGCAGCCAGGTGCTGAAGCTGCTGGTGCACCTGCAGGCGAAGGGCGCGTTGTCAAGCTCAGATGTGAGGGGCGGGGTGGTGCTGGTGATGGAGGGACTGGAGGATATGGCGATGGACGCACCGCTGGCCCCGAAGCGGCTGGGGGTGATGATCGCGGGGCTGGTGCTGTCAGGGGCATGTGAGCTGCAGCTGGTTTTGGAGGCGGTGCTGAAGCTGGAGGACGAGTTCTTGCAAAAGGACGTGGTGAAGGCGGTAGTGGAGAAGTTGAAGGAGCCGGAGAGCGAGGGACAGCTGGGCGAGGTGTGTCGGAAGGCATCAGTGGACAAGGAGGCTCTATTGAGCGCCACGGTGGGAAGTGACCTTGAGAAGCTGTTTAGTTGAAGAGTTGGATCTTGCTGGAGCCCAGTTTTGGCTTGTTAACCTTTGTCTTTAGAACTCGGTTTTACTGCCTCCCTATACTTAAGTCAGTACGTTATAGGATATGTACACTCATACTGAGGTGTTGTGATGTTGTAAGTTTTATCTTCGTCTCTATTTCTCTGAGACTCGTGAAATTTTTCTTGTTGCAATGAGTTAGATCATGGCTAATTTTTCTCAATCCTATCGTGTGCTGTTTGACGTAAAAATGTAGTTGGTCGATCTGTGACCTCGTCCTCGTTTCGTAACATTCTACATCATTCATGTGGTGTTTATCAAGAGTTGGAAGGGCGGCCATATTTTTTCTGTATTTGCCAATTCGTTATTTTATTTGAGTGGATGGTTCTTTCTGCATTGTTGGACTGTTCATCAGAATTGGTTGTTTGTGGGTCAATGTTGGTGTCTTCCTGGTTCGGTTGGGTTCGGACACTCCCTGTCTAATCAATTATTTTTTTCCAAGCCACAGTAGTTTGGACACAAGTATCACCTAAGTGTCACAGGAGTATTGCTTAGATATTACATGGAAATGTCCTGGGTATTACATAGGTATCACCTTAGACAAACCCCTTATATTTTCAAAAAAATTGGAGAGTCCAATTTGAATTAATTTTGTGCCAACCCAACCGACGTTGAGGGTACCTCCAAACTCATGGTATCTTTATCTTTTTTAGAAGTAACCCTATTAGATTGGAATGTTTCACTTAGAATAAAAATAGAAGGTTCTATCTTTCCATCACAATAACAATCACTGCACTAAACATTGTCTTAACCCCTAAAGGCCCAAGGCATTTTTACCTCAAGAAACACTCCAAAATCACCACTATCAAAAAGTGGCATGAAAATCTAAGTTTGAAGTAAGCTTTTGGACTTTTAATTGTAAGATCTTAAAATAGACTTTTATATGAACTTACCGTATTTTTTTGGCTGCAATCCATCGCATGGATTTAAAGATCATAGCGTTTAAAGTGTCCAATAAAAAATATCCCCCTTGCCGACTATGTGTGAAATATTTTGACTTGGGTTAAAAAAATGACACTAAAGACAAATCTATACATTAAAACAATGGTGTATGTTACATTTTGAAGTAGAAAAAATTATATATGATAAATTCTCTAATTTTTATATGAAAAGATGACTATTTTCTTGTACTAAAACCTAGAACATGATAAAACTTTGTCTCATGGGAAAACTGAACTTTTGTCTCATGGTAACCTACTTTCTTGCAACTCTACATAGGTAAGTAGGTGTTGTAAGTGCAAAAAAAAAACATACACGAGTGCCTTATTTGCAAATAAAAAACATACACGTAGGCAAATCCACACCATATCAAGGCATGAATGAAGGTGTTTGGACTCTTGGTAGCCACTCCTAAAGATGTTTCACCCGGGGCTTCCCGCTTTGCATACTTGTTCAATGCTTGGTTTGTGATTGGTTGTTACCCCGCTAGTTTCTATCTCTTTAGTTTTTGCCTAGGTGTACTTGTTGTATCTGGGCTCTGTGTCGATCTTACTTGGTGCCTAATTTGGGCCCTTTTGTTTTTTCGATTTCACTCTTAATTCATTCCGAATCGAGTCTTTTCAGCAAGGCATGAATGAACAACCATCTAATATTAAACTCCTCAAATTCTTCAAGAAGGCTTCTAGTCTGTCTTAATTAGATTAGTCTTGCAAATCACTTTGAGTTAAAGAGTAACACTTAATAAAATATTTTAGGCATAGCACCAACCATCAAGTTACACAACATTCTCTAAATCCTATCAATTCTAAACCACCATCATATGCAAGAGTTGAAGAGAATGAAGAAGCAAAGGGGCAACCATGGAGTATTACCACCCAAAAGAGCTTCAAAATAGTGGTGTTCACACATATAATACAATTGAAATACTACTCTAGCCCCAATGGCCTATACATGGTCATTTGGATTATATTAAGTCTACAACCAACTCCTTCAAAGCCTATCAGTAATGGAATGGAAAAGAGTAGTTCTATGGACAAGGGCATACAAATCCAAGACTTGAAACTCATACTGCCGATGAGTTGGACTAGAGGTGTATATCCTCTTGTGGCTCACGGCACACCATACTAGAGGGCTATAGTGGACTAAGCTAGTATAAAAAACCTATCACAACGTAGTTTTCACACAGGTCCCGGCCAACAAAGAGGCTATCATGACTAAATTTATACAAGACCTTATACTAGAATTGCAAACTGAAATTGACAAAACCAAAGTATTCATGGTTTTGGAACACATTCAAGGCAATGTCCAGGACCTTAAAGACTCAAAGCTTGGGCCAATGTTCAACTTAATATGTCATACCTACATCTTAACATGCTAGCGAACAACCACTTTGAAGTTCAATCCTCCAAGGAAGAAGTAAAACACAAACCTTGACAAAAATGACCTATACTTGCAACGAACAAAAAATAACTTTATCCTCATTGACCCCATATTACAACTTCGAACCAGATTTCAAACGTTCTAAAACTAAAATCTCTATTTGGGCACAAATTGTAGGACTTCCACCCATTCTTTGCAATTAGCCCAATTTTTCATAATGGCGGCTAGCAAATTTGAAGATGTGACCTTCATCGACAACAAAGAATCCTATTTTGCAAAACTATCAAGTCCTCACATCTGTCTTCTTCACAACCAATGTGGAAGCTCTACCCTAGGCTATCCAAATTGTACGTATAGATGGTATATCGCGCGACACAACCTACACTATGGAGTCCAGCGGGCTTCCTACACAATGGAGTCTAGCGCGCTTCCTACACAATGGAGTCCAGCGGGCTTCCTACACAATGTAGCAGGTGTTGTTCTTCTAATCATTTTGTCTCCAAAAGCATTGCTACATGCAAGCCAATGGGCAAATGTATAGCAGAAAAACAAGCAAAGAATCCATTTAGCCATAGTGGTATCATTCCTACTCTACATCAAGAAAGCTCAACGGCTATGACAAAACCCCACCCACTATCCACTTCCCAGAGACATCAAAAGTCGGAACAGGTCTAGCAACTAAGATAAAAATCCAAACCCAAGGCACATGCATCTCAACATTGAAGAAGGAGGTCATAGATATAGAACCATGAAAATGAAGGAAGCATTCTTCAAGGCACTATCACTTGAAAGTATTCCTCTTCACCACCGCTACGTAGTGAGACATGCAAACATATGTGGATTCCTACTATAGACACCTCTAGTAACAAGATCATGAGGAGAAGAACAAACCGTTGCCACCGTAGATAGTCCTTGCTCAATCCAACAACACATCACAACATACCAACAAGGACAAATTGATAGGAAACCTACAGTATCAAAATTCAAGGATTCCATCAACAACAATTCATCGAGCAAATGCGTAGGATACCAATGGAATTCTTCAAGGCATGTATCGACAAAACTAACAACAATTTACTTGAGGTGGTCGAAGAAGTATGGAATACATATCACCTTTCTCAGTCCTTAAATACTGGCTAACTTTATTGTTGAATGATTATTGAATTCTTACCATGATAGATTAAATCACACCAAATCGCATTTGTCAAAGACGCTGTATTTTTTACAACATTTATATAGCATTTGAAGGCATGGAATGGGCAACTCAATCCAACCAACAACTCTCATTGATCCTATTCAAATTCAAGAAGGCCTATAATAAAGTCCACTAAAGGTTATTAACAAGCAACAATAAATAAGATGAAATTTTGAGCCAATTTCATTGAGACTATTATGACTCTACACCAAGAAGCCAAGATTATTATGACACTTAACAAGGCACATGGAGCCCTATTTAGCTTCAATGGTCTGTATGCCCTAGATGCTCTTTAGCGCCTTACTTATATCTTCTATTAGCAAAATGTACTTAGCTGCTCAACAAAATGTTTGAGGATTTCAATAAAGGTCTCTAAGGTCTACTTCTGCTAGGTTGTAGCACCACGTGAAACATGATGTTTGCAGAAGACACTAGCCTATATTTGACAAGAAGAGAAGACAACCTAGCCATACACATCCTCAATATATGCTACATCGCATCCGAAGTAAGAATAAATTGGGGGAAAATTGAAGCTATATAGGCAAACAACAAACCACAAATATAGATATGGTAAGATGACCTAGGAATGAAATGGCTAGGACTAAATAAGGCAGCCCATTGATGAGGCTTTCCAATTGCATTCAGAATGTTTTCAAAAGAACTCAACAACAAGATCATACTTATGGTTAGGAAAGGACTAACCAGTTTGAACACCCGCCACATTTGCTAGCTAGGCGCATCATGCTATCCAATGTGGTAATCCTAGCATCCATTTAGTACTTATGTTTGTACTTTGGAGTGAATAAATTTGTGTACATCCAATCACGCCCATCAATTCAAAACTACATATGGAGGGCCAAGACACGACAAAGTAAAAGAGCTAAGATCAATTGAGATGTGCTTATTTAAGCTACAACCCATGGAGGTGTCAAGGTACTAGACCCCTCTATCCAAGCCTCTGCCTTAGAGCATGGCTCCATGTGGAACCCGCCCTGTCTTATTTGGCGGAGTCAAGCCACTCACATGTGTAATTCCAAACTTTTGACGTGTCATTGCAAGGTTGGATTTCAACAAAAATATCAGGGATGTCAACCCCCCTTGGCAAGCCTATGATCTTTAATTATCTCCCAATATACTATTCTCTCCCTTGTAAGATTATGTCAAGTGGCAAGTAAGCCTATAAATTAAATGATGAGCATCACTATTTCTTGATTAGAAGTCGGGCCACCTACATGGAAGTGATCTGAGATCTTTTCTTCTCTACATCACTTGTCCAAAAGCTACAGTGCATTTAGTCGGGTCGGGACTACATTGAGACTCACCCTTAGTCACCAAGCTAATGATCTGTGGACTAAAGCTAGGGTACAAACCCTGCAAAGTATCACTCCAACATCATTCAGGGTAACCGAAAACGACTAGAACTTTAATTGGCCAATCACTACGCATTGATTAATCGAGACAAGCCAAGCCCCTAGATACACCAGGCCCTATAGAAGACCAGATCAGACGGAAAATCGCTTTCAAATTGTATTAGAGAAACAACAAGCCCTCATCATTGGCATCTCATGGACATTTACTACTACACAACCGATCAAATTAGGCAAGTAGATCACAAGAATTACCAAGAGCTTTGTTCAACTAGTCTACTAGACCGCCAATATCGATGAACAACACAGAACATGGCTCAATACTTGGTTCTACAATTGGAAGAACTAAAACGGGGCGAGATAGAGGAAATCTCTTCATGCCAATTCGAATAGGTTTGTGTGGTTGTCACGTAGGGAGACGGGAATAAGGTAATACCTAGATATAATCCTCCTACAACACCAAAAGGTAGAGCGTGGCTCTTTGGAATGGCGCCCACAATTCACCTTCAATGAGACTCTAATGATTGGACTTGAGCAAAAGTTGGAGCCATTAAAGAATCTTCTTCATTCAACTACGAAATCAAATACGACTATAGGATAGAACTTAGTAAGGTCAAGAGTGTTATGGCAAGGAAAAAGGAACTACAACTAAAAGACTACACACATCAACAATGCACCCTTTTAATCCAAATGACTTGACATATCTGGCTCTTATGGAAAATCTTGTCTATGCACTAGCTCACAATTGCTAAAGGCCTTCCTATCTGGGAATGGTGAACATTTTCGAGCTAAGAGGGCAAATGCAAACTGAGCCGCATCCATCACCATAGAATTGACAACATCAAAGACAACCTAGCATGCAATACATGCAAACACATTGTCATTTCCGCTAATACACCATGAGAGCTACTGCAATGTGCCATTATATGGAGCACATGGGTCCAAAAGTGCAATCAAGAACTAAACAACAAATCCTTTCACCTCGGCAAAGTCTTCTACTATGCATGAAAAACCACAACACACATAGGCATGGAGATATAGGCAACATTAACTGGCACTGAGAGATCTCCATAAAAATGGGATGCACTTATTTCCGTATTCGAAACAACTTGGACCAAAGAAGAGGTGTTCGCTCGAATGGGCTCAAAGCTAAAATAGGACTGCACTCTAGCAACAATAGTTCTTCCACGTGTCATTGCTACATATGTTCTACAAATTCTAGATCACATCCCCTACAACAACGCAACTCGAACTAAGACCCAATATTATCCATAGCTAGTAGTGATTTAGAAGATGCAATTGGCCGGATGTTTGCTGAAGTTGTCCACGACTTAATATAACAAGATGTAAAGAGACCTTCTCCATCATCATAGGAAACTCCACCATGTTTCAATATTACTCCAAATTCTTTTATTAGAATTAGTTATATATATTGAATCAATTACAGACGTTGCATGAAATTAAACTGAATAAACATCAAACATATTGTACTCTGTGCATAGAGCTTGCAAGTAAGCATATATTATCTCATGAAGGTGATGTAGTTAAAGTTGTAAATTTGGACACTCTTTCACAAAATGTGCATGGGACGGCTCCAAGCTATCCGACATCGAGTTGTTGTCTCATTTCGTGGCCTAGAAAGAACGTGGTGAGAGAAGAGTTCAAAGATGTGAAAAACAATAGAACGGAATATATAACATTATATCATGAGACTGCCTCTAAACTGCTGCAAAAATCCTCTCATGTTTGTCCTATAAGCAACTTCGCAATTGTGAATCTCATCACCACGACTCCGTGTTTGCACCTAAAAGCACTGGACCCGCGCACTACACCATAGTGAAGATTAATCTCCACAACAATTTTACAACCAATATATGGACGATGTAACATGTTGTCATGAATATGTACATGAACTGGTGCATTGTTAAGAAATTCTCATTTACACAAACGCTACGCTTATTCCATAAACAACTTGATCAAATCTTCACCACTTTTTGCTCTAGAATACCAAGCTAGTTCTTCTTCATGTATCATATCACGAGTCTACACATGAACTAATGCATAGGAAGGAGATCTTTAAACACAAAGGTTACGCTTGTTGCACAAATAGCTCTAGAAGCGTACATGACACCATCAAGCCTTGTTGATGGCATCAAACAATTTCACACATAGAACTGTGGATCGTACTTTTTACAATCTCCCTTCTCATGCTTGTGTACAGAGGCTTTTCACTCGTGACAGGTTTTTCAATGGGAACTTATAATATTATCTTCTTGGTGCACAAATTTGACAACATATCCGCATGAATCACACTTGGACCAAGAGCACATATTTCAATTGGAGGACAAAATAATGATTGCAAATAAACGACTTTCTTCAACATAAATTGAATACAAGAAGTGCAATCATGGCTTCAAACCAAGCCCAATACAACAAAATTCAAGCACAACATATAATTTGACGCTTTTATGTGGACAAGGAACCTCATCAAGCCTTCTTGCAAATTCTCTAGGTGGAATATGAGATTCTGACATAACCTCTCCATCAACAATGCTAGAATGCAAGCAGTGAGCGGTGAGCGGTGAGCGGTGAGCAGTGAGCAGTGATGAGGGAGGATAAAAATGGACAAGAATATCCTAATTATAAGAATTTTCTATAAATAATATTTGGAACTCTCTTAAAGAGTAATTTTTGCAACCTATTACCGTGGTTTACAAATGTCAAAATGTGATTTTTCACTTACAAATGGGCTATGAAATTGCTTCACATGAAAATAAATGTTGAATTTTAGGGACTAACCTAACTTTAATATGGAGTTGACTATTTCTTGTCATTAAATGAATGAATAAGTTTGGCAGATTTATTTTATCGATGGACAGAGTTTTTGGATGAATGAAGTTTACGGCATCCATTCAAAATCTCAGCTAGTTTCACAAAAATTTCATTAAGAACGACATGAAATTTAATGGAAAACAAAAACTATGATTGTTTACAGAGCTTCATAATTCATGCTGCATAATAAAACAAACCTTTCAAGAGCGAAGATGAATCAATGAAGTACAAGATTTTGAAGAAGTTTTCCCGTTCCCAACAACAGGTAAAACATGCTTCAAAATGTTTTTCCTCAACAAATTCTATTATTTGTACAAGTGAAAATCGTTGAACTTCACAAGTTTTTTGGGAAGCCCAAAAGGATTCCTCGGTACCGAGGAGCCGTTTTGGCCCTCCAAAGTTTTGTGTAGTTTCAAAGTTAAACTATAAAAGAGGCAATAACTTGCCATAACTACTATGACCAAAACAAAAAAAACTTAGAGATTACTATTGCGGAGTAGGAGTTGTACTTCATTGAAACTAAGACTTGGTGCATGTATATACTTGTCGTCCTCCAAGTTTGCCTTGCACAAAAATCTGAATACATAGTATAAGTGTTTGCAGTTCACCCACGCTTTGCGTTTGCCTAATGCTCCACTGCTGATGGTTATAAAATCTTCACATGTGCAAGACGGAAAGTCACAAAGTGAAACAATATATGTCTTTTGTTTGGGATTGATACTAGAATCCATGGTGATGATTCTTCCATAACGAGGATATGGAATTGTAGTGACGTTCCTCACAATAGCCGAGACGTTCCGGGCTGTTTTCCACTTGTTGCGATGGTCAACAGTAGGAGCCTTTTCCCACCGCTTGATGGTCCTGCCATAGCGCTTTGTTGGATGTGAATCACTGTTTGATGGACTCGAACTCACAATGACACCTGGAGTTGATGTGGGTGAGCTATGGAAGAGACGTCGGGGAGACATGTCAAAGTCCTTCATTTGAAGTTGGAAGCCTCCTTCTTCCAATGTCAGGATCTCGCTCTTTGTCAGATTAGTGCCGTTTGCAACCTGCCAAATCTCAGGAATAGTGGGCCAATCATGGACATACCTGGATTTGGATCCGTGAACACATCTGTTGATATCATCGAGGCAAAACCAGAAATTGAAGTTGATGATTGCCCTAGTACCATACTCTGTCATGCGGAGGTTGTAAGTTGGTGCAGGAGTACCATTCTTCTTATCCTTGCAGACTAAAGATCCACACTTGGTATCCTTCTTTCCTACCTGAATGCTAGGACATTTCTTTCCAACCTTCTTGCAGCCTCCAATGTGCCACTGATGTGGATTGCACTCAGTCTCAAGAATAGAAGTCGCATGTGGAAGATAGGACACTGCAAATTCAATAAAAGGGGTATTGACCTTAGAAGTTCCTGCCTCAGTTCGAGCTCGTGTTGAACGAGTTTGAACATGGAGATGGGAGAAGTTAACTTTGTCATGTCGATGAGAGTCCTCATCCAATCCGGGTGGAAGATCAAGCTTTGTTTGCTAGATCCAAAAATCTCTTCACCCTCTAATTGGGGAACTCTAATGGTGAATCTATCAGCCTCTGGAAGCAAGCTTTTCACAGCAGCAATCTTTACCGGGTCCTTTGAACATCTGGCTGCCCGAAGCCGAAGTTCATCGAAGTGGGGCCCAGTGCCAGCTGCGTGACCTTGAAGGAACGGCCAATAATTGGTGGATTGCATCATTGCTCGCATCATGTCGTCCGTCGTAGCTACATAAAGGCAAGTTCCTCAGTTCCCCGACATTTGCAACCACTTGTTGTGGGGGATTGCTATTTTGCGTGCCTAGAGCGGTGAGCCGTGAGCCTATAGTTGGAAATTTTATTTTTATGCAGGGAATTTTTTAGAAAAATTTATGGGCAAGAATATAATTTCTAAATTTAGTGAAAAAGGTGGCTCCTATTGCCGTGAAAAGAGGTTACTAAAATCTAGGAAACGACATAGAAGGATGTGAATCCACGAAGCGGTGGGAGTCATTGAAATTGGAGTTGGATGACCAATTCAAAGTGAACGTACAAATGATGGGAAGGAGTGAAATGTAAATTCACATTATAGAACATTTATTCTTCTAGTACAGAATTTATGTCATCTTATGGTATGCCCTTTACATAGTTCTCGGGCTTCGTCTTGCTGTATTCGGTTTAGTATATGATAAATTAACAGGTACTATTTTTGTTCTCAAATACTTAATGTTTTGATTTGTTTAGATATGGTAAGGAAGCGGTGTACAAAAATATCTGTCAATTTCAGATAAAAACCGGTGGCTTTTGAAGTCACACTGTTTTTAAATAACATAAGTGAAATGTATTACATAGAAGAAATGCCATTGTGGATACCTACGTAGTGTACTGCCTAAGAATCAAAACCTGAATGACTTGTTTGGTTTCATTCCAACTAAAACTAGGAGCATGCATAAACAAATCAACATCGGGATCTAAACCGCAGACAATGTTGAGAATAAAGTAGAGGTGCTTACAATACGTCCACTGTCCTCGTTTGCCAAGCGACTTGTCCGACATGTCTTTGAAGGATGGGCAATCACAGCTTGGGAATTGACCAATTGAAACCAAATAGGTGGAAACCTTGGAAATACTCCTGGACTCCAAGCTCAGAATGCATCCTAGAGCTGGTCGAGGCACCATAAGGATCTTGCGAATTCTTCCAACCACCGACAATGCAGAGGCGCAGCTGTTATGATGTTTTGTAGTCGGTGCCTGTGGGTTACGACAGATATTCTTTCCGTACCTCCTTGTGGAATGATCTGATGGATTCATGGGAAGAGGATATTCCTCCAAGTCCACTGGAGCAGAAGCGTCACAGAACAACTTCCTTGGGGACAACTCTAAGCGCTCAGCGAGGCGGAATCCAACGTTTTGAAGATCTGATATTTCCTTACTAGATAGATTTGTGCCCAACTTGACGGGCCACACATCTGGGATGTCAGGTTTGGACAATACCCACTTTCTTCGACTGCCTTTCGCACAACGCTCAATGTCGTCATTGCAAAAGTAGAACTGCATCTTCTCAATCCGGTTCTTCTTGTAGCTGTCCATCATACCGGTATAAGTCGGGGCAGCTGTACTTTTTCTGTCTTGTATGATCTTAGCCACACACTTCTTCCTCGTGATGGCCTGCAGGGCAAAACATGCTTTCGCAGAGGTTTTAGGAAGTCTAGCAATGTGCCATTGTCCCTCATCGCAATCAGATTCTAGTACAACCTCGGGTTGATGTATGCGAAAGGATGATGGTGGACTCGTGGAAGAGAGGACTCGTGGTGTATCAAGTTCTTGAGCCGAGTACACGACGTCACTTTCGGGTAAAGGGACTACAAGTTCTGGATTCTTCCGCCTAGTCTGGACACGAGGGCGTGAGATATTGATTTTGTCGAGTCGGTGAGAGTCGAATTCGCAACCAAGTAGTTGATCAGCCTTCCTTTTCACTGTAACAAATACTTCCTCACCTTCAAGATGAGGATTGCGGATGCAAAATTGGGAAGCGCCAGGCATGTTGTTCAATGCTTCGTGGAGGACTTTCGAATTTCCGGACCGATGCGCGGTTCTCTGGGCAGCACGAAGACAAAGTTCTTCTTTTCCGGGCCCGGTTCCAGCCTTCTCACCCTTGAGAAAACCATAATAGGCCACGGCTTGCATGAAGGCACGAACCATATCATCGACGGTTGCTACATACAAGTCATTGCCTTTCTTGCCTGATTGCTGCAACCATTTATTGTGGATGGTTTCCGCTAGGTTGCACGAAGGCATCTCAGCCATTTCCGACTCCGACAATGCCTAGAAAGCGAAGAACATGACTACTATTAATGTCATTGCACCTCTAGCATCAACTAGAACTTGAGAATATTGTAAAACAAAGTGTAGGTTGCTTACATGGTCCATGAAGCCCCCCCATTGACGGTAGCGGAAATGCCAAAAGGCGAGCCATAAGTCTAATCGTACAAGCCCATCATCCGTGGTTGCTCCAGATGATAACCACCATGATCTAATTGCTAGGTACTTTGTCTGAGCCTCATCCATCGTTGTGGAGTTCTTATACTATTTGCAGAGCCTCCTGTGCTGGTCTTGAAGGTCAGCCTTGGTGTCAGCCTTGGTGTGCTTTTCTAGTGATTGGGTCCTGTGAAAGAGACAGGTCCTTTCTTTGTTCTCCATTCGGATAGAGGGATCACCACTTCCGTAAGTAATTCGAACCGCATTCCAATTTGCCTGTGCGCTGTCAGCCATGAAGCCTTTGAAATTCACCGTCAGCATGTTATGCTTAGCCGCTACTGCATTCAAATTGTTCCAAAATACCTGTTGTACAGCGGTATCCTCGGATTGCATGTCACAAACAGCAATAGTCATTACACGACAAAACGTAGAATCATACACATGAGATGCCATTGTCGTCCATCCCTTGACGCGCTTCACGTGGTCGAACATCATCCAGGACTCTTCCAAATCACCTCCAGGCTGCATTTGGCGCACTAAATCAACACCACTACCAGGTCCAATCTCTCCCATCTTGAAGATGAAGACCTTGTCGGCGTCAGCACCTTGACCTGGAAACCGGTTCTCCTGGACGAAAGCCCAATTGCTGGAGCCTCTAAGTTTAGTAATACTATCCATGACACCGAATCGGCGCAGGTAACGGAATGTCGTTACTTCATTGCGGAGACTAGGGGAATTTATCAACTTGACCTTGTCTAGGACTGTGATCAGTTCATCTAATCCAAAAGTATTATGGGAAACACCGTCAGGGCAGAGGAGCAATTCTCCGAGGTACTCCTTACTGGCTTCTAATATGATGGACGAGTTTGTCGCTGAGGGAGTCCGTTTAACTTGATCTCCTAGAAAGGCCCTTAATTTAGCGGTAGTGTCTCTGCAAAGACCTGGCTTAACTGGATGACGGTGAGATCCCAAATGAACACAAGCACGGGACATAGAATTTGGCCCAACTACGTAATACACCTTTGCAAAACAACTATCTAAATATGTAGGTGGAAGGTGACAGATTGCACAGAGAATAGTTGAACTAGACGGCGGCGCACACCCTGGAAAAAATGAAGAGGATGACGTACCCTCCCATTCTGTCTCATTGAAAGGGGAGGCTCAATTGGGACGCTGAAGGTAGTTGCAGAGATGGTTAGTGCACCTGAGGTGACCTAGGCAGGAAGACATGCAAAATGTGAGTTGATGTTTAGACTTGATGTGAGAAGTTACGGTACGTGTCCAAGCATGACCATCGTGTGTCTTATCCATACCGAGAAGGTGGACAACCTTGGAAGAAGGAGGAAAGTTCCCCAGAGAAGGAAGTTCAAAAACAATGTCACCGTCAAAAGTAGGTGGGAGGAAGTCAACTTTTTCTACAGGAGTGGAGTTGAAATCAAGTTTGCTAAGGACAGACTTTGATCCACAGCGAGTACCTAAATTCTGCAGACAGTCCACTATGCTATTAGACGATGGGGCAACGGAAGATCAAGGGGGGTTAGATTTGTGAATGGTAGCAAAGGACGGGAACGATGAACGAGGAGGCTGAACAGGCGGAGTTGGAAGAAATGTAGAATTGACAGGACTCAATGGGATGCACTCACTATGAGAGTCATCACTCAAAACATAGACGTTCTCAATACCAGGCTCTAATTTCACCTTCGAAAGAAGGGGTGTCATCCGAGTAGTAGTTGATGATAGACGAGGCGTCAAAAAAGGAGATGCTATTCCACTGCTGTTATCGATTATGCCATACACGAGGTACTTACCCGTTGTAAGCATCCACAGCTCATCCTCTCCACTAACGGTACTGAATTGTGCAACAAAATGCGTAATCTCACCCGTGATTGAATCAAATACTTCACGGTCAACGTGGACAGTTCCCTTAGTGATTTTGAATCTCAAAGCAAGACGACTTCCACTAACTGAGGCAAAGCCACTATCAGCGACAAGAAAAGAAAGTGGTACAGATGAACCCTCTCTCCGAAGCAGGACAGAACCACTGAGCTCATCTCCTATAGGTGCCATATCTGGAGAAGGAGTTGTAGACAAGTAAGAAATTGTGATGACAGTATTCAAAGTGAGGATTTTAGAGTAAAATCGAAAGAACACATATACGCTGAATTTTATGAACGGCATCGTCGAAACCGTTATGGGATTCACGAAACCGTGTAAAATAATGCACTCTAAACTTGGCGAGAAGCAGCCGTCTTTCTTCAATAATGTAAGTCTTATTAAAGTGATGACAGGTTTTAGCCCCATAGTCCATGCTGAAGTTCGACTATATTTTGATCGTAGAACAGCCTAATCTCAATCAAGCCAGCGAAAAGATTATTCCAATATGAATTGCGTAATCTTCATGATTTTTAAAATCAAGGAACTCTAAAGATATGAAATATTCAATAACTAATCATACCACCGATGTCCAAGTACTGGTTCTTGAGACATATTCTGTGGATCGTGTTTGGCTGAATCTCAAAGTAATCAGAATAAATTATAGTAGTTAGAAAATAATCTATTTATCTAGGAAATATCACCAAAATGGAACCATAATTAATCGGAGAATAAAGGAGTACTTGAAAGCTTGCGAAAAATATAATCCCTAATCATGAAGAGAAGGAAGAGAAAAGCTCTGTACTATAGTGATGCAAAGATGTTGATGAGGAGTAGGCAAATGAGGGAGAAGAAGTCGAAGCCATGGGATCTAGATCTAGGGGACACCGCAAGGGTCCTGAATTTTGAGGATGAATCACAGTGCACTCCACTTATGTGTAGTCAGAGCAGGCCCGAGCTTTCGATTATTGTAGAGAATGACATACAAGAAATGCACTGTGGAGATGATGTGGAATCGAACTCCGTCGTAAGTGGTGCAACCGATAATGAACTTGGTGAGTACTCCTAGTTGCACAATTGCGGTGTCGATTGATTTACATCATTTGTAGTGTATTCGCAGTTCTTCGGGAATTAAGAATATGGGTCACTCCAATATGTTGGTTCACAATCCTCTCGAGTGTACAATAGAACTTTAGCTTTATCTCTCGTGTGACTTTATTCAACTCAGCTATGCTCCCACCACTGAAGGGTGAGGCATTAATTCTGCCAATCAACAAAGCATTTAGTGGTTCGAAAACAGTGACAAGAAAAGGGTTGGGGTTAGAAGGAAGAAAGTCAAATGAAGGAGTTAGAGTAGGCGTCCAAACAGTAGGGAGAGAGACAATCGAGTATGGGACAGTTGGAAGGGAGAGCTGTAAGGAGGGTGACCAAAGATGCGCCACGCTGCGCCTGGCAGGAAACCTAGCGAGTCCACTGGGTTTACGGCACCCACTGTAGCAAAGAGGGAGTGGTTTCAAAGAGCATCGTTGGAGGGATTCATTGGGGCGGCGCAGACTGCCATTCAACTGAGCCTCGCCGCGGCGCTGCCCATTGGCGATTGAGTCTCGCCCCACCGTGAAGAAGTTCACAGGGAGAGTCCACTGGGACGAGGTAGCGGAGGAGGAAGAGTCGGGAGTCTAGGGTTCGGAGGTCGAGACAGTAATGAGTCATGGGATTTGATTCAAATTCTTAAAGCATATGGGGATGTACTTATATGTGTTGTTATGCAACGAGGAGCAGCGTGTGTTTGAACGGCATTGGAAGCAAAGTACTGGAGGACTCGACTGCACCTCAAATGGCGGGTAAGCCATTCAGTTGGTTCATTTTCTTAATTTTTTGGGTGTTGTTTTGATTCTCGGCAACTGCGCCTTTGATGGTGAGGGTTTGGGGAGAGTTAGGGTGTATAGCAAGGGCATGGGAAGAGTTAGGGTTTCGGAGTGGCGGGGATTTTGCTCTTGGGAAGTGCGCTAAGTCCATTAAGTGCGACAAATCGGGTCCTCGCCTCGCCATGATAGTTAGCGTCGTTCCCATTTCCGACTGCCCTGCTTCGGAGGGGTCCGAGGGGAAGACTGTAAGGGAGACTAGCACGGAGCGCCGCTTGGTGCGTGTCGAGATCATAGTTTCTGCAGCGGCTGGAGAGGATTTGGGTGGATTACGGATTCAGGTAAAGTTTGGGTTCAGGCAAGGAATTGACACCAATCCTGCAGGGTGGGAGTCTTTGGTTGAGCCGAAGCTACTCCGGAATGGAGTGATAGAGAAGTGGTGCAGCTTTAAGAAATCAACAGTCTTTACTTGCATACTACTTTAGTAGTATTTATCTAACCAAAATGCATGCGCTGCAACCAAAGAAGGCGACGACGTCGACGAAAGTCAAGTAAACTCCAACTCGGGAGGAGATAAAATGGCAGGCAAGCTTCCCGAACCAATCCATCATAAACATTTTGTTACTAGAAACTTAGATTTCAATAACTTAGATTTCGGAGAGAGAAACCACCGGAGGGGTGCCGGCAGCGGCACCTCCTCGGAGGAACTGCTGTCCGAGTGGACAGCAGCACCTCTAGAGAGGTGCCGCTGTCGACACCCCCTCGGTCGTGCCTCTCTCCGCGAGGAGAGGGACACCACCAGAGGGGTTCCGGCAACGGCACCTCCTCGGAGGTGTTACTGCCCAAATGAACAACAGCACCTCCGGGGAGGTGTCGCTGTCGGCACCCCCTCAGCAGTGCCGCTCTTCGCAAGGAGAGGGACACCATCGGAGGGGTGCCGGCAGCGGCACCTCCTCGGAGGTGTTACTGCCCGAATGGACAGCAGCACCTCCGGGGAGGTGCCGCCGTCGGCACTTCCTGAGTTGTGCCTCTCTCCGCGAGGAGACGGACACCACCAGAGGGGTGCCGGCAGCGGCACCTCCGGGGAGGTTCTGCTTTCGGTACCCTCTCACTAGTGCCGCTCTCCGCGAGGAGAGGGACACCACCGGAGGGGTGCCGACAACGGCACCTCTTCAGAGGTGTTACTGCCCGAATGGACAGCAACACCCCCGGGAAGGTGCCGCTGTCGGCACTTCCTGATTGGTGCCTTTCTCCGCGAGGAGAGGGACACCACCGGAGTGGTGCCGGCAGCGGCACCTCCGGGGAGGTGAGGTGCCGCTCTCGGCACCCCCTCTGTGGTGCCGCTCTCTGCGAGGAGAGGCGCACCACTGGAGGGGTGCCAGCAGTGGCACCTCCTCGGAGGTGTTACTGCCTGAATGGACAACATCACATCTGGGGAGGTGCCGCTGTTGGCACTTCCTCAGTGGTGCCTCTCTCCGCGAGGAGAGGGACACCACCGGAGGGGTGCCGGCAGCGGCACCTCCTCGGAGATGTTACTGCCCGAATGGAGAGCAGCACCTCTAGGGAGGTGCCGCTGTCGGCACTTCCTCAGTGGTGCCTCTCTCCGCGAGGAGAGGGACACCACCGGAGGGGTGCCGGCAGCGGCACCTCCTCGGAGATGTTACTGCCCGAATGGAGAGCAGCACCTCTAGGGAGGTGCCGCTGTCGGCACTTCCTCAGTGGTGCCTCTCTCCGCGAGGAGAGGGACACCACCGGAGGGGTGCCGTTAGCGGCACCTCCCCGGAGTTGTTACTTCACGAATGGACAAGAGCACCTCCGGGGAGGTGCCGCTGTCGGCACTTCCTCAGTGGTTCCTCTCTACGCGAGGAGAAAGACACCATTGGAGGGGTGCTGGCAGCGGCACCTCTTCGGAGGTGCTGCTGCCGTAGTGGACCGGAGCACCTCTGGGGAGGTGCCGGTGTCGGCACCCCCTCGGTGGTGCCTCTTTGCTCGTCCTTAAATTTGGTTTTCTTAGAATATTTTTGTCAAATTTTTTCCTGAGACTACCATCAATGCGGAGAGCAGCTTACAATGTGACGAGGAGGAGATCGAAGGTACGGTTTGAGTTTATGAAGTTTGTACATTTGATACACACTCCTTACACTTTTCTTTGACATCTTCGATGTTTTTCAGAGATTTTAGCGGAAGACATGATTGAGTTTGATCAGGAGCTCGTGGCCGGGAAGGAAATACCTATGAGTGCTGAGAAACTTGGAAGGGAGATGGATGAGCTTGTCCTGAAGGAGTTTGTGGACACGAACATGGTTTTGGAGAAGCTGTGTTTTCAGCCTAAAGCCAAATCAAAGTTAAATATTCCACTGTGCAGAATGATTTGCTTACCAGTTGACGGTTCGTATTTAGAGAATGATGTAATGGGACTGGGTGCTCATTTTGTCAGCACTGGATATATGGATGGCCACGGAGTTTTCTACGTTGCAGTGGAGAACAACGAGGGTAAGACTGTGCCTGTATCAGAGGCAATAATGAGTTCGTGGAGTCCTCTTTGGACCCGCGTGAATGAGCTTTTCGAGATCGAGTTGCAGACTGATGAGGATTTGAGGCAGTTCTCAAGAGTAATGTTCCACGTCTGGGATGGAAACCACAGACTTCAGGCTTGGCTGCCTATAATCAACAGAGACCATTTAAATGACATGAGCTGGCATTATTCGGTAGAGTCGATCATCCTCAACGTGGACAATCAAGTGGCTTCGTTGCTGACTGCCCTTCACCAAGTGAATTGGTAAGATTGTTTCACTCTAGCGAGAGTTTCAATTATGACTTTATTCTTTCCACATTTACACATTTCGTGTCTTTACCAACTGTTTGTTTCCACATCTTAATGAACGCAACATTTACTGACCAACTTCACAGTTCATTGTAATATTCTTGTGTATTAAATGAAAGCATTTTTTTTAAAAACATGTTCCTTTGTTCGATTCATTCATTGTTTACTTTTGTTTTGCTGTTCCCGCAAGTTTCAAGGCAAAAAGTACTCCAAATTATTAATCATTTACCGAGTCCTTGGTTTCTCTCCTGAATGATTGTCTGTGTTCCCTTCTTAGACTTATATAATCTCACTTATCATGTTTTGCACACAGGAGAAACCAAAAGTCTCATGTAAGTACAAATCTGGTCCACAAGTTATACCGCATTCAGGGTATTGCTGGGCAACCACTTGAGTACTTCGACTCACTCGTGGGAAAGGACGAAATAGTGGCTGCAGAGGCAAAGCAAAAGCCCAAAGATCGAACATGGTACACCTTGACATTCAAGTCACTGATCTCAATTCTATATCGGGTATGGTGACTCATTTTTTCACTATGCTTTAGGTAATTTGAAAGTTTTGTCCTCTTCGTATTTCGATTGAATCGTTTTATTGTCTTCCTTATAAAGTATTCATTCATCTTCTTCATATCAATGTTGTCAATAATAACTTCATTGAACTTGACTATGCCTAATGAAAGAGATTTCCTGAATTCGTAGGACCGCTTTTGAATCTTTGTGATACGATTTTTATCACTTCCTTGTTTTTATAATCTGAACTTCGGCCTCTCCAATTTAATCAAACTATGTTGAGAGAACGAGGAACTAATCAGATCTGATTATTTTGAGATAGCATTCAAAGCATGTTTTTTTATTTAGAAAATATTTTCGTGCCTAGAGCGTGTTGATAAAATTTGCTGAAACTGATGTTATTAGAAATTTCGTTCTCGAATGCTATGATTCAATCTCTGTGTTCAAAACTCAGAATTCGGGACTAAGCTAAAACCGGCTTCCATGGTTAAAAGTCATAATATGTAATACGGATTTTAATGACAGAATGTTCAATATTGAGTGGATATTTCATAACTGTATTTAAACAATGATTATCTTTATAATTTTCTTGTAATTTTCGTATTCAAAAAAATCTTTTCTGCATTACTTTGTTAGGTCGCAGTTTTACCTCTCAAAAATGATTTACGAAGTTTAATCTGTAAGAATCTATGATGGAAACTAAATATTTATTTTTTTATAATTATTAGCAGAAATAGAAATGGCTGCGCAATGAGTATTTGTACTGTGACTGCATACTTTTCTTGTTCAACATTTGCTGAACTGTTCTCCGTTTGCATGAACTTATTTTTTATTTTTTTATTTTTTAATATGCGTGTGCCTTTTGTCTTTTAGATTAGCATAACCTTTTTTGTTGCTGATTTTGTCACCCGGAATCATAATCTAAGAGACTATAGTCATAATAATTTGTGTGATGCCTCATCGAGCTATAATATGTTCAGAATGAACTCATGACATGGCTTATTCTTAAACGCTCAAATTATGTTTATAAGGTCAACTATGAGTTAGTAAGTGTTGATTATCGTAGAAAAAGGTAGTCATACAATACCAACTATGATTTATTTGTGGTCATTTCGACTCAATTCATTTTTATTTCACTCCAAAATCTTGTTGATTCTTAAGTGTTGTGACTTAATTGAATTGCTTTCTATTTGATTATGTCCCGTAATTCTAAGACTTTACTTGGTGAAAACTGTTAGATAAGGTACTCATTGATTTCTGTTTCTGCAGCAAGAGCTTGGTGATGCAGTTGCTCATTCCAATAAAAAATTTAAGGAGAAGTTTCCTGATGAGTCATCCTGGACTTCAACGAAGATTCACGAATTCATTACTGAACGAGTTGATAAAGTAAAGGTGCACCTTAGCTCCGAGCTCAAGAAGCAATTGCCAATTGCGGACCCGAAGCACACTTCTGAGTTCTTATCACAGGTTCGTATTCACTATGAAAACCGTGAAGATGATCTTGAGATGTCTCTGGAGAAATTGTATTACCTCGCCACCTCTGCTATGGTCCCCAGCATGAAGGTGAAATGGTTGGAGCGGTGGAACAAGCCTCCTTCTTTGCGTGAGCAAGTTCGGTTTCCCAGGTCGAAGTTTCCTGACCATGATTTTCCAGAATGGCTTCACAAGGCAACATGGTGGTCTCAGGTATATAGTTTCCTCTTACTTAATGGAATACAAATTTGTATTACTTTTTCATATGTTATTCTGCTTTCTCTTTTGGTGCAACAATACATAGTGCGTGTATTCATTAATGTTGTTTGGTTCGTGTTCGCAGCTCTCAGGAGAGACCGAAACGCTATTTCACGGGATATTATCCGATATGGAGGTTTCTATTGAGTACATCCCTGAGAATGGAATGCCTATTCCCACGATAACCGAATATATTGAACAGATGCGCGTGCAGCTCTGGGATATTGCCTTTCAGAATGAATTCAAGGGCAAAGGAGTTCACAAGAATAACCCGCCGGAGAAGCAAGTTGGACTCAAGCATGCTATCAACCGCACTCTCTACAGGTACTTCATGTACATCCTTTTCCCAAGGAAGGCAATCACCCGGACTCCACCATCCTTCTCTAATTACTTGGAGAAGACTAGTGATTTGTTTATGTTTACTGACGATATGATGAAGACGTGGGGCCGGGAGCACTGGGAGCGTTGTGGGTGGTACTTGGATTGTCCGGTGAAGAGGCCACCTTCATTTGATATCGAACTCCGCAATAGTGTCCAGCCAGATCTTCTCGGTACAGAATTGTCAGTTCCCTCAGTCTCTACAGAGGTTGGCCCTAAGAAGACTCGTGTCTCGAAACGGAAGGCTACAGCTGATGCCGAGGCCGTTGTGAAAGCAAAGGCAGAGTCAGAGGCCGCCACCAGGATCAAGGCTGAGTCGGATGCTGCTGCATCAGCAGTTGTGAAGGCACTAGCCGCCGCGAAGGCGCAACTAGCCGTTCAACAAGCTCAGCTGATCCCTTCAGTATCAACTATTGATGTTGATGACATTGAGATGTTGGATTCGGAGTCCTTGGTAGCGCCGCTGCGGTTTACGAGGACATCAAACGACCTCTTCACGAAGCTTCGAGCGCCGCTAGTCCACTTTCCCAGTGCTCTAATATGCTCATCCAAAAGGTTAATGTAGGTAGAACCTCTCCACTTCTCCCTGTGACAGTCTTCGTGGACAACTCTTCGATCTCCATGATCATGGAGTCCTTTCCTACGCAGCATGTAACTCTACTTCAAATCAATTCGTTTGTCCTCCAAGTACTTTCTTATTTTTACCATTACTTTGATTCAGAAAGTTTGCACTTCTCTGCTATTCTTTTCATATTGTCGGTTCTTATATATCATATGATTGACCATTCATTTCTCACAATTACTTTTTTTCACATTGTATTTAATAACCCTCACCTTTGTTTCAAATTAATTTAACTGACTTTTGCTTCTCCACGCACAAAAGGAGGCCTCCAGTTCAGAACGGTCCACTCATTGTCCTCATAGTGGCTTCGAATTGATCTTGAGTGACATCCCTGACGGGATGTCGGTCCTATCGATCTCCAAAGATGCGATGGACATTCCTTCATGGAACGAGTATTTGATTGCGGCTGTGGAAAGCTTATTTGAGTTCTCGGTTTACTTCGTTCATGAAACGGGAGGCACACTGATCTTCTTGCCTGAGGTCCCCTCTATCCGGTCTGATGTGTTGTTGTATGCAGGCGGATACGGTTTCAAGGTTTTGAGAGAATGGTGGGCAATTAACGACCTCCCATTTACTTCGCATATCAATGCATCGCTAAAGGTTGCTTTTCTTGTCATTCACCCAACATTCTATTTGATTTATTTGTTGATTTTGAACTCAGTTTTCATTCTCACAGCTCGATGTATAATTTGACTTGCTCTGGAATCACAGTCTCGAAGGTTCCGTATCTTGTTCTTTGTTCGTGAGAACGTGGATGGTGCGAAGTTTTCATTCAACAAGAACGAATCTCTCTCTGAGGTGGATATGGGCGTGGAAGAATCTGATGTTCTTTTCAATTTCACCACGGCCGAGTCTCAATCCATGCGGGGAGTCATTCCATGGAGGGGGCCACGAGAGAAGGATGCTTCCTTCCTCCAGATGTTGATCGAGGCATTATCACAGCCTGGTGCAGTTGTTCTGGATGCGTCTGCCTCTACTAGTGAGTCTTGCTCCTGTCTTTTGCTAGGTTATCCTATTGTATTATTCTAATATTGTGAATTTACTTCTGTAGGAAATTCCGTGCGTGCATGCCAGATGAGCAGTCGTCATATCGATGCTTTGGAAAGCAATACATCCATCTTCAACAAGAAGTTGAAGACCCTTTCATCGCTAGTATTGGGTCCGATCAACCGAACTGAGTCGCCTGGAGTGGCAACTCTCCCGGATGAAGACGTTCCTATTCGGAAAATCGTGAAACGTATTAGATTGAGTACGTAAGTTCAACTTTTATATGTTTGCAACTCTCTGCAATTTATTGTGAAAAACTCCATGATGTCATTACCTGATAATCCCGTGCTCTCTATAGTTTGATTGCAACGGCAGTTTCTCCACCTAGGGATTTTCTCCTCCCACCTTGGGCTCGACATGTTGCTGATATAGTGGCGTCTACTTCGTCTCCTCGCCATCCTTCCCGCAGTCAAGAATATGATCCCCGTGTGGTTTGTTATCTGGATGTAGAAGCTGACGTAGAATTATATGTCCTGCCCTCATCTTCGGCCTCTAGTTCTTCTGCATCTACGTGAGGAAACGATTTGTTTTGACTAGTTTTTTTTCCTTGTTTCCTGGGTCTCTGGAAAAACCCCCCTGTATTAACGACTGTTTATTCTTATACTTCCACATTCTGTTTTCATTATATGAGTATAAAATGCTTGTTTTCTTTCGTTGCCACCTACTACCTGATTCTGTGCTTTCCTTCTTGGTTGCGTGTTTAATGAGATAGCTAAGATATCTTATCGCTATTGAATGCTTCTCTTAAACCTTCTTGTATTTTCTCATCCCTATATCTTGAAAATGCGGGTTTCATTAAGTTTCTTTACTCATTCACAATTGTCACTTAAAAAATTCCTTTATTATCCAATATTTGATTTTGTCACTATTTCCTGGCCTAAACTACCCACGCTGTCCATAAAGATTATTTCTGCTATGTACTACTAAATTTACTTTGTATACATAGTATCATAGCAAAACTGAGTATGTGGCTTATTGTTTGATCTACATTTCAACAGCATCAAGTCATTCCTATTTTCTCTTCCTACCTTAGCTCTCCAACCTCTCAAATCCACATGTTCTACTATGTAAACAAGGTATCTTTAAGCATTCTTATGTGTATACTAAAGTACCGAGCCTTCTCCTAATCTTCAGCAAAAATTACGTACTTTTTTCATTACAATTCTCTTATGTCATGCAACATAATTAGGCATAAATTTTCAGTGGACATTGCAATAGTAAATAAATGAACACATATTTTGGTTTAATATAAAATTGTAGTTGAAAATTTGGGTTTATAACGCAAGGTCACTAATTGAAGGGTGTTCTAGCAATCCACGGCCATAGGGTTCCTACATCCCTCCACAAACTTATCAGATGATCCCTTCTCAAAAACTACCATCATATATTGAATGGAATACCCAATAATTGTTTAAATTTTATAGGACCCACGGCTATAGGCCCTCTATTGTCAATTTGCACTCTATTATACGTATTTTTCCACTTGGATCATTGCCAACCTCTCCCCTTCGTTTTCCCATAAACACCCCAACTTTACGGCTCTAGGCTCACGGCCCACCGCTCACCGCTCACCGCTCACCACTCTGGGCATGCAAAATAGCTTCGTCTACTTGTTGTGCATGGTCTCCGCGAGGTTGCAAGATGGCGTCTCCGCCAATCGCTCAATGTCCAGTTCTGTATCGCAAGACGCACATTTTATGGTTCCGTAGTATAGTTCAGTAAGTGTTAGTAGAGAAGTAATTTAGGATTAGGGCTTAAAAGCAGAAGGACAACAATATAAACCAATGAGAGTAGTTAGGGTTGAATGCTTTAGGGTTTTACCATGTCCATGAAGCCTCTCCACTGGCCATAGCGAAAATGCCAGAAACCCAACCAGTCGTCCAATTCACGCACTGCATCTTCCGATGCGGCACGCGATGAGAGCCACCAACCTTTGATACCGAGGTAAAGTTCTTCCGCCTCTTCAGATGTCTTCGCGTCTTTGTATTGTCTGCAGAAGTGCACATATTGTTCTCAAAATTCGGGTTTGATAAGCTTATTAGTGTGTCTGTTTAGAGATGTTACCTAATGAAGAAGACATGATTTGTCCTTGTCAGCCATCTTAATGGTTGGGTTGCCATTCCCGTAGATGATGTGGACAATATTCCAGTTCGCTTGGGCGATGTCCGCCATGAACCCGTTGAAGTTGGGGTTTGAGATTCCGTAGCGCACCATCACCTTGTTCAAAGACTGCCACATTAACTTCTCAGATTCGACATCTTCGCTCTCCATATCACCGACGGCGATGCTCATCACACGACAATATTCGGGATCATAGAGATGGACAGCCATGGTAGTCCAGCCCTTCACTCGTTTGACGTGGTCAAATATAATCCAAGAGTTCTGAAGATCTCCACCAGGCTGCATACGTTTGACGAGGTCGAAACCACTACCCGGGCTTTCTTCAGACATCTTGAAAAGGTACACCTTCTCTTTGCCTTGCCTTGAAAAGACACTATCTTGGATATAGTCATAGGGACTCTTCAGCTTCAGTTTGATGATATTGTCAAGTGGTCTGCCATTAGCAGTCGGTCGGAAGGAAGAGATAGCATTTCTGATGTTAGGAGAACTAAGTATCCGGAACCTCTCCATGACCCTGACTAGAGAATCCCAACGGAGCAATTTGGGAGTGTCCTCTCAATCAAGTGCAAAGACCTCATTTGACAAAAACTCCTTACTAACAGCTAGAGCAATGGCAGAGTTCTTTGTAGCAGGTGTTTTAGAGACTTCATTACTCACAAACTCAGTGACTCTGTCAATGGTTTCACGGCAAGTGCCCTTAGCAATAGGATGTTGGTATGTACTAATATGGATGCAGGCTCTACCAATACCATTTCTATTGACGACGTAATACATCGTGGAGGAGCATGATTCAAGGCAAGACGGTGGAGACTTACAGATCCGGCAGAAAAGGGTTGAGTTTGGAGGAGGGATGTCACCTAGACGGAAGATATGGGACGAGAGGCCTTCCCAATCAGTTTCATTATGAGAGCCGCTTTGACGCAACCTAGGGCATGAATCGTTCTTACATTTTTCGTTGTAAGGTTTAAAACGGGTCAACTCACACAACACCCAAGACTCACACACAATCTCCCCTGGACTCTAAATTCGTTCCCGGGATGGTCTAGCGAATAATGTTAGTAATTTAGCTATACTTTCCATACTAGAACTCTTTTCTAACAACAAAACTTAAGTTTTAACCCAAACTCTTAAGAAGTTAAGGTTTCTAAACATCACTCTTAAGTTCACTCTTAAGGATTAAGGTGTTAATTAAAACCCAGACTTAAGGACTTCCATCCAATTTCCCCCACGGTTCATTAATTATATTTTCCTTAAAACTCAAATCTAACCTCGTGCAATAACGCTTTCTCCACTCTCACTTAATCCTCTCTATCTTCCAATCTTCAAGTTCTTCTCGAACATTAATCCACAATTGGTTCAAGACTATGAAATCTTTTCATTTCCATAGAACTTAATTTACCAATTGCCTTCAATACATAAGCGATTAATCCGCCTTAAGGAATCTCTCCTTTCTAGAACAGCCTTAATACCAACTTATCTTCACAGTCTTAAGAGTAACTCTCTTACTCTTCAACTTCTTTAAGCTTCTTCACTTCATCTTTAATACTCCTTAGTGCCCATGCATTCCTAAGGAATATTGCATTAAGTCACTTCTTGCTCATACCTCCATAAACATCTCATTCATGGGGTCTTTCTTTAACAACAACTCTTCTACAGTAATCTCTACTTAACACATCTTCAAATTCCCACTTCGATTTCACATCGAAACAATTCAATTCCACTCACAACATATTACAACAATTAATGTTAATTATTAAAACACAAAATTGTAATAGTTAAACAAATTAGAGTATTTCTCTAATTAACAATAAAGCACAAATATTCAATGTAATATAAATTATTTAATTCAAAAAATTAATATAACAATTACACATTGAATAATCACATTTATTAATCAATAATCAAATACATCACAACAATTACTCTTCAAACACAAGAGTATCACCAAAATACTAGCTTTCAAAGCTAGGACGCACTCCAATCTTCAACGTGGTAGTGGTGGAATTATTGTAATTCCTATTCTATTTATAACCTAAAATTTGGAGAAGAGTCCTCTTCCCAAGAGGTGTGTTCCATAACTACTTTAACTTCCACAACCGTTCATTAAAGAGTTGCACCTCTTCAAATCTTAACTAATTTCCCGTGAACTCTTTGCTTAATGTGTCTTTTCATTATTTTAACTACTTACGATAAACTTTTAACACTAATTACTATTTCTTAAGTATATCTACAACCCTTTTCACACTACATTTTTTAAAAAAGCTATTTTTAATGTTTCGGCTCTACAGTCATAGTCTAGTGGGTCGTTATTCTCAAAATTAACCAAAATTAACCTTAAGCAAGCCCACCTTACCAGATCGTTTCCAGGGATTATTATCGTGCATCAAACTCTTAAAATCTTAACAACAATTTACACATATTACCTCGGCACATCCCGGAGGATGGCTTCCCCAGTACCTTAGTCACCGGTAACAAGTAACCACATGTGTTTCAGTTAAACTCTGTTCAGCATCAGAGTAGATTTCTGTTAAGTTTTTACAATACTCGGAAAGCCATTGCCCTCTGTTCTCGCAGTCCAGAGGCAAAATATCCACAATCTAACCCTACACCTTGAAAGAGTTAAAAAGGTCACAGCCGGTTCACCGGTCTTCACAATCTACCGGGAATTTATCTTGGTAAGCCGGTCACGCAAGCCCGGGTTCCAACTACAACCACGTCCAATGAATCAAAGCAAGAAGATACAAGACTCACAACAAATTAGTACTAAGCAAATCATATGAGCAAAACATCCTTCCACGGGGATCGTCGGAACTCATCCACTGCAAGGATAATAATCCCGGAATTCTCCGAACTCAGGCTTAGCCGGGATGTCTCCCGGTGTACCGAAAGAAGGGGGATGTCACCCCCTACTCCCCACCAATCCGAACATTTTCCACTTAAGGGAGGCTATCATAAATAGCCGTGGACTTTCCGGATCCCATCCGGTAAAACAACTCTTCCCGGTCCCGCCGGTGAATAGTCTAGAACACAAATCCTGAACCTCACTCTACCTATCTAACCCGGATATCCTAGCCCCTTGGGAAGTCTCTACTCACACTCAATCACATAACACACAACAAGTCACAACCTTGTACACCTAGCAAAGACACACTAGGAGGACTCAACTTTCTCCCGGTCCACTCGCACAAGCTCAACAAAGACTCTAGACAAAAGCAATGAAGGCAAGACACGAGCACATCAACAAAGAAAAGAGTACTTAACATAAGAGCCCTAGGCCCTTAAGTACACAAAGGCTATTACCTACCCTCCAAAATTAGATCTCCAAAAGGTAGAAATGGCATCTAAAGAGTGCACTAAAGTCAATAGCTACCCTCCAAAACTAGACCCCAAAAGGACAAAATGGCATCTAGAGAGTGCACTAAAGTCAATGGCTACCCTCCAAAAGTGGATCCACTAAAAGACAAAACGGCATCTAGATCCTAAAATCAAGGGTAGCCTAGTCACCGGCGGATTACCGGTAGATCGGTAAACCGGAAAACTTCCGGTCCCGGGACCGGTGAACCTTTCCCTATTAAAAGTAAGTAGCCGGAGAAACCACTCAAGTGAATGTGACCGGGTGCGCAATGAGCCCCATCGACATCACTACTCTCACCCTAGTGTTTAATTCTAACAACTTAAAATAACATCCCACCATCCGGTGAGGTAAATCAACACATAATATATAACGAAGACTCAACCGGAAGACTTTTCCAATTGAGATGTATAGGGATTGTCACTACGTCTGGAAGTACCAACATGGTCAAGAGAATCCCCCGGGAGGTCGGATGTCTCAACCGGGAGGTCTACCTGTGGAGTGGCGATATCGATCGGAAGGTTAGGTGTATCTATAGATACATGCGGAGTCTTTGTAAGCTCGATTAGTATAGCCACATAGGACTCTACCAAGGACTCCGAGGTTGAGGAAGGGAGGTCTACCGGTTCCTTCCCGGTAGAAGTTACCGGGAGGCTTCTTTTTCTCTCATAGACCTTCAAGCCCCACTCCTTGGAGGATGGAGAATGATGAAATCCACCCGACTCACTAGTAGAGCCATGTTGTCCCGGGTGGACAAAATCCTCAAAATCCCTGTACTTTCACCAATCTCCCTATTAACTTGTCACAAACTTCGGTCCGGCTCGAAAACACCAGTCTACTAGTCAACCGGTAAACAACTACGGAACACTTTGCTAGAATATGTGGATATAGGTGTCTCACACATCTAGCAACATACTAACAACACAAGATCACATATAATCTTAACGAGGAGAGGACTTTGGAGACAAGAACTTAGAAAGAGGTTTTTCCCGGTTGACCGGGAAGACTGGAAAAATGATAGGAAATGTGGGCAAGATCTAAAATGATAGGATGATGGAGACAACTCAAAATAACGACTTGCCACAAGGCTAGGACAATCGACAACAACTACACATGTAAACAACACAATAAGGTCTAGATGGAGTTTCCGGAGGGACTTTTTCTCTAGACTGGGAAGGATGATACCGGGGAGTCACCCCGGTAGATAAGAGACAAAAAGATTCACAAACAAGAATTTTGCACAAATAAAAGAAATCCAACTTCAGCAAGAGTCACCTTTGTTGTTGCACCCGCAACCTCCTTTCTTTGTCTCTTTTATCTTCTCGCTTTTGTCACTAATCTCCTCTTCTTCCACAAATCCTAAAACTCTCCACCACCTTTTTCAAACCCTAGCTTGCACTCCCTCCTCCAACAAATCTAGAGAGTGTGTGCATCTTCCTCCAAACCCTAGCTTGCGCTACCTCCTCTTCAAACCTCCTCTTCTTGAAACCCTAGTTGCATGTCCTTCTTTTCACTTCCTCAACTACTTCTTCAAACCCCATCTCCAAACAAAGACTAAATAGAGAGAGAGGGAGAAGTTATGAGAGAGAGAGAACTAGAGAGGGAGATAGAGGAGAAAATTTGAGGGGGGGAGAGATTTTAGAGAAGGAGGGGAAGAGAGAAGAGTTCTGTAGGGGGGAGAAGAAGAGTTCTGTACAGAAGGGGAAATTTTCGGGGAGAGAGGGTCGGCCAAGACTGCTAGAGCTACCCGGGCTATTGTCCGGGTGATATCCAGGTACCCGGATATCAGCCCATACCCAGGTATGTATTTTTATATTTTATATTTTATTTATACATATATTTTTTAATCTTTTTCTTTTTCTTTTCTTTTTCTTTTCTTTTTCTTTTCTTTTTCTTTTTCTTTTTCTTTTCTGCCTTTTCTTTTCTTTTCTCTACCACTACTACTAATTCAAACAAGAATTAGCATCTAGAAGAACTCAACTACTTCTAACTACCTCCTAAACTTAACTAGTTAATTTAGGTTAAGTGGTGATTTTAGACTTATGCCCTAGGATCTCTGCCGGGACTCTTTTGAAATTGTTTCCCGGGACTTAAATTAGTGATTTTAAGACCCGGTTTTATCACCACTATAAACCTAATTAACTACTTAAGCATTTCTCTATTTTCCCCATCCGCTATCTAATCTAATTCCACACAATACTTACTACTTTTCTATTTAATTAACACTAAAAACCCTATTTAAACAAAAAAAATTGGTAGGGGCGACCAAGTTGGAGTTTTAGACTCCCACAACAGTGTAGGTGACAATACAATTAGAAGATCGAAAGGTGAGCCCAAAGTCGTTAACAATGTTAGTAGTATGGGTTTTAGTCCATGCATGACCATTGTATCGTTTGTCCATGCCTTCTATCTGACGAGCTATAGATGGAGAAGTAGAAATAGGAAGGGGATGGAACTCAAATAGCACATCTCCGTTAAACTCTGGAGGAAGGTACTTGACCTTTTTGCAACGTAGAGTATGTAGACCTACAAACTTCAGATCACTTTTTCTACGTGGTCTACTCTACAATTGCCTAAGGCACTCTAGAACAGAAGTGGTCTTGTTTTTACGAGGTAAAGGCGGTCGGGAATTTAGCAAAGGCAAGCTATTGAGAGACTGAGATCCGCTCTCCTGTTGTTCTATAACAGTTTCAGTAATGGGGAAAACGAATACTATCGGGCTCTCTTCCTACGATAGCCGTCGTCATCAAATTACTCGCTTAAGATAACAGTGTCAGTCTCCAAGCCCTCAACCTTGATAGAAGATGGGAATGAAGTATGCATTGTGGACTTCCTAGACTCTAGGCTAAAAAGCAAAGGGCTATCGAGAGGAACGCCAAAAACTCTGAATTTCACATTTGGGAGTCTTTAGGTTACTTCTGTATCCTTGACTCCCTTCTTCTGCAATACTGTCGAAACTACCTCTAAACCCTCAATGTCGTAGATTTCCATCTCTAACCACATGAACGTTCTATCTAAACTGAAGCGCTGCGATAGCATTGCTTCGGCGACCTAAACAACACCATCATCATCCACAAGTAGCGACAAAGGAACAATGTGGTACAATCCTCGAATGGAGGCCATAGCCATAACAATGGAGAAGAGGGTTTAGGAATGGAGAGGTGACTTGCTAGTGTTTAACCATCTCCTTTAATAGTGAATATAGAGTGCCGAACGGAATTGTAATTCTATAGGAGGTTTACTTTTTAGATGGAAAAAGTTATGATAGGACATTACTATGGAAAAGACACAGTCAGCGATTTGGGTAGATTTAGTATGGGGATAGATTTTTATTTTGAAGAGCAAAAACGAAGACACTGAAATCATAGAGGTCCATGGGCGGCTGTCAGAAGCGTATATAGAATGTTGTTAAAAAAGAATGACTCAGATCGGTACAATTTTAAATTTCAAACAACTACGATAGCAAAAATATTAAAAGTATAGTGGAGAGTTCATGAGTTTAGTTTTCCAACGAATCTCTGGCAGCGTTGTCGAGTAGCGAGAGTTTTTCTTTGGGAAATGGCGAAGATCCTAGCTGCTGCTAGAAATGGTTTGAGAACAAAGGTTGTCTCCAAATAAATCTCTAGTCTTGACCACCAAATCCCCTTGTCTTCAAGTCTTTAGTCTTCATTCTTCAGTCTTCATTCTTCATTCTTCAGTCTTCAATCTTCAAACTCCTCCCCGTTGGCCTATCCTGTGGTGGTTCTAAAGGGTTAAGGGTAAGGGTAGGTGATAAGAAACCACGGCCTCGGACGGGTAAAACGGGACGGCCAAATCACGAGCTGACCGTCCGAAAGATTGGCTCCTAAACTTCAAACCCACGGTGACCAGCAATCGCGCCTCATCGGTGGGAACAACATAAACAGGACCGTGTGGGCCATTAACCCCACTTCGCCGCAACAAAGTTTACGAAGCAGAATTGAAAAACAACTAGCCTCCAAAACCGGCTGGGAATAACAAATAAAGACAACGAGCCTCCAAAGCCGGCTAGGAATAACAAAGCCACAAGCCACAACACGCAAGTCTTCTTGTCTTCTTATCTTCAAGTCTTCATGTCTTCTTATCTTCAAGTCTTGAAGTGTTCAAAAACACAAAAGACCTCCCAAAGTTCTTTACCACAATGGCTGCGAGCTTCCGATTGATGCCACAGATGGTTCGAGCCGCCAAATGCCAAGTGCTATAACTTTTTGGAAAGCTGGTGCAATAAGCTAACACCCTCCAAAATCTCAAGTTATTCTAAACTACCTTCTAAAGTTATGGAGGTTCAAAGTTTGTGCCTTCTTATGTCGATGGCAGCAAACCCTCTCCAACTTCGGCGGCTATAACTTCTAAACTACGATTCTAAATGAGCCGTATAATAGCTTTATAGAAAGCTAATTTAATAAACTACAACTCCTTTAAATTTCACTTCAAATTAGTCTACTCACTAAAAGTTGTGTAAGCTTAAAACTCAAGCCTCCCCACTTCCAAGACGGCAGAACTCTCCTCTACTTAGATGGCTATAACTTTTTTATAGCGCACTTAAATGAGTCGAGTGATAGCTTCTTAGAAAGCTAGTACAATAAGGTATGTTTCTCTTAAATTTCAAGTCCAAACACAAAGTATCGAAGCCGTGGTGAAGCCCGAAGTGACTGCTCCTCTATTCGGGTGGCAACTAACTATTTTTCACTCAAATGCTCGTAACTTTTGCATAAGAACTCCAAATTGAACAAAAACACCGCTCAAAGAAGCGCAACTTTACAAGAAACAATTCCACAAACTTTCATAACATTCTCCTGAAAAACGAGTACACACCGCCCGATCTCCCTCTCGGGAATTTTCTCACAGCACCCCCACACCAAAAATACACACCAAGAAGAAAGGAGAGTCGCCCCCTCTTATCCTTCCACATCAGCCCATGCCTAAGCCACATGGGCATCTAGAGCCTATTGGTTAACCTCCTAAAACACTCTAAAGTCTACCAAGATAAGATAGGAAAGAAACCCCAACCATTGGGCTTCAAAAGGTGTGGTTCCAAAAGAATTCTATGACGGTCAAACTTTTTCTTAGTTTCTTTTCTTTTTCTTTCTTGGATCTTGATGTAATATAAACATAAACACATAACAAACTCCTATATTAACAACTAAATGGATTCTACCTTCATCTAACCGTATAAAAACTCTAGAATTTTACGAAGCACCGCAGAAACATAACTTGCTCTCCGTTCATCGTTTAAAAAGGTCAGCGGCCCTCGAAGCCAAAGACGGTGGCCCATCTCATTAGAAAAGCGACTCACCATTTGGCCTTCATTGGTATTTTCAAAACACCCTTCAAACACCATCTGACGGCCACCCGTCAATGAAGCTTCAGCCTCCAATACAATCACTAGAACTCTCGCGTCTGGTTGTAGATTCACAAATGCAAGTTGCCGTAGACTTGGATCTGGATGTGGTTGAACACGACGCTCGGAAGGCCTCACTTCGTCTCGCACTCGTCGTCTGGAAGTTGATGGCTGAGAAGATTGAAACGGATCCTCCGGTAATTGCGATAACGACAACTCCCACTCATCTGGGTCTTGAGAATCCATACTATCAACTCTAAGCTATTCAAGCTATTGGCTTGAAACAAATCATGTGAGGCAAAGAAACTATCTTCCTTTTTATATCTCTCAGTAACTTCTTTAAAAAGCTTGCCTTCACTGAATTACTCAAGTTGATTATTGCCTGCCGGTTCCGGGTTCGAGCTTTATCAAACTCGTTGAACGGCCTGGATAGTTGCAACTTGGTACTTGCTAGTGAAAGTAGGAAATAAGCAGCCAACCGGCCACCTACGCTTCCCTGAGCTACAGTGACAAGATGCAGGCTTCCAAGTTATGCTAACAAGCTCCAATTATCCCCCATTGAATCAAACCGTGGATTTCTCCACGACGTCAACCTTTTGTATCCTTCTCCTCATATTCAATCCGATGTCTAAGGCAACATCTTTAATATTTTCACACAATATATTAATTTACAATGCGACAACGTAATAGTTATTTTAGCCAGTATAGGTGGGTAGGCATGATAGAAAATACAAGTGAATGGTTAGCATGACGCATAGGTTCACAATCATTCTGTACGACAATGGTCTTGGCTATATAGGTAGAGATTAGTGCAAGAGGGGCATAAGAGAGAGAGAGTAAAGAAAGGTTTAGGGATTTCTACTAGGAAAAAAACTAGAGAAGTCTAAAATGGCGAGGCGCTACTAGACTAGGTTTAAGGAGGAAAGGGGGACATCCTTGGCTGCTACTTTTGAGAGCATGGCTAGTAGGACCGTAGAGGTGGGAGACGGGGCATTGAGAAGTAGGGTATAGTATAATTCTGGGGACGATTTCTTGGAATCACACGCCGACTTTAGAGATCACCATGAAGATGGGACATGACAACCAATTGATGTTGAAGTAGAAGAGTTCGAATCATTGTCACAATTACCAAGTTCACAAATAAGTGTGGGTCGGGGTGACCAATCTTCTGAGGTGAGTTCAGTAACCCAGGTTTATATTTTGAGTCTAAATTACTTCATGTGATAGTGAGAATACATGTTCTAGAGCATGCTAGGTCAATGCACCTTTCAGTCTCGTCATTTGAGTTTCTTAGTTATGCGTATGGATTGTAGGGCTTCAGTTCAAAGGGTACCCCTAAGTGAAGAACACACTATTGCTTTAGTGAAGAATACACTAAATATGAAGCCATACAATAATTGCAAAATTTGCAATAGTTGTAATAACATAACAATGCACCATATGGGTATTAAAGAAAGGATTGCAATGTATTTGAGTATACTTGTGTGCATTAAGTGCATGTATAGTACAGGAAAAGTCATACATGAACACATTTAGTGTATATTTAGAAGAACAAGATCTAGACAGCTAGGGGGTGGTTTATTTGAGCTCTTAGTAGCCTCTAAATGCAAAAAGTCCCAAGGTGGGCTTCCAGTGATTTTGGGTAGCTTATATTGGTGTCAATATAGATCACAAAGTTTTCAAGATATTATCATAGAAGCGTTTAAGTATTAGTTGTGCAGGAAAAAACAATTCTCGAGATAAATCCAAGAAACTAAAGTTATTGTGGTTTGAAGTACTAAACAAGAGTTAGGGCAAGATGGGCGGGGTACTGAATAGCATTAATAGTACTACTATTGAGCTATATAGTGAATCTTTTTGTGGCGGGTAGCATTGAAGGAAAGATGTAGGCAACCTAAATTGTTTTTAATTAAAAAATATATAGAGATACATGATTTCACTTTTTTTGAAAAATATTAATTACTATCAGTGGAAGGAGGCGTTAAAGTTTTTTCACCGTTTCAAATTTAGAGCTCGTTGTATGGTTCTGCTAACAAAATTTACTTGCTTTTCAATATAATTGGCTACTTTCTGAACCCCTCATCATTTAACGTTTTTTTATGTCCTAAACACCTCATATACTTGTGATTTTTTGCATGCAATGACTTAAGAGAAGGTAAGACATGAATCCATTAAATTCATGCAACCTTTAGTGGAATAGTATGCCAATATCTTGAGTCAAAGTACTCAGACCCTGTCAGCGATGGGAAGGAGAGAACCACTTTGCATTTTTCAAACGCATGTATCTTACAATCCGTGCGGTCAAAGTGTATGAAATGTTCTGAATGTCACCTTGAAGTAGTTAACTTTAAGATTCTACGGATAGAATTACTATGAAGATCTTTTAATGAGTCTTGCAACATCACATCATAGATGAGCAGTTTTGATGTGTGTTTGCAATTGTAAGGACTAGTAGGGGATACTGACATTCATGAGTAAATACAAATTATAAACTTCTTCATTTCTTGTCGAATATGGTAGATACACAATTGGTGCCCATGAAGTAAATGTATAGAAAACAGATAAGGAACGAAATAGCAGTAGTAGGATCAACTTAGATCATTGGAACTAACAATATAAGGTTCCAAAAATGGGTTGAATTGTTGATGAATGAGTTTTTTCAAGTCATTCATCCATCTGGGATTTTGCTTCTAGGGCTGCTTCGGAATGAAAGTAGGGTTTGGCGGAAGCCTTGGGCTGCTCATCTCTTGTGTCGCACGTCCGCCATCTTGTGTTTTGTTAGAGCTCTTGCGGGCGGATGTAGGATTCAAGAATGCAATACTGAGATTGGAGTACAGACAAGCTCCTCGTACTGGTGCTTGTCGTCAATACCAGCTGTGCCGCCCCAGCCAAACTTCCCACCTGATGTTGTCTTCCACATCGAAGCGCCCATCAAGACCTCAGGGACATGTTTCAGACTGCAAATCTGAGATTGGAGGAGAAACTAAATCCTCGGTACCGAGGATCTACTTTAGCTCGCTTGTGGTGCTTGTCGTCAAGACCAGCTGTGCCTCCCCAGCCAAACTCCCCATCTGACGTTGTCTTCCACCTCAGTGTAGATCCGATAGTTTAGGAAAAGGCGACCCTCAGGATTGTGTCTGTGGGCGGCACCAAGCCTCACCCGGTGACATACCTCGCCAGATGCTCCCACAATGAGATCATTAGCTACTACAACTGGGTGATGCAGGGCTCCTGCACATACTAAGTCGTGGAAAACTAATACCAGCTCACAAGCTACCTGAGACTCGCGCTCCGAAGTTCTTGCTATCGCACGCTGACCATGAAGCTGAAGTAGTTCAGATATGCGAGAGCCTACCTAGCATTTAGTTGGAGGTTGATTAGAATCAGGATCTCATTTCGTTTTGAACGAGAAACGTGCTCCTCAATACCGAGGATCTACCTCAGGACGTTTCAGTTGTTTGTCTTATATGTCACCCCAGCCAAACTCCTCACAAGCTGAGTGTCTTCCACCTAGATCGGCAATTAGGAAGCGGGCATCCTGGATGTATGGACAGTTTCAAGACTGCAGATCTCATTCCGTTTTATTGTCAAAAACGTGCTCCTCGGTAACGAGGATCTACTTAACGACGTTTCAGTTTCTTGTCTGATGTGCCGCCTCAACCAAACTCCTCACAAGCTCAGTGTCTTCCACCTAGATCGGCGATCAGGAAGTAGGGATCGACATGCATCATGGATGTAGGGATAGGTTCCGATTCTGAAGTAGTCTTCCACATGGATTGACATGCAACGACGTTCCGGACTGGACAGTAGACTCGACATGCATCGACAGTAGTCTTTCCACCTGATTTAGTCTTCCACCTGATGTAGTCTTTGACGCGCATCAAGACCTAATGCACGGAGCGCGCGCCGTAATCGCGCCTTTCGATCAGCTGTGGCTGAGTTTCCATCGTTGTGGTTTCGGTGATCAGTCACTGCAGTCACTGCATTACGGAACTGAGTTCAGTGAACTGCTTTATGGAACTAAGTTTGATCATGACCTGATGCAGTGACTGAGTTCCAATCGTTGTGGTTTTGGTGAGTATCATTACATGATTAAGTATCATTACATGAGGTTTACGTGAGTATCACCTACTCACCTAATACGTGTGAGTATCAGCTACACACATGTGTCACATACTCACGCTATTTTTATGTAGTGATATCTTTGCATTACTGACATGCAGTAATGATACTAACGCCGTTTACCTGGTCATTAATACTTACGCCGTTTACCTGCGATTGGATGTAATTCTTGACTTTGACATTCAAAGCACAGGGCACAAGTCTAATTGCGTCGACATCTGTAGGAGCTTAAAACTGCTCCTTGGGACCGAGGAGGCATTCCACCGCAAACATCAAACTTGTTTTTGTTGTCATGTGAACGGCATTCATGGTTTTAAGTTGATAAGTTGATAAGTTGATGCTCCTTCGTTTAAATTGATAAGTTGATGAGGATGCTTCATTTAAGTTTGTGTCAAAAGTCCTCCTTGGTACCGAGAATCTTGTATGATGGTTTTTGGGAGATTGTAGACTACTAAGCCTGGTTTCCTGCAATGACTGAAGATTTTTTAGTTTCCTGCCATGACTGATCATCGTTTGTCATTTAATGGATTTTTCAGTTCAAGTTTGATCAACAAAGCCGTTGACTGATCTTCGAAGCATCTGGATTTGTCCTCCTCGGTACCGAGGATCTAGTTTGAAGGAATTCGGTTCCTGGTCTCATCACTAATCGTGGACCTTAAAGGGACTGATTATTTTTGCTTATGGTTGCATGATCTTTAGGGCCAATATCGTAGCAAGTCCGCAAGTGTGTTATCAGATTGTTGCAACCTTTCTTGTTGTGCTGTGAAACAAGGTTAAACTTGTATTTGGAGGTCGCTGATTGTCATGGTAGTCCACCTGATTTCGGTTCGGTTTTTCTTATAGATGGAGACTAAACTAGGTGATGCAATCGATTCCTTATTACTTGGGATTGGATCTGAGGAGATGGAGATCATTTTGGATGACTCGATTACAGCGCATGTGGAAACTCAAGTTGATGGCGACGGAGTGAACGTGGAGATGGATACTACTACTAGAAATGTGGACATCACGGAGGAAGATGGAATGGGTGGACTTAGCATCGATGAGGTCAAGAATGCCTTCAGAGTGAGGGGGAAGGTGGATTCCATTTCAATTATCTAGGAATTACGCTTCAAGCCCATAAGCTCCTCCCAACTCAGGATCCTACTTTGTAGAATGATCCCTTTGCCGTTAGTCCGTCCTCTTCTCCACTCTGACATTAAACGACTAGAGTTGGAATTTGTCCACGGATATTGTGAAGGCGACAGGGTATTTTATGTTTCACTAGTGGATGACTCCGGGAAGACTGAACTTGTCACAGAGGAGATTATGGAGAAATGGGATATACATTGGCTTCAAGAGGATGCGGCCTTTGAGGAGTTTTTATCAGCAGACAAGAATTTGAAATCTCTTGTGGATCATATGTTTTTCATTTGGGACGGAAATCACAGGTTCCAGTCGTGGTATTCTTATATTTCTCGTTTGCATAGTGAAGAGAAAGATTCGCACTATTCAGTTGATTCAATTCTACTTCGTCAAAGGACAGTACATGTGTCCTTCTGAACGCAATGAATGATGTGAACAGGTATGAATATCGAATTATATGTTATTTAATATATCTAAGATGAGTCAGTTCTAAACTTCTAACTTCATTTGCATCATTATGCAGGTCCACTGAGATTGCGCACATAAAGACAAACCTTGTGTACAAACTGCATCGAATTAATACTTATGGTGTATTAAAGTTACCGGATTTTAAAAACCTGTTGACTCCAGATGAATATATTGCGTGCGCGACTCGCCAAAGGCCCTATCCTTGGTATTCATTGACATCGGATGTGTTCATCAAATTTTTAAATCGAGTGAGTATTACTTTTGCACTTGTGAAGATGAAGTGTTTACATTATTTTTATTGATCCTAATCATTGTCTTGAGCTTTACAGCAAGAGGTATCTGCTGCAGCGGATGAGGCAGCAAGGTTATACTTCGAGAAGACTGAGAAGGCAAAACAAAATGCACGGGGCATTCACGCAGCAATGAATAGTGCCTCGAACGCCAAAGTGAAGTCCTACCGGACAAAGTTTGACAAGATGATTTCGATTGCCAATCCCAAACACGGGCCAAAGTTTCTTGAAGGGGTATGTAATTTTTTCTTTAACATGTTATGAATTGTATTCCATTATTCTAAGTTGAACCTTTATATTTGAACTTCAGATTAACTACCATTGAAGTCACTTTGAAAAGCCGGAGATGTCGATAGAGAAGCTCCAAAAGAACTGATCGTCATCTGTTGAACCCGCGTTCAAAGTAAAGTGGTTGAATTGGTGGAACTCCGGAGACTTGAATCGCGTAGCTCTTTGTTTCCCTACGGTTGGTGTTACAGATGAAAAACTTGAAGCGTGGTTGGTCAAGGCAGCCTTCTGGGCAGAGATGAGTGTACGAAGAGAACATCTTTTTGTACTCTTATTGAGCCTTAAGAATTATTGAGTGTCAGAATCATAGTTCTTGATATTCTAATGGTTTGAAATTCGTAGTTGGAGTTTGCCACTATGGAAGCTGTCAAGGACACTATGAAATCAAGGCACATCGTAATTGACTGGAGAGCAAGAGATGATGTGGACAAAATTAAAGACTACATCAAGAAGTGGCGCATCATACTATGGGATCAAGCATTATATTTCTTATTCCGAAAGGCAAGAGGATACTCTCATTCAAAAACATTTGTTTCTCAGGAAGGAACTAAAATTGCTATAATGCGTCTTCAATACCGGTAAGTATTCTCTTTTTTCACTTGGTATTCTTTGTCTTCCTCGGGACCGAGGAGGCGTCTTCAGTGACCTATAGAAACTTGTTGTAGTGATCATTTGTTTAGCCCCTATCGGACTAAATGAACATGGCCGTCATTATATTGTGGATTATTTGGGTTATTATATGGGATATCGCACGCAACCTTTCCATGGTTTCAGTGGAGTAGTATTGGAAGCAAGGTACCACTATCTTGGAGTAACAAAAATTGTGATATGCTTATCTCAATTTTTACATTCTCTGTATTCTAGATATTTCAAAAGAGAGCTTTTTGGAAGGACTTCTTGCAATTGACAAGAAGTCCTTTCCTAAATTATTTGGAACTTGGACGAAGAAGACTTTAAAAGACTCATATATGTTTACACCCGGCCAAGCTCGTGCTTTCAGTTTATAGGAGCTTAACGCGCGTCCTTCGTACTTGGAATGCTCCAAGAAGTTTGTCTGCAGCGAGGAGGAAGGTTAAAAAGTAAAACAAACCGCCCCAACTCAAGCGCCTAATGAGGATTCTCATGAAGACAAGTCTATGGATGCTCCATCCGAGGTACAAACAAAAAAGACAACCATGAAAGGCAAGGAGACCAAAGGCTCAAAGGCGTCAAAGAGTGCAAAAGAGACCAAAGAGTCCAAGGCAAGTAGTTCAAAAAACAAGGTGAAAAAGAAGTAGTTGTTCTGATAAGTGCTTTGGAAACTATATCTATTGCCACCATCAACCCTGGTACGTTGAGTAATCCAACACACTGTCCTACCGAATTGCTATCCATGTCCACTGAAATTTGTGCGCCCTCTCAACTTCACGAGAAGATTGGTAAACGCATTGACACACATGGAGTTGATGCCAAAGTCCTTTTGTTGAATATTTCAATTCCTACCATTATGGATCACATGTTCAAGTAGCGGGAGCCTTCCCCTCAGTTCAAGGAATTTTTATCATTTGCTCAGAAGGTTTGACCCTATGACTCTATTATGTTTCCAACTACATTACTGAATCTTCTATATTTCATTTGTAAAGTCCTGCTCTAATGATATTTGTCTGTGGTATATTTTCTTAATAGGTTGGTCAAGGTCAGTAACGTCGCCTTAGTGGTGTGCCTAAAAGAGAAGCTTGTTTTGATCTTATCATGGCAGATATGCCCGATGGACTTCCAATCCCAGGTATGGAATTGACTATCCCGTCATGGAATGTTTTGCACAAGGATTGGCCGGAATCCATCTTTGAAGTGGCTCGTGCCACACTCGAGGATGATGGGGCTATCATGTTATTTCACTCTGATCTTCCGGATGTTCCAACTACAACAGAATCGCTTGCCGAAGCTTATGGATTCACTGCTTTGTTTGATTGGTGGGGCATCAACAAGATGCCACTCACTTCATTCAAAAGCCTTAATCGAACGATATGATTTGTTAAACTTCAGTTTTATCAAAAAAATTGCTAATATTGAAGACTTCCATTTTAATCTGAGAAGTCTATTAATTTGTGGTGTATTCTTTATGGTTGGCTAAATTGAAATTTATTATATGTTTACTTGGTTATCTTGTGTTCTTTGGCTTTCTGCATGTGGACATGTATTTCTAAACCAATATGTATTTCTTAACGTTTATTGTATTTTATGTTTATTCAGAGTAAGCAATTTTGGATCATTCAATATGTGAGGGACTCTTTCAATGACATGCCTGTCAGTTCAAACTTCTCCATTGAAGTTAACCGAGAATTGAGTAATTTGGGCACTAATATTGTCGGGACGGGTGTCTTTTATAACTATATTACGTCAAATACCACTTTGAAGATTGGAGATAAGGTGTGGAGGGGACCACGTGAGAAGTGCCATGTTCTTGTGCAATTGTTACTTGAAAGTTTTTCCAAACCTGGGAATGTTGTTTTGGACTGCACTGCATCGACACGTTCCATCATCACCCTCGATATCTCTCGATTGAATATTTTTTTCAAATTCCATAAGTTTGCAAAGTCTTTTATACTTCATGTTTGTGCATTTCTAGGCGCTAGCATTCATGCTAGTTGTCAAAGCGGTCGTGACCTCATTGCCCTTGAGTCAGACGCCAAAATCGTAGAGGCCGTTTTAGTTCCTCTCTGTTCTTCAAAGTTTTCAGAAGATAACTATGGTGGAAAGAAACGAAAGGTATCAGCTTTTGAAGAAGCCCTGCCTGAGGGAAGACCTCAGAAGAGGATTCCCAAGAATCGCATGTGTACATAAGTTCTATCCTTTCTTTCATCTAATTTTATTTCATTGTAATCTATATGTTAAGCTATTTTCATTATTTTTACTTTTTGCAGGTTGGTAGACCTCTTTCCTAGTCCTCCAAGTGCGATGTCCTTACCGTGCTACATTGAGGCAATGACCATCGATTTTGCAAACAAGGATACTCCTATCCAAATCACAAAATTACCTAAATATGACCGTAAAGGTTTGTAGATACATCAACTATGAGGCTGAAAAGGCTTTGGTTGTTACAAGCAGTCGTAGCAGTGAAAGCCGTTCTGGTGCTACTTCTTGTGACGCTTCTTTAGTAGGTGTTAATGGTTCCATATGTGTTTCTAAGCCTTGACTTTATTCATTGTATGTTGTTATTTAATCCATGTGGTGGGACGAAAAGGGCCACTCCTCAAGTTTTTTTTTTGCCTTGTCTACTCTATTTGTCCCACATTTGTATTATGCTTTAGAATTTGAATATTTGTGAATACTATGTTTTCACTTCAAAACATTATCTTGTTGATTTTTATTTCCTCATCACCAAATACCGTTTTGGGGAATTTTTATATTCTAATACTACATTAAGTTGTATCTATGTGTACAATTCAATGTGCCTCATCATTTACTAGTTTATTCATTTTCTTGTATTTGTATTATGATTTCTCATAGGTTATGTCCAGTTTATAATGCTTTTGAAAATACAATTGTAAATGACTTTATTGTACTACTTCATTATATATGATGAGCTATTTTTTATTGGTTCAGTTATTTTTTACCCTAATCACTTAAGTTTTTTTGATTATGTTCACAAAGGCTCTTCGGTACCGCGGAGCCTCTAATCTTATGATGTTTGTCTTTTGTCATTCATAATTATTACTGGTTTTTTTTTTCAATCCATCAGAGTCGTTCGACCACTTTCATCCATATTCATCCACATTCATCCATCTTTCATGGCGCTCCTCGGCACCTGGTTTTTTTTTGTTTTTTGTTTTTTGGATTCGCCCTCAGGAGGCTCCTCGGTACCGAGGAGCCCTTTGGCAGGTTCGTTTTTTTTTTTTTTTCTTTGTGTTTTTTTTTTTTGGTTTTGCCTTCAGGGCGCTCCTCGGTACCGAGAAGCCCCTCGGCTGGTTATTTAAAAAAATTCAATTTCCAACATATTCAAGTTATGGGCCCATGACCACCACTTTAAAGAAAATGGAAAATTAAAAACTGAAGTATTCCTAAGATATTTTTTAGTTAAAGAACTTCAGGTTTTTTTCTCAATCCAAATGATTCATGCTCTTCCAATGAAAATTGAATCACTTTTGAATTTTCAAAGTGTGTTTCCACTTTAGCATATTTCTACCACTAGGTACCTTATTAGCTCCGACCTTTAGCGCCGACCAATAGTCAAAGGCTTGACCCGAAAGGTGCTACAGACCGCCAATATCATTGTTGAAATCACATGAAGAAATTATTGCATTCTATGTAGTTGCTTAGCTCTGAATGAGACTAAAAAGCTTTTACTAATATTTTATAAGTTGTTATATTTTTTTTAACTATAAGGAGAGCAATCATTCATCTACATTCATCTATCTACATTCATCCATCTATCTATATTCATCCAAATATCCTCCAAACGGTTTATTTCGGGGTTTATTAATTCAATTTTCTCCCATTTTGAACTTTTTTCATACCACGGAAATAGGTCACAATGTATAATTGTTTCTTGTCAATCACCCCTAACCTGTGGTTCTAGGGTATCCAATTGAAAAAAAAATTGCTTACTGCTCACTGCTCACCGCTCACCGCTCACTGCTCATTGTTCACTGCTCACTGCTCACATTCTAGCATACCTGCCTCCCAATAACCATCTTTAAGTTCTAACATGAATGAAGAATTTTAAGAGGAATGAAGAACAACTGTTAGGACAAAGAAAGGCAATCAACATTTAGGCTCAAATAATAATCTAAGCTTATAATGAAGAACTCGTCATAGTAAATCTAATAGCAAAAACCGTCCTTGTGAAAATGGTGAATGAAGAGGGCGGATGAAATAATAATTCAAAAAGTTGGAAGAAGTTTTACATTCCTTCTTGAGCACCCAAATACATGCCAAGTTGGGTTTGGAAGTCTTTGCCTTGCCGGTCAATCTCTATAGCATTGATATCCTCCCTTGTGTGGACGTACGTTGTGTCATCGTTATCAACTGCACCATGTAAGCCCTCACTCCGCAATATCTATATAAGTTGTTCCACTTTGTCATGATTTTGGTCATCAAAATGTTATGGAGAATCGCACAACATATAATGACATTCGGTATTAAAGCCACGCACAATTCAGACTTCACTAGCAACTCACAAAAACTTTGCTTAATAATACCAAACGCGTTCTCCACAACAACCTTCCCCCTCCAAAGCATCATGTTGAATAAAGTTTCTAGCACGCTTAAAATATGATGCCCTCTTTAGAAAATCATAAGCCAAGGAACCAAAGGGTAGCCACTATCTCCTATCAAGTAAGGACTAAATCCATCCATAGTATAGAGATTATCAAATAAGTTATTATGCATGGCTAGATGATACAAAGATGACCTCCCCAATACGCGAGCATCATTTGTAGGGCCCGGCATGCCTACATAAAGATCTTAAAAATGCTTCCTATTGTCTACCACAACTTGACATTTAATGGAGTATCTTCCAGACTTGAAATAAAATTAATCCTCCAGTCCATGTGAAGGTTTAGCTACAAGACTCATCCACGCGACTCATCACCTCATCCACGAGACTACGGTTCTCCCACAACACAATTTGGTGTTTATTTTCTAGGCTCTCGCATCGCCTTAGGTTGAAACGCTAAACAACGCATTGATCACGAGGTGGTCGACGTGCTTCTCACAATTGCCAACCGCCAACGCTTGTTCAAAAATAGGAGAAGATAACATAGACAAATTGAGGAGAGAGATATGGTATTTGATTGCACACCATATTCTTGGGAAGAACCCTATGAGGTGACCTAGGCCCATGCCACCCACAAGGATGAAACCGCCTCATTGGACCAAACCCCAAGCTCGGCCTTTTGACCCTAAAACAGAGTACAAATCCTCTGAATGGCAACCCAAAAACAAATGGAATGAGTCAGGTACTTGCAAATTAAAAAGTCGCAATCATTGCAATTAACAATGAAGACTTGGACTCACCTCATTCTCTCCAAGGACTAATGCAATGGATCTTTAACGAAGCGAGGAAAGCACCTATTTGCAGAGGCAACTGACCTTGCCTTTGCCTGACCCAAATTATTTCTCCCACACACCCCACCTAGTTAGCAAGTAGGCTATAGGACCGCCCATCGCCAAAGAAGGAATTAACAACCAAAGGTAAAAAACCAGGCTTCAAGCACATAATCTCCAAGGCACACTACTGTACAGTACCTTGCAAATGAGTTACGTTTATTGTATCCACAGGGCAGTAAACAGACATGGAGTTGTAATTTCGAATTGGCATTACAGATTCAATTTTGGGCCAAATCATGTATGGAAAATTGCATTGGAAAGGTAATGAAGTGGACTTTACTGCAAGAAGAAAATTTTACAACAAGCTTGCAAAATCATACAACAATAAAGTATCTTAGAATATACTACCTACCATCTTATGCTACCACCTTTAGCACCAATTACAGCCTTCGTACGTTTAGGCATGCTAGCAATGAGGATCTCAATTATTTCCTTAGAGATGCCTTCCCATGCCCGTTCAATGGATTCAATCATTTCTTCTTGGTTTTTTGGTATCGGCCCATTTTGTACATAGTCCTTTACAATCATCCATAGGTTTTCTATAGGGTTCAAGCTCGGCGAGTTTGCCGGCCACTTCAGTTTCTTAATGTGATGCGCCGCTCTCCAACTTTCAGCGTATTTACTACGATGCACTAGGGCGCCGTCTTCCATGACGATAAGATTCTCACGCTCATCATGCATAAAATAAAAGCCACTTAAGAGACCTTCATATATAATATTCACAAAATCTTCACTTGTGCGTTTGTGAAGTGGCATAACAATAATAGGGCACTTATCAAACCAACTAAAGGCACCCCAAATCATGACGGAAGTGCGGCCCGACTTGAATGTGGGGGCTATGCAATCCATCGAGTAGCGTTCATACGCTCGACGCCAAACCTTGACTTGTCGGGACCTCTTTCCAATTTCAAAAGAAGACTCGTTTGTCCACATAATGTTGCGCCAATCTGATAGAGTCCATCTCTTGTGTGCCTTTGCAAATGCTAGTCTATCTGCTTTGTGTTTCTCGCTCAAATATGGCTTCCTCACTGCAATTCGATTGCCAAAACCCAATTTGTTGATATACGTTGACAATGTGCGCTTGCAGACCTTGACCCTCATCTGCTCAATGATATCTCCACGAGATAGGTGACGATTTTGGGTGAGAATGCGCGCAAGGTCCCTCTTATCACGAATTGAAAGCTTTTGAGCCCTTCCACAGGGCTTACGCGCTACCACTGTACCACGCTCACAGTAGTTCTTCCAGATAGTGAAGACAGTTGACTGACTCATTTCCAGTTCCTTCGCAATACTATAAGTTGACATTCCAGCACTCCGCATTCCCACGATGACCCATCTTTCTTCCTCACTCAAAGTCCTTGTCTTCATCTCTCTCAAATGGAACCAATACACAACAAGCATGCAAAGACAACAACAACATGCACAACTTTGCACAGACCATATACCCAACAATTTCGACGTCCACCAACACTCAGTTTTGCTACAAACACTCTAGCACTCAAATCCACTATGATTCTTAGAACCCAAGGATCCATTTTGTAGTTGCAAGTCAGAAAAAATCTTTGTTGTGATGGCGAGTTCTCAGTTAACATTGTTGCAAGCATTCCAGTTGTAGTGACAGCAAGTTCAAGCTGTCTCTTAAAAATCCCGAATTTGTAGCTGTTGACATTTTGGTACGTCCTAAATTTAGTAGCTGGTGAGTCACAACTATGATTTTCATGTATCCACTAAGTTACGTAGCCAGGTGTTTGAAATTCTTGCCAATATCTCATTCCGAAGTGACACCACTATAGAAGACGTGTTCTGACAGTTCAAAAAATAAATGTAACTCATTTGCAAGGTACTGTACAGTACATGACTCCTCCATCATTAGTAGCGTATTGCCTATGACGGAGAAACCCCAAAGGCCCAGTTCATTTAGGCCGCTTCAAAACTCGTCGCTTATCGTCCTTACATGGACATAGTGATTCCCGGAGATTGCTTTCCACCCCACTTTTGGTTGGACGTCAAGCTTTGTGATAACTACGCAAACTCTTTGACACATGTGTAATTGCGGCCCAAATTTCACCCAGATGGTCTCCATCCAACTCCCCCTATTTAATGAAAATTGTTAGGACTTGACTTTCATTTAGGTCCTTTTTGCATCCTCTCAATAGGGGCCATAAGTCTCCTCTCGGCTTTTTTTTGAAAAGCAGTGGTTTTTTGTTTGTGACTACTCTTTCTCCCTCAATTTAGCATTTGCTGATAGTTATTTGTCTTATGACTGGTTTACTAGTCTCATTTTTTAAATTTCCGGCCTCTAGTCATGGTAGACCTTCGGGCCCCGTTTCCTATTTCAGATGTGAAACAACTCATTTGATGTGGGCAAAAGAGGGATGTGAAAAAAAAAGCCCCAATAGATGCTCTTTCTAGGCAAATTTTTCATCTTCTGATATTGTGCTCAGCCACAATATTACAAAACCTACTCCCACTACCTTACTATGTTGGTTTAACCCCTTAAAGGCGATGGGGTTGACCAGGCCTAGTTCATCCACGAGTGCCAAAGATCATGTAGAACATCATCTACACAAAAGCACAATCACATCGAATTGAATTTCAGATGTGCAGACAAACCAAGAATTTCGTGGTAGAATCAAAAGCCCACACCAAACTCCAAGAACACGAAGTGCACAATCCAAGACCCAAAACAAACATTTCTTAAAAAAATTGAAATTTATAAGTCGGAAGAGCGAACAGAGTAAACCAGGCAGAATAGAGGCTATAAACTCAGTGCAAAAAAAGGCTTCGCAGGTCTCAAAAAACAGAGATACGACAGAACTTACATCAATAGAATACCTCAGGACAAGGGAACATTATCCTGTCAGATTTTAGATCTAAGACACTATACCTATCTCAACGAAACATGCAATAGTAGTGGCACCACAACTCCGCTACAACATTCATGCTCAAAACCATATCTCAAAACTCGAATAAATCTAGATACCAAACCTCAACTAAACAGCTTCTCAAGGTCACTTCCCACCGTGGCGCTCAATAGAGCCTCCTTGTCCACTGATGCCTTCCGACACACCTCGCCCAGCTGTCCCTCGCTCTCCGGCTCCTTCAACTTCTCCACTACCGCCTTCACCACGTCCTTTTGCAAGAACTCGTCCTCCAGCTTCAGCACCGCCTCCAAAACCAGCTGCAGCTCACATGCCCCTGACAGCACCAGCCCCGCGATCATCACCCCCAGCCGCTTCGGGGCCAGCGGTGCGTCCATCGCCATATCCTCCAGTCCCTCCATCACCAGCACCACCCCGCCCCTCACATCTGAGCTTGACAACGCGCCCTTCGCCTGCAGGTGCACCAGCAGCTTCAGCACCTGGCTGCACTCCTTCTCCCGCATGTCCAGCGCTGTCCCAATCGCCAACCGCACAAACTCCGGGTGGAACGACGGGCTCTTCAGCTCCTGCACGCACAGCAGCGCCTCGTTCAGGTCCACGATCGAGAAGTACTCCTTCAGCAGCGACTCCGACTTCTTAGTCAGCTCTGCCGATGGAGCGCCGCCTGAAGATGGCGATGCAGCTGCTGCTGCTGCAGGTGCGGCTGCAGGCACAGGGGCCGGCCGTGCCACCTCCTTCGCTGGCTCCGGGGCCTTGGGCGCCTCTGCCACTGCCTTCGCCGGTCCCGTACCCAGCAATGCACTCGGCTTGCCCATGAACCCATACCCTCCGCTGCCCTGTGGCAGCACCCTAGACCCCACGCCACCCGACCGCATCGATGGTGAACCAAACCGTGCCTGCCCGCTGCCTGGGGCACCAGGCATCGCCCCACCCATGCCCCCAAACCCACCTGCTCCCGGCATCGGCAGCACCCCTGTGCTGTCCTTCCTGCTCCGCCGCACCGTGCTCACTGTCTCCCACCCGTCCCCCTCCAGCCCTGGACCCATGAAGCTACTCATCATCGGGGCACCAGGCATTGGAGCCCCCGGCATTCCAGGCATCCCCGGCATGCCAGGCATCATCCCGCCCGCACCCTGCATGAACCCAGGCAACGCAGCAGCCCTCCCGTTCCGCAGTGCCATCATCCCTGGCCTCAGCCCCAGCTTTGCCTCTGCCTCCGCATGGATCTCATTGATCGTCTTTGCCTTCATCTCCTCACGCCGCGGCACCCACTTGTTCGACCGCATGTCCAAAATGTCCCGCACCATGAACCGGATCCGCGACGGCAGCCCCCGGCTGTCCCCAATCGCCTTCAGCCGCGAGAAGTATGTGTCAAACGCCATCTTTGACTTGGCACTCTCCTCCAGCTGCTTCCCCACCGTCGTGAACAGGTGGCACAGCGCCTCCACGTTCTCCTCTGCCGGGATCGCCCTCGCGTCCTGCCCGAGCAGCTCCTGGATGCATGCATGCACGATCTTCTCCGGCAGCATCTTCTGCTTGAACAGCTCCCCGATCAGCTTGATGTTCCCCAGCGTCCGCAGCTTCACGCGCTTCTCCTTCTCGTCGCGCTCCACCGCCTGCTCCGGCTTCGTCAGCTTCTTGATCTCCTCGCGCAGAGCATCCGCGCCCTCAAACTCCTCCTGGCACGTGTTCAGCAGCACGCGACGGAACGTGATCGGCTTCTCACCCGCCTGCTCCGCGGGAAACTCAGGAAGCTCCTTGCTCAGGTGCACGCACAGCTGAGCGTACATTGCGCAGAACGTGGGCTCCAGCACTGCCTTGTCGAAGATCAGCGAAATCACGCCCTGCAGGATCTCCGCCGAGCTGATGCCCGCCTGCATCATCTGCTCCGCCAGAAGATCGTACTTCTCCGGCGTCAGCTTGTTCAGGATGCCCTTCACCGTCCGGTACACCTTCTCCTTCTCCGACTGCGCGCCCCGACGGGCCGACCACGGATTGGCCGCCTTCACGATGGCCGGGGGCGGCCCCGTTGGAGCGTTCTCCGGCTGCCGCTGCGCCTGCGCGGAATTCGACTGCGAACCACGACCGTCCCCCCTGTCCGCGTTCCTGTCTCCCCTCTCATTCCTGTCGCCCCTGTCATTGCGCTGCTTAGGGTTTCGCTCCCTCTCGCGGTCGCGCGACGACGATCTATCCTCCTGCGCCGGCGCGGCCACGGGCGCGCGCGTCTTCCAATCGCGGTTGTCCGGCTCCACAGCCCTCACCGGCGGCGGCTGCGCCAGATCCCTGGGCTCCCTGCGGCTCCAGTCGCCATCGAACCCGTCGTTAATCAAACCATCGATCCCCGAGCTCACCAACTCCTCCGGCGCCTCCGTGCACGCCTCCTTGTACTTCAACAGCTCCTCCCTAGTATACCGGATCCTGTCGCGCCCGCTCCTCGCCGGCCTCACCTCCGCAGGCACCCGCACAAAGCGCGGAGCTGCAGCAGCAGCAGCAGCAGCATTAGGGTTCCCGGCTCCCTCGTCCTTGCCCGCGCTGCTACTCAAAGCACCGGCGCCCCCGAACGGGCGAAACGCGACTGCCCTGCCCCCTCCCGGTCGCAACGACACAGACGGCGCTAGCGTCGACGTCGAGGAGGCGGTGTGTGCGGCGGCATCCATATCGTACGAAACAACACAACTAACTAGATGTTCGCAGCAAGCGCGCTGCCGGAATCCTGACGGTCGCGCACAATTCCGAGCTCCCTCGGTTGGACCACTTCCGCGGCCCTCTCGACGGAGGTAGAACTTAGTCTAAGTCACTTGCTCGGACGGAGTCCGGTCGGGAGAGAACCCGGTGCTGCGAGACTGGTGGGCTAGTTCAAGCCCCGGGAGATGGAGGACGGGTGCCGGCGCCCGTCATGGCGACTCACGAATGCTGTTGCCTTGCCTTGCCTTGGTTTCGGGTACGCTTCGGTTTCCCATCCCTGAAACCCTAAAGCCTAGCCTTGGGGATGCCCCGTGCACCTCGCCCACCCGGCCCCGGCCCGGCCCTCTGAATCTTCGCCTCTTTGACCTAATTCACTCCTGCTGGAGATTGAGTTTCCTGTGCGCCTTATCCTTGCTGCGAGCTGGGGACAACTTAAAGGTAAACAGCTTTGTCTTGCGACGGATAAAGTCAGTCGTGGTTGAAAAGCTTCGGAGAACGCGACGCTTTTCAATTCAAACCTTTTTGGGGAAAAAATAAATAAATAAAGGAGTAGGGTTTTCATCTTTTGGAAATGCTACGGTATGCTATGTAACATTCGATTATTCATAGTTTCAATTGTATATAGAGTACATATATACTCATACATTCAATTATACGTAGAGTACGTTAAGGGCGGCTTCACACCGGGCCAAGTTGAGATGTCGAGTGTCAAAATTTCAGGCCAAACAATGACAAGAGGCCAAATTCTTGGGCTAAAAAATACATTAAATAATACAAATTGAAGGAAGTTGACGGCCTCTAGATGGAAGTTTGGGTCCGTTAAAAATAGCAATCCAAGTTTGCACTTGAAAGGCTGTCATTTTGGCGTCAAAACTCTCTAAAAGTGTTACCAGGACGACGGCCTTTGGCCTTTGGTGTGAACTTGGTCGAGAGGCCAAACTTTGGCCATTCTTGCAATCTCATTGGTGGTGATGGACAACCTCTTGACCTTGGTCTTGGTGTGAAGTTGCCTATGCCAATGGAAGGAGGACATTTTTTCTCACAACATAAAATAGTTTAGATTCAAATAAGTAATTTTGGATTTTTGACCCCCTAAAGACCAAAAATCCTATGGTGGACTTTTGCAAATCTTGAACACGTTCCCATGGTTGCAATTTATATTTCTAAATCAGAGGTAAGAAAAGGGTTAAAATATCCTTTGTTTGCATCAAAGGGTGAATCTAGGGTTATAAGTGAGTTATCTTGGGCTATCTTGTGGGTAAGAAGGGGTAAGAAGAGGGGATAATTATTCCCTCAATATCAAATTATTTGCAATCTTTTCTAGATTTAAAGACAATTCATGCAGCAATATGACCCATTGCTTGTCCAAGAAGTCAATGTAACCCTTCCAATGCAAACAAGTTTAACCCCTAAATGCAAAAAGTTCCAAGGTGGGCTTTTGCAAATCTTGGGAATGTTTCCATGATTGCAATTTATATTTGCAATTCTTGAAAAAAAATTAGGAGATGCAAGAAGACAAGAGGTATGAAGAAGTATAATTTTTGTTCTCATCAAACTTATAAGAAAAATAGTTATGCCATCTTAAGGAAAACATTGTCTAGTGTTGGCGCATCAGGAAACTCCAAAATCGTTTGCTAGGACACTCTAGTAAATTTGAGATTTTCAATACTAGCAATTAATATAATTTCGTGTCATATTGACAAAAACAAACGCTTGTCTCTAGTGAAAATTTGCAATTTATTCCTAGTCAAAGATTTTCACACATTGCCAAACATTGTCGGGCAAGAAACCAAAAAAACTTCTTCTTTTCCACATAAAACTTAGAGGTCTTCAATTTTTTGCTTTTTACTTGGTTTAATACAAGACATGTTGTAAAGCTTCTTATGGACTGCTCGGATCATCATTTTAAAACATATTTTGATCCCAACGAAATTAAAACATGAATTGGCACTTTTTGAACTCCACTACAGTACTTGCACAATTTTTTGAATATGCTACACCCCTTCTCTACCTCTAAAAATTGGTGTACAAGGAGTTAACCCCTAAAAATCCTTGTGTTCTTGGGAGCTCGAAAACCAAAAATTGCGAATTTCTACCACCTTGTTGGAATTGAGGTATGGTCAATGTATTTACTGTTTTTTAGTACTTTCAACCGTAGGATCTTGAACCTAGCTACTATGGAATATACCATGTCAAATTTGAGCCGTTGGATGTGCACCATTTGTGAGATTATAATGTTCAAAGTTGATGCAAAACTTTTTTTGGGCATTGTTTAAAAGACATAGTCTACTTTGTGCAAAGGAAAACTTGATGATTGCTACACCAATCATTTTGCTCATATTTTTTTCCATGTGGAGAATCATGTTCAGAATGCCTATGCAAAATTTTAGAGACTCATTTGGCTTTTTGGACCTTCATGCAAATTATTTTCCAACAGAAGGTATAAAAACGGTGATTTGGAAAAACATGCATCACGTTTATTGTATTTAATTTAGGAAAAAAATGAACGGTGAGTAGGTACCTCTTTAAGTTTGTGAATTTTGGGAAAACTTATTTTTGAAAAATTATTAAATCTCAAATTTTGACTAATTTTGAAAGAAAAAAATGTAATATTGTGGAAAACCTTGAAACTTGTTGTTGTAATTTTTAAAGGCTGCCCTTGCAGAATTGGTAAAAGGTTCAACATGGGTCACTTGGAAATTTGAATAGAAACTTAGTTATGAACATATTAGCAAAAAAACATTTCAAAAAAATGTTGAAAATAAAAAGTTTTTTTCTGCCCGCCCAGAGGTTGAAAACTAAAATTTGAGTAAATAAGCTCAAAAATTGGAATTCGACTTTGCAAATTGTTGCACATACACCTTGTAGTATAGGGAACACCCCGTAAAAATCTTTTGCAAAAATATTAAATTTAACTCCTTGAACTAGGCTGCCCGAAATAGCAAAAAGCCATTTTGGCTTTCAAGGATCTTTAGGGGTTAATATCATGATCAACATGATGATATAAATTTTAGACCTTGTGTAGTGCAAACCTTTGACATCAAGTGAAGTCAAAGTCTGCCAATCCACTTTGTACACCTAGGCATTACATAAATAATACCTAGACATCATATGGATATTACATAGGCTTTATTTGTGTATCACCTCGACATTACATGGGTATCACCTCAACAAATCTCTTGATTTTTTTCCAAAACAGTTGGACAATGTTTTTCCATTGTGAATTACTCATGTACAATATTGACCCGCAAGTAGGGTAGCTACATTACAATATACCTCAACTCTACCTCTATTTTATCCTCGGCCTTTGCAACCCCAGGTGCAAATGGACCCCATGGTGACTAGGACATGACAATGTGTGATAAGATTCTTTCGCAGAGACTAACCTGAAAACTACTCTTCAAGTTGGTGAAGGGTTTGTTTGATTGTTTCCAAATTTTCTGTCCTTATTATTGATCATGTGTTGACCACGTAATGTTTGAAGTTGGTTTGTTAAGTGGAGTTTTCAAAAAATTCACAGCCTGTATTGTTTGCCAAGTCAAGCATATGCTGGAGCCACTTTGCACCTTCATGACCAGTTCACATAAAGATATGAAGATAGATGTGCCATCCTGGGTTGCTTCTCATGATTCAATGTCTACAATTCATCATTTAACTACTATTCACTAAAGTTGAACATGAAAAGAAGTGGTCATTAGATAGATTCTACAGTTTATTGTTTTAGATAGAGCCTTGTCATTTTGAATCTAGTTTATTGCCCCGGTATTACATTTTGAACCTAGGTACAACAATTAATTGATATGATGGCAAGGCTTGGTAGCTCTAAGTGTATTGACAAACATGGCACAAATTATATTTGACTCAAAATGAAGTTTTCATTCGATTTTCAAAAGCTCCCATGTGCCGCCTTGAATGATGTCCAACCTCCCTACCTTTCTAAGATTCTTATTGTCTAAAAGGCATGAAGAAGTAGTAGAAAGAACTCTGACCTCTCTAGAGGTCACTGTGAACAAGGTGTCTGTTTGTTCCCGTCACTATACCAATGTCCACATGACAAGGTAAGTATAGGAGAAATACTGCTCACAAGACATGACAAGGTAAGTGTAGGAGAAATACTGGCCGCTTGCCAGGGTAGACACTATGGGAGGTAATTAGTAGCCAGTGGCCAATGAAGTGTCATCCTCTAGGTCCTGTTTGTTGGTGATGAGATGGGAATGGATATGAGTGGTGAGTTTGGTTACTAGGAGATTTGTAAATATTCACGGTGGTTGAAGATGAGTTGTAATGTGATGGCATAAGCATTGCATGTATGTGTCTATTGGGGTTCGTATGTTGGTGAGAGTGGTTGGTTGTTTTTGATGCTTCTTTTGTGAAGTAGTATGGACATAGCGTGATGTGCGGCAATGGTGTTGATAGTTTGGAAGGTGTGGTGGATCATGGTGAGCACGATTTTAAATCTATTGGATAGTGTTGGCATGAGTAAGCAATAAAGAAGACAAGCAATCCACTTCTCTCATTCTCGTAAGTGATAAAATTGGGAAGCAAGAGGGCACTTGCATCTCCAAATGAGCTAGATTTTAAAGGTCCAACTTCTATTTGAAGGATCATGGATAGATCTCTCTATATTTTCCTCTTTACATTTTAAATAATTTTCATCATGAAGACCTAAATTTCCTTGACTATGTTTCATCAAGATACTTTGTAAAAATTTCATTTATGGTGCAAATTGTATACTAGGATCATAATAAATCGTTTCTAAAAGTTCATTAAGAGGATCTTTTACAAAATTGTCATAATATTGAAAAAATGAACTTTATAGCTACAAAGATTCCACTTATTCTTCACCTAAGTTAGAGCTGCCGTTAACTTACAACATTATTAACTCAAACCTCTACTAACTTATAAACTTTGTTGATATATAATTGCTGCTAAGTTTTAACCCCTACTAACTTAACTTTACCACCTCTATCCATTGGCGCCGTACTTAACTATAACTTACATGAGGGATGAGTATATAGCATTTGAATTTTTTAAATAATATTTTTTGGGGATTTTTTAATAGGGAATGTAGACTTTAACTTCTTTATACTTCAATTTCTGCACTATTAAATTTGGAGGTTTTGACCTATGACAAAGATGATTCAGCTAGCTAATTGTAATCAAAATCTAAAAAATAAAAGGCACTTGTAGTATGTTGAAAACAATATTTACATTGGATTGATGCATAATAAGTTTGTAAAGTCACGTCTATTTTTTTTCAAAGCCAAATTTTCACAGAATCCCACTCCCAACAATTAAAAAAAAGATTGAATACCCCATTCAAAGTGAAAAAGAAGAAAAATCAAAGATTTTCCTACTTTTATTCTGGTATAGAAGAAGTCTTTTTTCTTGCATAATACCCAGCATGGTGAGAGAACTTTGTCCATTTGTTGAGTAAAAAGTTTGCACCAGACTCCAGAGGAAGTTAGTTATTTGAAAAATCTCAAATATTATCATATTTGAATACTTGTAAAAAATCTCAAAACCTGTAGAGGTACATAAAGTAGAGGCACCCAATTCCAATCCGCCACCCAATTTCAATCAATAGGCTATGCATGGAATGGTGCATGAAAATGGTAAATGCATGAATGGTGCATGAAGTGACCCTAAACCGATAACTCAAAATCTAAAAACCCCAGTCATTATCGGCATTGGGTCATGAAGTGTGCAATTTTGGGTTGCTCCATCTCAATTGAGCTCTAATTGGTGGCCTTGCCTCAAAAGTCGAACAAGGTTGATCAGCATTGGGTACCTCCATGAGTTGGTTATTCATGGCATGTCTTCTCTCTTTTACTTGCTCTCACTTATTGGCATTGGGCAAAGGAGGGCACCAAATCTCACCTACTCTACAATTTGATTATAAGCTCCGGTAGTTTTTGGGTTTTTAAATTCTATATTTAATTTCAAATTTTAAATTTGAGATTAAATTTGAAAAAAGATTTGTTGAGTTTCATTCCTAATTCTGAATCTTCCTACATGATTTTTTTGGACATACAATGTCATATGAGTCCCCGATTGGCTGCAGTGATCGGAATTGGGTGACTCTACCTTAATATAATTGTACAAATTGACCAGTGAGCAACATGTTCTACTTTGGGCACCAAAGAATTTTTTTAGACATCTATTGCATATAGGAAATGGACATCTGCAAAGATCCCTACATCTACAATTTTCTATAAAAAAGAATTCTCATTCAAAACTACCATCTCAAGAATCTACCCAAAGTACCAAAAAGTACTCCATAAGACTATTGTCCCTTTTAAGGTTAGACATGGGCATTTGGTCCCACTACACTAAGTCTTATGTTTAGTGTAGGGGAGAGCGACTGCAAATTAGGACACTAATTGCAAACTTTGCATCTAGCATAGGGACAACGTGGTGCATTAAATGCCAACTCCAACACTTTTTGCAAACTCTGGTAACATTTGGAACAATTTCTTTTTACTTGATGGCATATAGCATAGAGATTGATATTTCAATAAAATGGGTTTTTTTTTTCATAAATATTGTTCATTGTCCGCCAACAGTTGCAAAAATATCAGCAATATTTTGAAGGTCAAAAGTTTGTCCGAATTGGATATATGAGGTGTTTTTTGACATTTATGAATAATATAGATATCAAGGACCACGTCATATATTCAATTCAGACAAAAACATTCGAGGGAGTTAATGGCATTTGAAAATCTACATCTCGTTAAATATCAACCGAGAGTATTGAAAGTGGACAAGATTTTAAATACACGAAGAAAAACACTCATGTGCAATTAAAAAAATTGTGAAAATGAAAGCCTAGATATGGAAGAAAGATAGAGTTACAACTTATTAGTAAAAAGCATAATATACAATAAGAAACATAAACATTAAAAACATCAAAAACAAAAATCTTAACATGGCCTAGGTAATCATGGTACTTTTGATCCTTCAAAACATGGCCAATGTCTTGGAACAATATTTTGAAGGTGCAAAAGCAACCGAGGGGTAGACCAAGTGCCATCTATGTCAAAAAGCTAAGAAACATCTAATTATAGATTTAAAAGCATAAGACATGTTGTCATAATTGACAAGCCCGTGAATTACATGTGCTACTAATTGATAAAAGAATCTCTTACTTGGATTGCTAAGTTTGATCAACTCCGCGGCGGTTCTTTTGCTACACATCTTGTTGAATAAGCTCAGATTTTTTGGTCTCCTATCATTTGATACATGCACCTTGATCTTCGAAAGTGTCCACCGGTTGGCAAAAATGGGTGACACATGGGGACAAATAATTCTACTGGTTATTTTTGAGCTAAAACCGCCGCTAAAGTAGGGGTGATATTGTTTGCCGTACAATTATCTGTCCAAAAATACTAAGTGCGGTTATTGATGTCACCCGTGGTTCTTCAAAGTTGATAAATCTGTGGTTCCTCAATGTATTGCGGTAGAATGGAGTTGTCTATCCAACCTTTCAAGTTGATAGGGTAACAAACCCCAAGAATATTATCCTTTAATTCACGGATGGGGTAATTGTTATTTCTGTCAGTAAAAATCAACATAGGGGCTTCTATGATGTATCTACAACCCTTTGAAATGCAAACAACCATGGTTATCGCATGTCCATTGTTAATGTTATAGGTAAAATGAGTTTCATTGAGGTTTTTGATGAGATTCTCATAAAATATAAAGAATTAAAAACCGCGTTGTAAAACTCATAAATGGTATACGATGTTCATTTCAATTTGGTTTATTTTTTTCAAGGCTACAACTTAGCGACCTCTTTGTGATAGTAAAAGTATGTAATGAACATTTATGAATAGAATCATCCAAGAGGCTGAGGTTTTTTCAGTATAGACACAATATCTTAAGAGTCTCCAGATTTGTCAGTGTAAAGTTAGCCAAGACTAGTAATTAAAATGGATAAGACAAACTCAATGAGAAGCTTGGTGGAATATTTTACCTCAAATTTCTTGTATACTTCAATGGATTGAAGAAGTTGTGGATAGAGCCATTGGACCCAATTTGCATGTTTGGATCTTATCCGGGCAGTTGTTTTGGTAGAACTGACACACATATCTTTGAATTACTTTGACTACATAATGTAATGTCATTGATAGGAGTCCCCGTAGCTAAATAGAAAGCATCATGTTGTACCCACCATTGACATGCTCACACCATGTTTGTGTTGCGCTGTGCCCTACAATGTTCCGGTATTGCTCGTATGTTTGTGCATAGAGCCCACTAAGGCCATGAACGTCCTTATCCTCAATCATTCATGTGTGTACATTTTTTTAGGCATGAATGTCGGAGATTTCTCAGAAGGCTCACGAGGGCCCCATGGGGAGCTTCAATCAACGGATCCATCCCTAGGAATATGAAAAATTGATTTCTAGACCATGAATTTGTGGATATGGAACCAAAGAGTGAATTTATTTTAATAGTACAACGTCAAATCTTCTCAAATGTCTAAATAACACATAAACTTTTTCTCTACAACATCGTCTACAACTAAATCTAGTTTTAATCAAATAAACAAGTCTTGACTTGGTAGAAGGTTCATGTGCCATAATCATCTCTATTCTACAAACAATGTAATTGTCCATGCATGAATTTCAAAAACTTCCAAGCTCGCCTCTAACTTAAATTGTCCCACAACTTTGTTTAAAGACGATTCATGCTAATGCATTCCATAATAGTAACGAGCAAGTCATAAAAATTGGATGAACGATGAAAGATGAAATTCATTCATATTGAGTCTCTCTGTTTATGGTAGCGATTCAGCTTTGTGACTTATATGACTGTTTTATATTCCAAACTTTGGTTCAGACTTGGAGGTTTGAATCAAGGTCATGCTCTACTAGACTAATACATATCTGACTTTATCATTCATATGCAAACCCATATTATATAAGCGATGCACTTTGTAGTGCTTTTGATTCCAAAAAGGTAAGATAAATGACAAACCAACCAAGAACAAACGACGTATGAACAAATGAACTACTATGTTATAGAAGTGCATCTGCTCATGATGCATCCATTGTACCTCTGATGGACAATTGCAAGACCAGTCCGGAATACTAGATCACAAAGAAGAGCATAATGTACTAGGTTATGGTTGTTTTTGGTAGGTTATTGGTTGGGAATGGGCAAGCGTAAGCGAGGGGTGCCGTAGGCGCCACGAGCTTGCGCATGCCGGTTATCAACTGATGACCTGCCAAAAAAATCATTTCAGGACATAGCCGGTTTGTAGCCAATCCTACTTAGAAAATTAGTTGTTAACACGCAATTAACCAATTATGCACTCACCAAATAAAAGTGCACTTAGGTACAACGGCGGCCATTGTGAACGAATTTGGCAAAAAAAATTAAAAAATTCAGAAATTAATAAAAAATTATAAATATCTTTTGAGCTTCTTCAACAATACTATGTACAATCATGGTTGTTTATATTGGAAGCAATATTTTGGCATTTTCAACTAATTTTTGGTGGTCCCTTAATAATACTAGACAAATGTGTATTTAATGTACTTTCACAATATTTCAAAGATAGATTTGAAGGATTGTAGTATACAAATAGGCGTCATCACAAAAAAACATACTTCATCCAAGGGTTGGCAATTGATTAAAATATATTCTACGTAGTACATATTGCATACAATGGTGGAAACTAAATATAGATGCTTCTAAAAATGGACTTAGCACCAATAGTAAAAACACCTTTACTCTACAAGATTAATGACATAACATCTTACATCACCCTTAGAATATACTACTCTTACACATACACTATATAGCATTTACCATATACAACTAGTATACTCTCATTAAGGCACAGTACCTACTCCATAGAATTTAGGGCTTGTTGCAAACGGTCGTCGTCGATAGCTTCGGTTTGCATTGCAATATATTGTAGAATGTGAGCCTTAGCTGATTGAAGAATGCGAATCTTGCTTTCAACCTGCACTCCAAATACATTGCGCTTTCTCCACCCACTAGCCCCGGATATGGTTCTTTCCGGTGTATCTACCCATGAAAAATTGCATGCATCTTTCTCTATCCAACTGTGACTCTCCCCAGATGGCTCCTAGAATGAATCCATGCAATTTGCATACCGTCGTGCAGATGACCCATGTCTATCAACAACCCCCCTTTGGATGATGGGCCAATACCAACAAACCTTTATCTTCAGTCTCCATCGGTTTTTTCCTTCCTCAATCACTTTTCCTACATAGAATGATACACCGCCTTCTATTTCTGCTTGATCAACACTCAAGGCTACAAATTGTCCACAACGGATATCAGATTGTGGATTAAATGGTGGAAATGGGTCGTGATTACCTCCATCCCTTCCTCCTTCTTCGGCTCCTTCTTCAATATAGTTGCGCTCTGTTTGTTGTGCCCTACGCACTGCTTGATTAGAGGGTCTTCCTCTACGAGGACCAAAGTATCCTCGAGCCTCGGCATTTGGAAGCATCGCCACTACCTGCTCTACGACATTTATCTCGCGATTTTCTTCACTTATACCATCTATTACATCCAAAGATGCACTCTCTGTTGGTCTAGTGTTGGAGAACTCTGAAGGCCAAAACGGTGAGGAACGATGCTCATTGCTACGGTCTTTGTGTGGAAATTCAGCTAAATATATTTTCAATCGTTCAGCCTCTACTTTTGCCTCACGATTCTTGTCCTCATGTTGCAACCTTTGAATGCACCTTTGTTTATATACGATGAAGTCATCCAACGCCTTCAACTCCCGTTCGTCCGCTGCAAATACTTCCGCAAACGATGGTCGCTCATCCCTACTTGACAACGACCTCAAAGTTTTTGTCCCTGCCTCCGGTCCCCATGGATCCTTGCAATAATGCTTGTGCTGTACTCGAACTTTACGAGGCCCTTCTCGATTGTCCATGTAGAATCGCATGTGGTGCGGAAATGTTATGCCCACTAATGAATCCTGACCTATCAGTAAGTGAGGAGTTATGAACAATTTCCAATCCCATACATTCTCTAGCAGTCGGGCGCTAACAAATGCCTCCGTAGGAGATGTTCCTCATTCTATAAGACTCATCATTTCCTTCAACGAGTCCACGTCCGACCTCTTCAACGTATTTGATATACAACTGAAGCGTTGATCAATATCTTCGTGTGTATGGCCCACTATGAGAAAAGATAGCTCCACCTCCTGAAAAAACCCCAATCCCACCAATGTAGCACATAGAGCAAACATATAAATGTTTTTGTTCTCCCGTGTGCAGTTGTCCGCCTGGATTCGTAATGTTGGTGGCAAAAAATCCTTCTTCCGCAACACATCTCCTATCATGTACAACAATGTACTCACATCTTGGTTGCTATCATGTTTGTGGTGAGCCCCAAACCACACGTCGCAATATAAACCGATCCCATGTACAAGAGCTCCGTACAGATGGGTCTTCACAAATCGGTGTTCAATGTTCTTCAGAGTCTGACGCATCCTCGGTACCATGGTCGCATTTTGGTCCATGCCATCTACTATGATGCACATGTACAACTCAGGGCTAATATAATACGACCTCTTGAATATCCAATAATGCCTACGTTCTTCCATCTGGCTGCGCAGATGCAACATAAACAACTCTTTTATCTTTATCCTTGCATCCGCATTGGTGGTTCCCTCCATGGCACATTTATACTCCCAATAATGATAGCACTTTGAGAATCTCGAGAATGGAGGTACCTGAACGTGGGGATACTTCATGCGCCACATCCTCCGAAACGAACTCATAGAAATCGTTTTTCCATTACAAATTCTTTTCACCTCCTCGTTTACGTAATTGAATAAATCAAATTTGGCAGTATTCATAGGAAGGAGAATAAAAGTGACAACTTCGTTGTCACTCTTACGGCGAATACAGCGATGAGGTTGAGGACAACCAGCTTCATCGACAAACGATTTAAAACAAGCCTCTGCCGCAGACATTCTAGTGCTCTCTCTAATCGGATCTGAAAGGGTATTGCCGTGAATCGATGTCACTCTTCCATATATTAGACAATCCTTCTTCAATTGTTTAAAGCGCCTCAGTGAATATCCAACCCCAAGAGCGTAGCAAATATTGCAAACTTGTTTCTCATCTAACTTTGTTACAAACTTGTCTCGACGAGTTCCTTCCGTCCTTGTATAAAATGAAACCAACATCTGTCTCATCCACGTACTTCGTACTGAAAACTCACTGGCCCATGCATTATATCGCATGTCCAATAGATACCTTGCTGGAACGTCCTTCAAACAATTGCGTTTGCATCCTCCTTGTGCCATTGCAATTTACATGTTTCTAAGGGATACTTTAGATGGTGTAGCTTCTATCAATGATGGCTCCCCTGAATCTCTCCTTCTCCTATTTTGCATAGAATAGGGATGACGTGCTGGTCTAACATTAGCAAATCCATCTACATGGGGCAAATCTTAGATATTTGAAGGAGTAGGTTGGAAAAACGGTGGATTTTCATCTACGGCATTAGAAGCCTGACTACTGCGTCGAGACCTCTCGGTTGATCCTGATGTGTTGATGAATTCGGGAAAATCAAATTCTGGGGCCATCATTTCTGTAGGCGCTACTTGTGATCCAAGGTCACTAGGGGCACTTGGAATACCCGGTTCTACAGCCACTATACGTAGCAAAGACCGGTGCCAATGAATGATCAAGCCCACACACATGCCAAGTCGTTCTCCTACAATCTCTCCAGTCCAATGCAATGCATCATCTACCCTAGTAATATGTACCGCCACCTCAAACGGGAATAACTTCGATCCATTCAATTCCATGCCGCTTTTGAATGCATATTCCATGTTTGCTAAGCCCACCACATCCCCTCTTTCAGAGAGCAATTCTATTGTCCTTTCCAAATCAGATGTCATGACCTCAAGAGATCTTTGTTGAATTTGTCTTGCACGTGCTGCTCGTACTAATCGGGCCCCCACTGAGATATTGGAAACCATATTATCCCTTTGGACGTGTGGCCGTATCGAAGGAGTCTGAATTGTATGGCTCTCCATTATCACTATTGAAAATAAAAAACATTTTGGTTGCACATTAGTCCAAAAATAGTACGAATTGTTAACCTCTAAAGCAGCATGCATCTGATAGAAGATATGTTTCTGATCGCATATTTAATGTTCATAATTTGATGATGATATTGAATCTTTTGATAATACTTCTTTGAAATGAAAAATTAAACATTTGTAGAGCGTCAACTCCTTGCAAAGTGTCTTTCAATATGCTACACCTATTCTCCATCCTAAACATTGGTGTACAAGGAACTAATATCATCCTTGACATAATGGTAATGAACCTTGACCCTATGTAAGGCAAACTTTTGTAACCAAGTAAACTGAAATTCTAGTAATCGACTTAATGTAAGGAAAAAATGAACCAATGTTGTCTACTATAAAATCTATAAATTTTCAATCCGTGCGGTACAATTTCAGGAAACTTTGTGAGTATGTTACTTAACCCCTAAAAGCCCGTGACAATTTCACACCAAAAACACTTCATGATTGTTGATTCTAGTGCAATGGGTAAGGAAGGAAATAAAACCTTATATTTATCCTTTTGACCGTATGATCTCCATCAAGACTTACTAAGTAACATACTCAAAGAAATTCATACACTTTCACCACGCGGATTGAAAGAATCTATTGTTTGAAGTCAAGAAATTGGTTGATTATGTGTGCAAAGATTGGAAGTTCAAAAATTGTCAATTCACAATTTATTCTTCAAAGTGTTTGATATGTTTTAGAATGATAACCCAAATAGTCAAATGACGGTTTACGCCACATACTCTTCTTCAAAAAATAAATAGTGAAAAAAAAATATCTCTAGGTTTAATGTAGAAAATATTAAGTTTTTTCCCCCGCTTGCCCGAAAATTGTAAAAATGTTTAACTTCAATTAAAAAAATTAAATTACACTACAAACAAAAAATTTCTTTGCATCTTCGAAGAGGGTAATATTATCTACTTGTATGGAAAATCTCAATGTCAATAGAGACTTGTAGCAAAATTTGGAAGCTCCCCGGAGTGCCCATTTCTAACTTTGAGTGGTACTAAATTTCACACCATGAATCCAAAAATGAAATTAAAAATATCTACATGGAGCTCTTATCAGGGACAATATAGTGAATCCAAGACAAACCAAGACAACAAGTCATACAGAAGCTCCAAGTCAAAGATCCAAGTTAACCCCTAAAGGTGAGTGGCCTCAAAACAACCAAAAACCCTCAAAACTAACCTCTTTTGATGCAAGATGATAATTATCAATTTTTGACAATTTTTGAAGTATGTAACTGTAAGATCTAGTACCTAACTTGTACATGTACATGCATACCAAATCTTAGATTCAAACTCCTCACCATTTGTGAGATCGTAATGTTCAAAGTTGAAAAAAAAGATTTTTTCCTTGTTGTATAATGGAAAACAAATGTTTTGGGGGCCAAAAAAACCATTTTTTTAAAGGGAATTTGACATGAGGCTCTTCAAATTCTTGTTACTATGTGAGTAAGAAATATGTCCATATAATTTTTACCCTTAAAGGACCTTTATAACCTAAAGAAATGCTTAATTTTTCACATGGAGGTATGCTGAAATACAAATACAAATGCCCATTTCAACAATTGAAAAGGCATGCAAAAAATTATTGGATTGAAAATCCAAACGGTGAGATCATGCTTTACGACCTCTTTTACATGTACAAAAAACAGAATTCGAAAAAAAAGTAAAATCTCAATTTCTGGTGAATTTTTGAAGTTACTGCGGTCTAATTGATTTTGGGCAGATTTTGAGCATATACCGCAGCTCTGGGCAGAGATCAGCAGTGTTTTCAAACTTCGACCGTGAATATCTCCTAAAGTATGAGGAATTTTGAAGCATGTATGGTGTCATTGGAAAGGTATGGGAAAACTCTACAACCTTCAAAAAGTTGTAACTTCGTACGATCTAAATTTAGTAACTACAAGCCTGACCAGAGTTACATCGACCACAGATCTAACAAGATGCAAACATTGATACAAATTGCCCCTTTCAAACACCTATTGATACAGTACTGAACATGTACAGTTATGTAATCAGGTTTCATACAGTTTCGAAGACAAGATGTACTTCACTTACACATATACTAATTGCTGTACATATCACTTGCAAAGACCTCAGCCATATGCATCTCTTTTCCGAGTAGCAAACCTCTTCACCAAAATCCATAACATAAGCTATCACTTGTACCTAAGTCCACAATGTGACCGATCTAACAAGATGCAAACGTTGATACAAATTGAGATAGCAATTGCAACAAATGAAGGAAGAGAGAGAAGCAAAAAAATTCAGTATCCATTCCATGATGAACCAAACCAAAACTACAAAAAGAGTACAAAATACTCAACTTCATTGGCAACAACAAGTAATGAGAAAGATGGTGAGCATCATACTTGATACCTGAGGTAGTCCCAAGTGTCTCGCATGAACTGTAGATGCACAGCAGCCCACGAAACAAACCCTAGCAACCATACACAAAACCCTACCAACCTAACTCGTAGCCCCAAACTCTAGCCGCCACATCCTCCAACCCTAGCCGCCGACCCTAAAAATAGATGTAACCCTAGCGGCGGCATTCTCGTACATCGCGAACAGAGGTGTGCGTGCGCATACCTGTCCTACGAGCTTGATCTGAATCACCGCATGCCTTCACTCCCGCATCTTGTTCACCGCAGGCCTTCACATCGGCACGCCTTCATGGAGACGATCCTTCACAGCGCCTTCACAGCCTTCACGGAGCCCGTCGGCACGCCCTCGTCATATTCACGTCGGAGGAGCCCGCTGCGCGCTGCTGTAGGCTCGCGATTTCCTCCGCATGCTCCATGTTGGCAATTTCCTCCGCGCACTACTGCAGGCTTGCGATATCCGCCGCGTTCGGCGTCTTGGCGAAGAGCGGGTTGTCCATCACCGCAGAAGCAAACCCTTGCAGTCTCTCGCAGGTACACTCCTCTCGCAGCCGAAAATCTCTCGCAGGTACACTCCTCTCGTAGGTAAACGTCTCTCGCCAGGTACACGTCTCTCGCCAGCAGCAGCGTCTCTTGCAAGAAGCCAACAGCAGCATCTCTCGATAAAAACCCCCCCTTCGATAACCCCAATCAACTCTCTTTCAGCCACTCTCTACTCGCAGCCCCTCTCGTCATAATCCCTCTCTCCTTTCTCCTCCCCCCCAACTGTATCGATAGAAATCCTAGCGGGGAGATTTCGGCGCTGTTGATGCAGTGCGTGGAGGAGCTCCCGCACAGGGATCCGTTGTACGGCGCGTTGGTCGGGCTGATTAACACGGAGGACCGGGAGTTGCGCACATCCTTGCATTTCAGGGGATCCAGCATCTCCTTCGAGTCGGTCGCGCCGAAGACCTCCCGCCATCTAGTGGCGAGGCCCGGCGACACCACCGTCCGCTGCACCACGGCCTGCTTCACGTACTCCGACGCCTGCTCCGACTCCGTCACGGCGTGCGCCTCCGTCACGAGCCCCCGCCTCGTCACCCCTCTCTACATTGTCACCGACGTTGCTCTCGCAACTCGGAGCTGCTGCTGCTGCCCTGCATAACCTCGCACCACAAACTGCTTGGACAGAGACGTTTGCTGCAGCAAGGCCGCCATTTGTACGGGTCCACACTCCCTCTGTGAACCAGCAGTTGAGATGAGGACGTGCTCACCGTACTCATGTGCAACAGCGTGGTGTCGCCGACTTCACTCATAGAGCTCCGCCTCCCTCGCAATAACCTAATTCCCGTTGCCTCCCTCGCAATAAGATTGCGCCTGAGACTGCGCCTGAGACTTCGCCTGAGAATGCGGCTGAGAAATGACGCCTGAGAAATGACGCCTGAGACTGCGCCTGAGACTGCTCCTGAGACTGCTCCTCAGGCAGTCCCTCCCTCACGAAAGACTGTGCTTGAGAAATGACGGCACAGTAGAGGTGTGCGCGCGCACATCCCTTAGATGACTTGCCCTGCCCGATTGTGGGAAGCTGTCCCCACATACTTCCGGAACTTAATACCAATCCCGGAAGAAAATAAGAAAAAAATTAGAAAAATTAGTTAGTTAGTCGGCCGTAAGAGCATAATTAGTTCATAGCACGGAATAAGATTTTGGTGCTGCGCCGGAATTCCTAATGAAGGTAGTTACAGCACCCTTCCCGGAAGTTGCAAAACCGGAGGACGGTTACAGCCGGACCCGGAAATGCCATCATGACGCATAATGGTTTTCCGTACGAGTGCGTCAGATACAAAACGCGACTGGCAGCCCTGTGCACCAATCTTTTAGGGTTTCCAGCAGGCTCATTCTCTTTCCACTTCTCGCATTCTCTTAGGGTTTCGAATCCGGTCTTGGTGAAGGACGGTAGAGCCAAATTAGGTTAGCAAGAGGGACTTGGTAAGGACAGTGCGTGCAGGTTTTCTTGACAATATTGCGAGGCGCAAGTTCACGGAGAGGTGGGCACGGATGGCGGGCAAGAAGGGCAAGGCTCCGGCTACCGAAACACTGGTGCTGCAGAAGGTGACTCCGGAGATTCCGAAGCCGGTCAAGACCTGTCGGGTTTTAGAGAGCTACCTCGAAATCATGGGTTGTGAAGGTCTTCTAGCGACACCGTGGGCCTTCCAGAGCGAAACAATGATGACGGAGCTCCTGGGAGAGCCACCAAGCCAATACGCGCAGAAGATTAGGGCGCATCCGGAGGTCTCGACCACGGCGCTCAGGAGAGACACCTACGAGTTTCGGGCAGGAACAATCAAGGTGGCGAAACGTGACGACGCCATCCTGAAGGGCGAATTCCGCGCGAAGGCTAACCCTAAGGATGGGTATGTCCTCAGCGACCTCACCGATCCGGACGCCAGGTTAGTAATGGCATTCTTCAACCCTATTTTCCACCCCGAGAAATCGAAACGAATAGTGGCCAAGCTAGCAACCCTAATCCTGGGCTCGATGAGAGGGAAGCTGTCCGTCGACTGGGCGGCCATCATGGACGAGCAGATTGATAGGATGGTGAAGAACCTGCCGAAAGCCCGGAAAACCCCATCCCCGCTTTCCACCTACCTGGCTCACATGTACGCCAAGCAGAAGATGTTGAGGCCGGATGAGCAAGCCGAGTACGATAGCTTGCTTACCATCCAGTCATACGGAGGGATGGAAACAGATGAGGAACTGGATGAATCGACGGACTCTGACACGGAGAAGTCGTCATCCCCCCTTATACTTCGAAGACCGAACCGGAAGCGTAGTCGTTCGGTGCAAAGGACTCTGGAGACCCCGGGAGCATGCCGGCCGTTGTCAACAATCCCGGCGCAGAGCGCACCCGTAGCACCACCAACCGCAGCGCAGCCTACAGTACCGGAACCGGCCCCAGAAGACGAACGATTCGTGACCGGATCAGAGCCGGGACCGACGTTTGTCCCAAGCATCAATGGCGACATTCCCGTGGACGTCCACGAGCTGTGCAGACATATTGTCTGGAGGACCAGGATCCAGGAGGGGGAGATCCGGGAGAGGCATGCCATGATCATGGCCATCTTAGAGGCAGTCGGACTGGAGGACACCACTCACCTCATCGCCCAGCTCAGAGAGATGAAGGAGAAGCACGATTCCGTCACAAGACTGGAGCAGGAGAACGCCACCATAACCAAGGTTAACACCCGGCTCTGGGGTCAGGTCCGGCAGGCAGAAGCCGCACGGGATGCAGCACAGCATGCCCGAGTGGTGGCAGAAACGAAGGTCCGGGCGACTTCACAGACACTGACCGATATTCGCACAGCGCTGGATTTTCCGGTGGATACGGTTAACCGGGCATTACTCTACACAGCGAGCTTGGAGAAGAACGAGAAGCTCAACAGGGGGCAGGTTATCCGGTTCTTGGTAGATCACAGCCGAAAAATGGAGAGCACTTGGTCCAAGATGCAGGAGCTAGCAAGGGATCTCGTGGCGGCCACCTCAACAGTACCAGGAGCTCCCCCTCCAGTTCCGGCACCTCCTGCTTTAGATGCTGCGGGACCATCCGGAACCCAGGCAGATCCGTCTGGAACCACTGCAGGCCCGTCCGGATCCCCATCCGGTCCAGCAGCTGTTTCCACTACTCAACCTCCGGTCGGCTCTTCACCCAGACCTGCATCTGGAACAGCGAAGTCACTCACCGGACAGTTCAATGACCTCGTGGGAACGCCGGATTTCAGCTCTCCTATGAGCTGGAATGGGGTGGCCTTCCCAAGCACGGAGAGTATGCAGAAGTGGGAATAGGTGCCAGGGAGTCAGGCAGTACCACCCTTGCCCTTCCGAATTCCCTCCGAGTCTCCCTCTCCGGGGCCACCAGTGACGGACCCTTTACCCGGAAGCTCGGCAGCGACACCCATGGTGGTCAGCCCCAGCGGTAGCTTCCGGGACCTTCCGGACGTTGAAGACCGTGCAGATGCACTATCCGGCCAGGCGGTCACAACAGAGGACCCGGATGCACCATCCGGACCAGGTATGCCGACGCCGACCGCCTCACCGGAGCCACCAGCAGCCATTCTGGCGCAAACCGAGGCCGGCACCGCTCCAGCAGAGGTTACCCCTTCACGCCGTAGCAGTCGGAGGCGGAACCAAGGAACCCCGTAGATTAGAATCTTTAGGGCTAAAAGTCTGATAGCGATTAACGATGGGGCTCAAGTTTGCACCCGGCTATCATACGGTAAGACTAAAGACAGTTTTTGTTTTTGAGTTAGATCCGTAGAAATCGGATCTCAGATCCGAAACTTTCGGATCTGAGTTTGAATTCCGGATTTCAAGGGATAATATCCCTTTCACTTTTAGGATAGGATTTTCCAGATTTCTAGCTTCTTAGTTCCGATTTTAGATCAGTGGTAGCGGGCTCTTGAGACAGGAGCCGTGGCAGGCTCAGGGTCTTTTTTTCTTCCTCCCGAATGATATTTGCTGTTAGTATATTTTCTTGTCTTGAAATTATGTTGGCAGGTATCATTTCGTGAATGAAGGATAGGGCCCATTGTGGTTGATGATTAGTGGAATAGTTGTGGAAGCTGAAGTGGTTCACGGATAAGCATCTAGTCTAACCGGTTGGGACTTGCTGTGGGGGAGCGCCCGGAACAGCTGAAGGAGAGGTTAGATAGAGTCTGACGATCCTTGGTGACCGGAAGAAGCCTGGAGGGGGAGGGAGGGTACTTCAGGTGGTAGCCTGGTAGCTCCTAGGGCACGGAGATTCCGTGTGAACCCGGATTCTGGTTGCGACCGGAATTTCCCCTTACGATAGATGGAAAAGCCTGTGGTGTATGTCTAGAAGAAAGTCCAAATGCAGATCTATCCTTCACCCTCACCGAACCACTAATCATCCCCCAGAATGTCGTTGTAGCCGGGTGAGCCTCTGAGTGACCGTATCCGGAAGGCCTTCCGGATAATATGAGAGAGTGCATCCGGAAACAACAAACCAACGACCAATTAGCAACATAGGGAGAGTGGGTGTCTAGCCACTTAAAGTCACAAGGCAGTGGGGAATCCGGCCACTTACACAAAATAGGATCAGTGGTACCCGGCCACTCGTTTAAAAACTCCGGAAGACACACTCCATCTGACCTTCCGGAAGTTGGCAGGATCCGGAAAATAGTAGAAAACCACGTCGTACGTCCGGAAGAATCCCGATGAATAGGTCAGGCGTAGAATAGGAATGCTAACTGGCGTGTGGAAGAAGGATAGCAGATAGCTTACTTATCATTCCAAGAAGAAACAATAGATCTCTGTGGGAACGAACTTAGAGCGACCATTCCGGGCACATTTAGCTTTAACCAAGTGCTATCCAGAGGAATACTTACTCTACAAACTGCAACACCGATACCCTACAAGATACCCTGCGAAGACCCTACCCAATAACCTAGGTTGATACCGTAGGTGATGTCCAAGGCTGGTTCGCTAGATATAAACCCTAGATTGATACCCTACGACTGTTACCCGGATTTGTACCCTTGATTGATACCCTACTTATGCACTGCTCATACCCTGTGCTGATACCCTGGTAACTCTAAACCCAAAGTAACTTATCCCATAAAACATATAACAATTTCTCAAGACAAAGTAGTTATAATTGCTTGTTTTAATACAATGAGTAAGTAAGATTTTTAAAAAAAAAATTGTAGTTTGAACCGTAGGATCTCAATTATGACTTATTAAAGAGGATACTCACATAATTTAATAAATTTTGACAGCATGGATTGAAAGATTATAGTGTTTGAAGTAAAGAAAATGGCTCATTTTCTTCACTGCATTTACTGGATCAGCAGAATTTTACATCACTTGATGTTCAACTTTTGCGCTATAAAAGGTCTCAATTAATTCCCATGATGTTAAGCATGATGTTTATTCCTTGTACACCAATTTCTAGACGTAGCAGAGGAGTCTAGCATGTTCTAAAAAATTGTGCAATGAGTGGAGGTTCAATAATTCACAATTCACGTTATATTTTTTTGTGACCTTCATATTGTATTAAATGAGAATCCAAATGGTCAATATGAAGGTTTCCATTACATAATGCCGTAAGAAAAATCAAAAGTGAATCATATAAAGATCTCAAAGTTTTATGTGGTTAGGTAGAAGATCTTTCGGTACGGTGGCTGAAAATGTGAAACAATGTGTGAAAATCATTTACGTGGATTAATATGTTATTTCACCAAAGAACTAACAACATACTTGACACGATGGAATTGGATTTAGATCTTGTGTAGTGCAAAAGTTTTTAGAGGTGGACAAGGGGTGTAGGATATTCAATAAAATTGTGCAATGAGTGGAGGTTCAGAAATTTTTATTCCATACTAATAGTGACTATCGTTTTGTAATGATGTACAGGTTTTTTGAACGTAGTATTATGGCACCACCAAAAATTGACAGAATTTGGGAGAGCCACGGTTGGTGGATCGCGGAAGTGGATGAGTCAAGCGCCTTCTTGTGGGTGACAGATTATCCCTTTGAGCTAGAGAAGCGTACATCGGCGCTGGGGAAGAGTTTTGGCAAAATCCAGACAATCACTCTTTGACGTGATGATATGGTTTACGTAACTTGCGCAGTGGATCCAGGTCAATCGGAGGTGAAGACTCCTCTTTCGAAGAAGTTGCTTCTTGCACGTGTCCCTTTGAATCTTCTTCAAAATCCAGGTCAAGTGAAATTCCTCAAATCATTGCAGACGTTTTGGTTGAACATGTCTCTTGCGGTACGTACTGCTAGACACAATAACGTCTTAGCCTGTTTAGAGTTATCACCGGAGATGGTGCTAAAGGCTAAGAAGATTATGGAGGAACATATTAGGTATGAGGCATTACGAGAGAGGGACCCATCACGTGCGACAACTCAAGCCCCACCAGCGAAACGAGAAGAAACAGAAGTTTATCGAATTCTAGCTAAGCCGTTGCAATTAGATTGGCGACCAATGGAGGGAGGGAGTGGAAGTGGAGGCCAACATCCCACCACGACTTCTGAAGTACAACCATTACCCAATCAACCATTACCGAGTGATGTAGCTTCTGGTTCAAGAGAAGGCCCATCAAGATTGGATCCCAGCCGGAGGGGATTTATTGGGAGAAGTGTAAGTTCGAGTGGGAGGGTTCCTAGGTCGGGCCTCAGGACGTCCGATGGTTATCGTAGGGCCCAAGCATCTACACGGGGAGATTTAGCTGATTTTTCAGCCATGGCGCCGGACGAAGAAGCATTTCACGACCTATCAGACAATGCACCCGAGGATTTTGAAGACATTGCGGAGATACCGCAGGATGTTCCAACTTCAATGTATTTAAAAGCACCAGTGCCTACAACAGAGGAGATTGCAAAAAGATCAGTGTAGGGGAATTTTGTGTTTAAGGCACACATTGACCGCATTGTCTCTATGGAGAACCCGGAAACGAACCACCGGGTTTTATCATAGAAGAGGGTCAGAGAAGTATTTAACCGCTTAAGAGACCCAGAATCCGCGAGTCGGGTGAATAGATTGGTACTTCGACCGATCAGATACATCGTCCATACTACCACCGATGATGGTGTCATTGAGAAGGAGGAGCTGCCATTTCCATTGGTAGGTATTGCACGAGAGTTTGAGCGCATGTTCATTGCACACGGGAGTACTTCTGCACAGGGTGCCATGGGATCCCAATATTCTTGGCTTCAAGATCATATCATTTGGGAACCGGTGGATGGACAACACATAGTAGCAGCTTATAAATTTGCACAACAGCAGTGGAGAGATGGTAGTATGGTACTATGCCTTTAAATGAGTACCTCCACACGTTCGAGCGGCGGGAGGCCTCTTTTGTGGTGTATGATGATCGTCGCTTTTACATTGAGAGGTCTGCGTGGATCAACGTGGCGGAGTTCCAGAGACAATCATATTCTATCATGGAGGAGGATTTGAGGAAGCTCCGTCAGATTTGGGATCTATACGGGAGGCCTGATAGCACACTACGTGCGGACGATGCACGGAGGGCTGTTGCTTTGGTGAGTGCGGCAAGTGTAGTGCATAAGTTGCCCAAAGAGGATGGAGTTGTCACGGTGAAGAGGTTGGACAAAAACATGGAGGATCTGACCAATCATGCATGGAATCCGAGCAATGACTGCTTCGAAGCTATCATTCAAGTATGCAAGGACTACGAAGACGACATTCTCTTTTACAATAAGGAGGAAGAGGACAAGTGGGAGGACATGGCGAGGAAGAAAGAGCTGGATCCAAATGTGGACATACGACCAACAAGAAAGAAAATGACGCAAAATTGGTTGAGGCCGTTAGGTAGGGTTCCGAATCCATATTATCTTCGGTTGGCAAAGTCTACTGCAGCGAAGCCGGTGGGGGAGGATGGAGTAAGACCACGTCAAGCATATTACTTCGACGGTGTAAAAGACAAGAATCCACATCCTCGCACGATTGCCGGTGTGGTTGACCGATACATGAGACGAGAAGCTGTGATGAATTCCATCCGTTGGTTGATGGTAGAGAACAAGGAAAGTACACCTGATTCCATGGAGGGGTTCTTTCGTATCCGTGTAGGGAAATATTTTCCGAGGAGTAACGCACAACTTGATACCTTTGGGAAGCTTTTGAATGCTACCACGAAAAAAGCTTGGACAACTCCTATGCGGGGAAAGATGTCTAAACTGGAAGACATTGACTACCTCATCCCCCCTTCCATCAGGTTTCATTATGGTGACATTGCAGCAGGGGGCCGTGGATACATTAGACTGTCCGTGGATGTGGGAGGACATGCTACTACTAATTGGAAATGGCAGATGGAAGTCAAGAGGCCAGGCCAGAGCGACACAGAGAATCTTCTTCCGGTTCGGTGTAGAAGAGGGTTATTCCTCACCAACTACATAAAATTGGGAAAACCATGTTCGTGGGTGATTGATTGTCGACGTGGCAGTGGGAGGCATGGAGATGGTCAATGGGGAGACGCCCAGTTATCCGCAGCTTTTGCACAGCTGACATTATGGATGACAAATATTGAACGATGGAACGTCATCTTCTTGTTACCAACGGCCGTGTATGCCAATGAAGAGTTTTTCACGAAGGTGAAGCTTCCAGAGGGATGTACTATGCAACGTGGATGTTGGGCATTTGATCCGAACTCGGTTAATCCCTATGCTCTCGATTTTACAGAGAATGGGCGTCTGGAGCAAGTAGTACAACCGATTGGCGATGTTGTGATTTGTATGCAGCACCCTGTGGGTACATCTCCTAGCCCGAACTATGTTTCTGGAGACGTTCCACTTCCATTTGTTTTCTTAGATCATTGGAGTGAGGCATGCCAACCCTCTAAAGTTGATTCACTTGAGAGATCTCCATCAGAGCTGGCAAGACTAGTGGGCTCATACTTGCCCCGTAGTTGGGGTTTAGTGGCGTCTAACATATCTACGGCCATTCCCACGATCCTTGAAGGAGATTTCCAGGGGTCTGAGGTTTTCATCATTGACGATTGTATAGACAGAGTTTCATTTCTGTACAATGAGTTGTCCGACAATTTCCAAGGACAACTGTTGGTCAGGACTGGTGGAACAAGTACTGGTTGCAACATCGTACCTGAGACCGAAGAGGCGGTTGATGGAGTGAGGAATGAAAACGACAATGAGGACGGAGGTGGTTTAAATGAGAGATTGCCACGTTCATGTACCATTGATGATTTCTCATCTCGCAGTAGTTCAGACGCCGATGAAGATGGAGTGAACCAATCTCCTCCAAGAGAGAGGATTCCATCAACGCAGCGGGCGGTGGGAGATACTTCAGGGGAGACGTCTCCAACACCAACAGAAAGGATGCAAGATACCGGTGTAGAAGATGTTAATTTGGCGGCAGGGGTAAGAAAGGGGCCTACATTTGATGGTCCCAGGCTGGAGATGGAGGAAGAAGAATTGGACTCTCTGGAATTTTTTTCGATGCAGAGGAGGATTCCACAGCCTTCGATGCCTTCTCAATCAGAGCCAGTATCGGAGACACAAGAGACGTTCGGAGGAACTCAGAGTGATACCGGAGCAGGTTTGCCTTCCGTTTCAAGATCTAGCGTATCCGAGGACATCCTTGCATTTCAGGGGGTCTTCTCGTTAGAGCGAGAGATGTCCTTCAATTCAGAGGGTGGTTTTTTCTACAATGATGATAGAGTAAGGTATACGCAGGAAGGTGTTCCTGGCAATTACCGATTTGTTGAGTGTGCGTCGATTGGCATCGAAGATGAAGGAGATCGTCCAGTGTAGGATCATGAACTGTCCGCTATGGTAGGTAGCGCCATTGGACACGTGGAGGGAGTCGTTCCGGCAGAAGATGAGTTGTGAGCCCTGGAGCTATATACTATAGTAGAGCATGCACGCAGTTTAGGTGGCAAGTACGTTAGTATAATGTAGTTTGAGATGTGTCTATCGTTCGGTGAGTGCTATATATTTATATAATGGGTGGTCCATATGGTATATTTGATTTTATAATTCCTTAGCAATAGTGTCGAATTGCTTGATTATGTACGTTATTGCATTATAAAATACAGTGAGGTACTTTACACTGTCTGAGGAAGTTGCATATATATTTTTGTATCTCTTACACATTGTATTTGTAGTGCAGTAGTCTAAAATCCTATAATAATTCATAACACATTTATAATCTCTTTAGGCACATGATTATAATTTTGTAGCAGGATTTGTAAACTAAATTAGAAATCATATAGTTTCTAAAAAAAGGTAGCAAATGTAAAAAATATATTACTGATATGAACATGAAGATGCCAATGTATGACATGACAAACACCAAAAAAATTTGACAAAAAACATACTAAACTTTTGCCAAATTTTGATTTTTTAAAAAGTTATGAGCAAATAACTTGCGGCTTTCTACCAGCAACCAGTGCACTTGGCTAAGTGCATAATTGCTTAATTGCATGTTTGTTGTGTTTATGGAGATTTCCTTTGAAAACTAGCACGATTTTGTAGTCTTTTGTCGTGTATGAAGGTCTAGTTGCAAAAAATCTTGCATTTTGTATGTATTTGCGAGAAATTTTGGAGTTGTATTTTGATTTTAAAGTTTGAATTTCAAATTTGTTTTCAAAAAATTTCATCGTGCGCATGTACACAAACTCTCAAGAGGATAGAGTTTTGGATTGATTTTTGATGCAATTGCGGTTGTTGTTTTGGTGTGTCTACCGCAGTGTTTGCAACGTCTGCAGTTGTTGTTGTCTCCGGTGTCTGTGGTGTTTCATTGTTGACTGCAAGTTTCTTGTGATGGGAAAGCGCAAAAGTTGTGGTAGTCTTAGTAGAGAAGCAATTGACTAGGCCAATGTTTGTCCAACGTTTGAGCAAGGTCTTGATTTATATAATGATGTTTCGGCACATAATGTCTCTCTTAGTGTTATAAAAAGAGCAAGGTTGGGGAAGAAAGTTGCCCCTTTTCCAAACATGTTGGATTCTCTTGGTGATAAATTGCCTTCTATTGCTGGAATTGACAAGTCTAGTTCATTCTCTTGAAAATTAAGCGACTTGTCTGTACTTGGTATTATTGTTGTTGAGTTTGTTGTGGTAAAGGCACCAAGTCATGTTGACGTTCAAAATTGAAATAAGGTTGTGATTCTTAGTGAATATCTTGACTCTATAATTTGTATTGATGAGAGCCTTTCTGCTATCATGGATGTTTTCTAGGACAATCTTGCTAATGTTAAAGATTTGTTTGAGCCTAGTCTTGGATGCTTTCACACTCTAGATGCTTTGATAAGAAAAATTGTAGGTAATTCATTTCGACATGTTTGGATTGCAGAGGTTGCGGCTTCATTTGGATGTGTTGTTGGAGATACTACAGTGGAATATGCTACAAATTTAAATAATGGTATAATGTTTGTTGGCGCTACATTGTATGTTGACACTGAAGTTTTTTGCAAGACTGTGTTGTTTAGCTATGTGTCAAAGCTATTATGTGCAATGTTGCAATGGATGCAATTGAAAATAATCAAATTAATGGACAACTAATGATATATTTGAGTCTTGATTAAGCATCTCGCTCTGAATTCGTTGATTTTGATAGAGATAGCTCAACACTGAGATAAATGCGGTTGTTAAAGGCAATACAAGCAAGAGTAATCAATGGTGCAAGAATTGTTTCAACGATAGGCATCATGAAAATAGTATGGACTTATTTATTTCTTTTGAAAAAAACCCTCTTTATGACTTGTCGACTTGATGCTTGCAAAGCTTTCATTTGTTTAAAAAAAGATGAAAAGCACTTTTCCAATAAATCAATCATGCACATTTACAAAGGTTTTAATAGAATTCTCTGCAATGCTCACAGGAAGATAATAGATGCTTGAGATGTGCACAAGGTAGAGTTTATCTTGCATAGACACCTTTTCTTTGGCTATGTTCACAAGTTTGTCATTCTGGCAATGAAAAGAACATTCAAGTAGGGGCTAATAAGAGTCAAAGAAAGGTTGACTACGTTGCAACAAAAGATGAATTGAAGATTCTATCACATCTTCATCATCAAGTATATGCTTATGAAGGAATTAAAAAGAGGTTTATTATATATTGTAGACAATTTTTTTTATCAGAGGCAATATCAAGATATAGAAGTTGTTGCTCATGGACTTTTCACTTGGATACAATGAGCAAAGACGGTAGTATTTGCATTACAAATACGGAGTAGTTTCAAAGAACCATAGTCCACTTCATCAAAGCACCAACTTGAACACTTTAGAAATACAATGTACTCTTATGATGGTGATATGATTCATCCTTTAAGGTACTTATTGTGCACATGCCAAGGGATTTGGTACAAGTCACTTGTTTCGGTCTTGGAAAAAATTCAAAGATGTTGCTGCCACTAATTTAGAATCTATTTGGTTTTGTAAGAATTCAAATTTTGAAGAGTACCAATTTTAATTTTCTAAGAGATATGGTGGCAGTTGTTGGACTAGTTGGTGATTATATCAATAAATTTGGTGGAATTACTTGAATGATAGCATCTAGTGTATCAATGGACGTTATTGCATCTAACACAAGGCACAAGAATATAAAAAGCATTGAGAGATAATTTGTATCAACAATTTGAAAATAAAAGTTGCTGAAGCGATTTCTAGGCCAAAATAGTCACAACTTAAGTTTTAAGAACGTGTTGTTTGGTGAGATGCGGAAATAACAACATGCACCACATGCACCGCATTTGAAGAGCAATGTTGTGCTAGAGAAAATTATCCCACCTCACAGTAACACCAATGATTGTATTGGTGAATGTGCATTTGTGTCCATCCTAGATCGTGGCATGGTTGTTTTGACAGGCAAGATTGTTTCAATTGTCAAGGCTATTTCCGCTTCACGAAGATTGATAAAAACTAGCTGGGTTGCGTTTGATTCTTTGGGTTAGAAATCCATAGATCACACTCATGCTTCTCTTGTAGGAAAAAAAATTTCTTGTTGAATACTATCATGATTTTATTAACAATGATATGGAAAGAAATATTCTGGCTCCATATCATATTCTTGAAGCTCCTCTAGGGACTCGGTTTGCAATGCAAAGAATCCTTGATTTGAAAAAATAATTAAAAAATTGTATTATGCAATGGAATTAGAGGTTACTTTTGGACAACAGAGTACAAATCAACTATCGCATTTACAATATGTATATCAACAATTGCAACGTTAAATGGTTCCAGTTCAACCATAAGGATCAACCCTTTTTTGGGCGATTTGAGCCAAATGGCAAATTATTTTTTCCAAAAAGAGAATATTTTTGAAAAAAGTGGAAAAATTGTGATTTTCTACCACCACAATTTCATTGATGGCCGTTGCCATATTGCCATATTGCTACTAATGAATAGCGAGACTCCATCTTGTCGCTAGAAAGAATGTACAAATCTATGTTTGTGGAGATGAATTCTCCAAAAATGTATTTATAGAGAAAATTTGGTTTTCTATGGTTTCAAGAGAGAAAAAAAGGGGTTGATACAAATACTCCAAGATTCATTCTGGGTGACGATGGTTCTTGCCAATGAATATCAAGGCTTGACTCAATCCCAACAAGTTGCTCCAGTGGAAATACTTTACAGATACAAAATTTGGACATGAATCGGTTTAATGGTAATGAGTAGATTTCAAACTAGTAGATTTGGTTCAAGACATATATATGGAATCAGAGATCTCATTTTTGAAGTTCATAGACTTGGAAAAACAAATCATGTAAATAACAATAGTTTTGTAAATCAATTTGAAAACAAGGCTTTTGTATAAGTGTATACCGTATGTATAGAAGGAGACCCGCCAGGGAGGGCATTCCGGCAGGGGAGATACCCGACGTGGAGGGCAAGGGCGGTAGCCTGGCCTGACGCGGAGGGTATCTCCCCCACCGGAATGCCCTCCCTGGCGGGTCTCCTGCAACGTAACACCCTATTTGAGAGGGGCTTATGCGCGGGAGCCCTGCTCGAGAGGGGATTGCGCACGGGGAGCTCCCTCGTTTAGAATGGGGGAGGAGCCCGACAGGGTGTTATGTTCAAAATTGTTTATCCAGAAGTTGTAGAATTGCAATCAATATTTGCTCATATTTGTTTCTGTAGACCCGATTACTGCATACGAATCGTGCCTCGCTAGCCTATCAGAAACGGCCACATCGACAATTTTCAGCAGAGAAGCGCCTAAACTCACATGAAAATGAAAACCCAAAAGCTAGAAATACAATACAACATCCAACAGAGCTGATACAACATCCAACAGAGCTGAAACAACGTTGAAGTGCAACCAACTATAAAAGGTCGGCGTGAAGGACAACAGAGGAAGAGGACGGTTGTTAGCTTGCAGCCCATTGACAATGTGGCAGATTGACTCTAATTGTCAACTCTTTCACAAAAAGTGTAGTAAGATAACTACACTACCCCGAACATAAGATTTAGTGTGTGTACCAAGCAAAAAAAAAACAACATAAACATAGGAACTCGTAGTTCGTGACATACAACACACACAATGTGCTGAAAACCATTTGAACTTTTTAAACAACCTAAAAAACAGTGTACGAGACTTCATGATTTGCAATTGCGAATATCCTAATAGCAACTAAACGATGTGTAGTTGCTAAAATTGACGGGAACTAGAAGCGGTCACGGGCGTGGGACTACCGATCTTCCAAGAGCCACAAGGTAGCAATCCATCAGATAATGCAGCCGAAAACGGAACATTCCGTCCAAAGGAGGAGAAAATCACACTCAAAACGTTAGCGGACAGGAAAAGTGGCCAAGTGGGTGAGCAACCTCGGCAAACCCACACCGCCGTGCACTCATAGATTTTCCTTTCATCACGGCTTCTCATCTGCATTAGAATCCTCTCCGGAAGTTGCTGCTCACCCATCACACAACTCCTCCAGGTTAGGGTTTCCAATGTCAACCGCAGTCGCAGCAAACACCGCTTTCGGACGCCAGACCTGAGCTTCCTTTTCGTTGTGAGGTCGGTTAGCGCTTCTCCTCTTGTATTCGTGAGCTGCCCATGTCGGGACCTCGGCAAACTAGATTGTGAGTGCTGTTTTTTCCCCCCTGTTTCTGGTGAGGAAATTGCCTTGAAGTGTAGTTGTTTGCTGAATTGTTGCAACGTTTCGGTGGGTGTTGGGGTTTTTGACTTTTGCCGTTTGGATTGATTTTGACAGGGGCTTCTGAGACAACCACGTCGTTTTTATTGCGTGTTTGTATTTGGGGAAACGTCCAATTGGCGTATTCTCAACGACCATGAGTTGTCTCAATTGCCATTAGCTCGTATATCAGAGTTCGGGCGGCGATCTGAGTGGTTTCTTTTTCAGGAGACTTTGGGTGCATAGATCTTCAGCAGTGTGTTTCGGGTGAGGCTGCGGCAATGGAGGATCTTCCACGGAAGGCGGGTTTTGTGCAGCCGACTGGAGGGAAGGGCTTGATCAAGCCAAGCATCATCACGGACGCTTCTGTGAAAGTTTCCCGCGTCGAGGCGTCCCCGGCGAGCCAGGCTGCAGCTGTCGCTGCCGAGGAGCTGGATGACCTAGAGCGCGAGGATTGCGAAGGCGAGTTTCCATGGCGGCCGCGGACGAAGTCGAGGACGAAGACGATCCCCCAAGCTGAGCTCCGCGACCAAGAGTATCTGGACGGGAGCGTCGTGGACGACGAGGTCGTGATCGTGATGCCGCAGAAGCAGCAGCCGAGGCGGAAGCAGCCGCGTTGGAAGACCACGGCCATCGTCGCCGCTGCAGTAGTGGGAGCGGTGGGGAGCGCAGCGCTATGGCTGTACTCGATTCGTCCCCGCGACCCGGACTTCAAAGTGGAGCTCATCACCTTGGACGGCTTCAACCTCCGCTTCTGCACGGACTCGCCGCTGCTGCTCGCCGTCGTGGACATTTCCCTCACTCTGCACGTCAATTCCACCAATCCCAATGTGTCGCCCATCGTGTTCTACGACACCATCATGGACATTTACTATCGTGGCTCCTTGCTCGGCCAAGCCAAGGTGAATCACGTCTCAACTTCCCTCACTTCTGCTGTCCTCTCGGCTTGCCTAACCTGGTGATGCTGCGTTGTTTGGTCGCAATCTTGTGATTCATGTGTGTTCTGAAACGAGTTTTGGTTGTTGGAAGGTCCCTGCGGGAAACCAGCAACGCTTATCCGCCAAGACGATGGAGTTGCCCTGTAAGTTGGATGGTCTTGAATTGACGAACCACTTCAAGGATTTGTTCCATGACGTTACCAAGCGTGAGATGTGGCTGCACTCAGTCGTTACCATTTCTGGGGAATCACTGGTTTGGAAGTGGAGGCATCCATTTCAGGTATGAACTACTGAATGTAATTAGGCTTAGAGTTTTCAGTTTCTCTTCATCTCGTCAATTAATGTTTTTGGCTTCACCCATGAATGCTCACAATTGTATGATTGCAGGTACATGTGAATAGCGACATCAAGGTGGATCCCATCTTTTTTGATGTCTTAGATCAGGAAAATCGAGCCAAGTTGGAAATGGCCCCAGATTGGCGTATACAAGGGTGACTTTTTCAATGTAAAATGTACATAGTTGTAGAACTGTGGGTTTGGATTTTGGTTAATTCAGGTGGACCGACCACAACGAGCGCACTCGGGACAAATTAATGATCCGTGATCCTTGTGCGCTGAACGTACAGTAGGTGTACATATTAATTTGAGCTTTATGCAACCATTCGTTCTTTGGTCTGGTTCCGATAATTATTTCAGTGTCAACTGTGTTCATGAATAGTCTTGGTAAAACTTCAGGGTCGAAACTGAGGCTAGAAGCTCTTGATCAATGAAATTATCTACGAAGTTCATAATCTTCACTTGCGCAGTTGTAGCAGTTCAATGATGGAGTGCTGTTTATTTCATCTAGTGCACGCAATCACGTGCTCCTACTCCCATGTGAATCGAATGAACTATTTCACTTGCAGATCAAAGCTGCAAGCACATCCACTGGCAAATTACTTGGTGCAGAACATGATCTCGGAGACCGAGCAAAGTCAAGGTTAAGCTGGAATTACACCATCCTGGTATATGGGCCCACCTCGATAGTTTGTACGAGAATCGGGTCATGTTCCGCACACCGAAGAGTAAGACTTGTCTTTCTGTGTACAAATCTTCGTTATAGCTCATTTCCATCTTCCTGTCAATGATCGCTCTTATTCCTCCTTGAACGAAACGTGGTTGCACCTGTGAGAAAAACAAAAAACAAAAACATAAATTGGATGTAAAATCAGGGTGAGACTAGTAGTCACTTTGTTGAAAGGAACCAAAATGGATAGTATCAAGTTTGTATTGACTTACCCAGCATCAAGGGCTGTAGCATCTAAGCGCGTGAAGTCAATCACAGGCATTCCAGTGATAATTTCCAGCAGCACTATACCGATATGCATAGATATCACTTGCAGTTGTGAGCCGATTCGTCATAACGTAGTCAGGATGATTTTCCAGCATCTCTCCAGCACTCAACATCCCTGCCTCTTGCCACAAAATGGCTCATCGAGTTAAACCTGGTCAATTATAGTCTCCGAGATGATTGCTCCTCTTTTTCTACTTTTCCATAAAATATACCTGAACATTACAGACTAGGCTGCAACATCCAGAAGAGCAAATTGCATGGTACAGATCCGTTAATGCAAACCACCATCTCACCCGATTCCTAAAACCATCACACACAAAAACATCGCGTCATCTGCAAGTTATAACATACAATAGTGTCGCATATCCAAATAACCACCACAAGATTGTAATATTTAGAAAAAATCCTACGTTTCTTCCATCCCAACCTCCAAATTGCTCCCACAAACTCATTATTTCATTTAGGAAATCCGATTTTCATCAACAGAAAAGAAGTCAAATTCCACGCGCAGAAACACACATCATCAACAAACCATTTCGGCAAAATCACAACCTCTTACTCAAACAGATCCAGTAGGAGAAATTTAATGCCCATAACAAAGATTTAATACGGTAACATAACAAGATGCGGGCTATGAACTGAGAAAGGCAGTGGGAAGGTTTGTTTACGTTTGTACGTGAGAACTTTTCGCATGACAAAGCATTTGCTTTGATGTGAAACAGTACTTCACTGCAAAAATGTGTGTGCAATGCGCACAATAAGGCAGTCGATCAAGAGACGGTACGAGTGAAAAATCAAGAAGGCTCCTAAATTGGAAATGAAATCATCTTCGACATGCTTATGCCTCTTTACATCGAATAATCGTCACTCGGCTGATCGTCATTTGGCTGAAGTATCGTTGCAACTCCACGGTCCATGACCTACAGCTTTTTGTATTGTTCAATAAGCTTTGATGCATGCAATCGAGAAGATGGGTCCGTTGTACAACCAAGGCTCCGCAAGAATGCGATCTGAGCATGAGATTAAACACTCAGTGAACTGTTCTTGATCGAAATTAAAAGGAGAATTAGAAGTCAAGTAATATTCAGGGTATAAAATAAGAACCTGCTTTATTGTTGCAGCTGCAGCACTCATAGAACGCTCACTGCCCTGCTGCTGGAAGTGCTCCTGTACAGAGCGAGTTGCCCCAGAATTCTAAGATCAATACTACTGTAAAAACATAAATATTTCACAAATTAGATGATAAACTGCGTTGCAGGTTCGATGTACAATTCAAGAATCGTACATTTTCATCTTCACACCTTCACTGCTTAAGACCATTTCGCTCTCATTTCACTAAACAATGCAGTGGGCAACTTACTTGACGCTCAGCCTGGAGCAGTGCGCGCTCCTCTGGAGGTAACCTTGCCCAGTTGATTGCCTGAGTGAAACACATCCTAGTAAGCACTTCTGCAGTTTGGCTCGGACACGCTTCATCGAAAAGCTGACAGATTCATTTAAAGAACTGCAGAGGAGGTACTGTACTTACGTTCGTTGCAAAAGCAAGAGCTGCTTCATCCCTTAAGCAGCACTTCAGGGCGATTAACACCCCCTGCAAAATACTCCAGATATCAATTGCACTTTGAATGCTGAGGCGACGATCAAATGAGAAACGAGCAGGTTCAACATGGAGATCTGCGTGATATAATCAGTAATAACAAGTTCTTTATTTCTAGCAGAACGCATTCCGCTGGTCGAAGTACAAGATTAAGGGAGGGAGCTGCAGTACCTTGTTCTTAGTGGCTTTGCTCCGCAATCGCTCATCCACAACAAAGCCAACCTGCATTAATCTTTTCGATAAGCCTAAACCCAACAGAACGATGTCCACACCTACAATGGGTTCTGACGACACATCCAGCTTAGTTGAATGATGATGGAACCTGACGTACAATTACTGGCTAGTTTACCTTAGAGAGCAGGCGCTTAGGATCCCGGAATGCAGGCTTCTTAGCCCAGGTGTTGAATAATGCAGCAACTGTAGATCGCGCCTCCATATTGAACCTGCAGAAATACATTTTTACTTTAATTACATTTACTGAAACTATTTGTAAGACGCATACTTTCTGAGATTATAATCATTACAATATATTGCCAATTGCTCTCTTACTCACAACAATAATCAGGAATGCAGATGTAAACATAGAGGAAAAAATACAACACTGATAATAGAATTAACCAATATCAACAACTCTACCAAATCTAAAAGCAGAGCAACAACAGCAGGTGCTGTAATTCCTAACAATCGTCAATAATTCACCCTTTCAAGAACGTGCTTGCGGTTGCTCCATTGTCAGTGTCAACAAACGGTACGGTTTCATTATCTTCAATTCCTTTTGCAATTTTCTTCTCACACCCGCCTTCCTTCTGGGCAAAGCCATTATGCGCGCTAATCAGGTCAACTGGGCAATCATCGTCCTGCTCACCCAGGTTCTCTACTAAGGAATGATGGGATGACTTGGTTGCAGTCGCGCTTCCAGCCAGAACAACAGGCCTAGAGTTCAGGTGACTGCCCATAGAAGAACCACCCTCTAGAATAGCACTAGTGGAATTGTTGTTCTCAGTATCGCCCTGCGCATTAGGAAGCAGAAAATTAAATGCATAAGCACGGACGTCTCGTTGTACAGAAACACTTGCTCTGAAAATCGTACTTGAGAAAAATCATTAGATCTCGGCTTCAAAGTAGGTTTGAAGATAAATCGTCATAGTAAAAAAATGCAGTTCTAAGTAAGTCGTATGTGATGAGTATGCCAACATGAAATACATCATTGTTCTTAAGTTAGTTCATGTGTGATTCGCAAATGACGTAGCCTATTTCAATTGCAATTCAGACAGTAAAATACGAGCCTCTAAAGAAGCAATGCACATTCCGTCAACCTGGAAGTGCAGAAGATGGCGTGGTAATTCCTTCAGAAACCGAGAAGGCTGTAGGACCTGCAACGGTGTTCCAGTTAGAGTGAAGAATAAGTCAGCATGAATCACTCTGAGATGCCCAGGCATTTTCTGTCTTGCTCACAATAATCAATCAGTGTCACAGTTTTGACTAGCTGCACTTTAAAAAACTGACCAGGCGGTAGCATCTGTTACTGTAATTTCTCACCTGGCGTTGGCTGTCCACAACAACATAGCAGATATGGAGCTTCTTTCGTGCACGAGTCATGGCCACATAAAAGAGGCGCCTTTCTTCCTGATCAATAAACATCATACAAATCACCAGCAAATCACCGCATAGCTGTAGGCTGCAATTAAAGTGTTTAAATTACCCACACCAGGAAAATGTGAATCACTAAAAATCTAAGACCATGCCCGTCGTCCACAGTATATGATAAGCAAGAACAATTGGAAATGCACGCAACTTCAACTCAAAGAAATCACCTATCAATGATTTTGATATCTACGAATGCAACAACGTAATACAACTGAGATAAGATTGAGACTGAGATTTACCTCGAGGGAGCATGTGCCGTCTCCAACTTCACCTCTTCCCTCATTAAGTAACGGTGTCTCTGTGTCGTTTGCCTTCAAGTAAGCCATATAAATTTTAGCGTGTGGGTGAGCATGATGGAAAACTGCAATCTTCAATTATTTACTTGAAATGATAATAAAAATAAGCAAATATATATTTTATTGTTAATATTATGCTTTCAATTTAATTACTTTTGATTCCAGAAAAAGATAGTACCTAGCCCAATGGCAAGATGATCCTACCAAAAAACGTCTATTAGAATGAAGATTGAAGCTAGCAATGAGATTTTTCAGTGTCAACCACATCAGATTAGAAGTGATATTTATTTTACCAAACCTATACCTTAATATTCCTCCATTCTCCCAACACCATCTTGGGAGTGCCCATGAATTTGTGAAAGTCTCGATGAAAATACCTTTACAATGTAGACGGTGTCCCATTCCAAACCTTTAGACTGCACGCATGACCATGAAGATGCGAACTTTGGTCAGAACTAGAAAACAACACCATTTTTGTCCCAGAAGAAAATCCATAAGTCATAACTAATTTCTCATTATAAAAGGCGAAGTCAGATCCGGAATTGATAACATTTGAATTTTATCAGAAAATACTATGCCATGCATTTACTGTCTCCATATCAACTAAAAATGAGCTAACTCCTTACTTCATAAATCATATGCAATAGAATCGATGCGTGCATTTTGAAGATCAAAAGTTTCTGATATTCATATACAGAGAGTGCAGCTCAACAAACAAAGAAGACGGCACCATCCAACCTAAACCAGTTTGACTGGATAACTGTCATTTGGTTTCTGTGAAGTGCTTGCAAGTAAGACGAAGAAGCACCTGATGCATTGTTGTTAATGTTACTGAGTTCTTGTTCTCGAGTCTTCTTCGCAGGAAATTATCTGCCTCTCGACTCACCAGATGATCTAAGAAGGCCTTGAGTACTGACAAACAACCATCCGCCACTTTGGGAACTTGGCCACAAGTAATTGACTCATCTCCATCATCGTGTGAGGATGAACTGTAGAAGTTGCTTAAAAACTCGTTGACGTCATCAAGGAAGTACTCAAGCACCTACAGATCAAGCTATGTCATGTATGAGAATACTGTGCTAAAGCAACAGAAGTCAAAAGTGAAATGATAAAAACTAGAAGGGACTAATAATTAATAACTTCAAAAAGCCACGATTCTGAAACCAAACGTAGGACGTTGAGCATACTTTAGAATAAGGAGATGCTAAATCAAACGACAAATGAATCCAGAGAAACACGGCAGCCTACTAAATTACTCATGGCAATACCGGAGGTGATTCTAGAGTCTTTTGATGAGTAAAAGCTACCATATCTGCTGTATTGTGTCTTGAGCTACTGGTCAAGAAACGTAAAGACGTCCATCATTCAAATCGTTGAAGTTAAAAAACTATTTCTTTAAAGTGGAGTTAGAAGTACCGTTCGGGGGTCATCATCCTCATTCAGCAGCTTTCCTCCATCCTCGTCCACCACTGCGCGTGAATTGAAGACAGGCCTCTACATCCCATTATGCAAAACACATTGAATTTCTGGCATCCACGTGCACAACACATACCAATCTTCCTATTAAATAGCAAATATGATTGAGTGATGAAGATCCCATCCTCAAAGACAAATTATGATACGATAGACAGAAATAAGGATACCATCCTGTACAGTAAAGGTGTAAAGAAGTTTACCTGGGGAAGCAAATTAATAACAGCTGTGACTAATCCCGATAACGAACGCTCCTGGCAGCACCAATCATAACACAAATCAGGCAGTTGCCACTGAAATTATTGCCAAAAGAACCACACAGCAGCACAGAAGGACCAAACACCATACAGAGTCAAGGATGGGTTTCAAAAATAGAACTGGTTCCACATAGTGCAGAGGGAAGAAATACGATTTATGCTCATAAAAGTTTGTGTATCCTGAGGTCGTGCACTAAGTACAATTTCAGCTTAGCATTCAACTACCTTATGTGCCAGGCGGTGAACCATATCAACAGAGGTGAGCACTCTCCTCCCTAAAGCAAGCTGCTTCCTGCCCCAACTCAAATTGACCAGAAAGTAAGGTGAAACTGTAAGCGATTGTACGATGAAGAGTCTTACAATCCTTCCACTTCATTTGCCTCCCAAAGCAAGCTGGCTAAAAATTATACTAAACAAAATCTGAAAAGCCACCCAAAAGCGTAGAAAATGGCCTATGAATAAGGTAGCTAATGTTTCAAAATCAAGTGAAAAGTGCAACAATACTGATGTCGATACGAAATCGACAGGAAAGTGAAGTATTAACCGGACCTGCTGAAAGTGCCAGAAACCTTGGCAGTGAAAATCGTTTGTGCAGCTTGATAAAAACTAGACTTACTAGCTTTGGCAACTTTGTCCACGTATTCTACAACCTGCAGAATTTGATACACACGAAAAGCAATCAGCATTACATACTGGTAACATAAATGTCTGATCAACCCAGTGTGCTTTATGAGCTATTTTCAAGCTGAATTGACGAACTGATTTAAGAACAGAACATACTGTTTAGCAGATAAAAGTTATGTCACATGACTCTTTGTCGACAGTTGAAATTATGCGAACAATTTAAAACAAAATTTTCAAGGGTTACAGAAGGGCAAACGTTGAGGCCAGCAAGAGTGATGAGTAATACGACGAGAGACTTGCCATTTACAGGCAGATTAACTTGGTTTTCATATTTCACATGTAAAGATGGTAATAATAACGATCTAGTCAACCTCCACCTTAAAATGTTGACCACGTTTACCTCGCATGTCGATAATATCCCAGACAAGGTGAACTTAAGAGTAAAAAACTTGAGGAAAATAACGGAAGCAAAGCAATAAAAATAGTCCATGTGCTGCACTTTAAACTGACCCTTTTAGTTTCGGATTTATCTCCAAAATATAAGGCCTTCAACACTCGACGCCAATATATGTCCGTGTTGCCTGGTAGAACAGTCCAAAGCATTGACATCACATTCTTGATAATCTGCACCAGATTTACATTTCACACGGCCAATTACTTCTCTGCTGGAATGATCACTTTGTGTTGCTATTATCTTCAAGTCCAAATTTTCTTGAAATTAATGCGAGAAAAACATTTCCATCTTTACCTTTTTGCGGTAGAAGGCAACACCATGCACATTGAATGGAATCTTGCGAGATCTAAATGCAGATTGAAACATTCTTCCAGTCACCTGCACACGAATACAACTATTATTGGAAGTTGAAGCAAAAATGAAGACACTAAAGTAATGATGATGATGATGATGATATAAGATCGATTAAAATGATGATTCGTTAACACTATCACGAACTTACTTGGCGACGGTATAGTACAGCGACGTTTCCAAATGCAGGGTCCGAGGAACCCTGGCCAGAAGCATTCAGGAGAATAGAGTCTACAACGAACGAACATTCTGCTGCCTCCGTTCGACACTCCACCACCGCAATCTACATCCAAATGGCTAACAAGTATTAGATGTGTCTGTTGGGCTGCTCGACGTTCTGCGAAAATAACGTTAAAAAACAAAACTCCAATAAGAATTTGTTCTTCAAGCATAAGCATTAGTGGGCTGAAGACAGTACCGATGCTGAAGCAAGAGCATGTAATAAATTATTCATTGAATGATCCTCTCCCACAAATTGGCATCCGAAAGGCCTATGTGTGAAGACCTGAGACCCAGCAGTCAATTGACCAGCATACTAACAAATTACAGAACCATGATTCACAAAAACTTACTTTTTCTCCAATATCATTATCTGTGTGGGCCTGTTTTTCTTGACAACGGATCTTATTGCACTTAATCAAGGAGGTGGCAGCCTCCACAATAGAGCGAGTGGATCGATAGTTCTGATGGAGCCTTACCTGTCAAGAGAGTGCGACAGAGAGGCGTTAGGCTTCAGAAAACTTGTAGGAACAAAACTCTCCGCCAATATGACTAATATATCATATCCTACCTATGAAGTTCAACCCAACATCATTAACTTCCCAAAGATGTCAGCCGATTTATTGACGATCGGCTCTATCATAGCTGGTCAATATCATCAACCGTGTACCTCCTTGAGCATAGGAAAATCTCGACGAAAAGAGTCAAACCCGGAAGCATTCGCTCCGTTGAAGCTAAAAATGGACTGCAGACAGAAAGAAGAAGGAAACGACCGACGTAAGTAAAGTCCGCCAATTTCCATATGCTAGGAAAGCTCGATCGCTCAGAGGAGTGATACTGCCTAAACGTACATGCATCTAAGTGTGAGTCTCACTATACATCAAAGCCTCACTGTCCCCTTCGCTGCTACAAATAAGCAGATGGTTTATCAAACAATAAATGCAATAGGTCAAACCCTTCATCGTCCACCTCGTTCTTGGAGTTGCTGAACGTTAATTATGTTCGAATAAGACACACAACAGATCAAACTTACTACACACATTGCAGTCACTAATTGTAGATAGAAATGAAACCTGATCATCGTCACCAACAATAGTGACTCGATTGTGTGAAGCAAGAAGCCGAAGGAATCGATATTGCATAGCGCTCGTGTCTTGAAACTCATCCACCAGTACACAAGTCCATGTTTTCTGACATTCATTCAACACTGCTCCCTCCACGTTAAACTCAATCGTCTACATCTCGTGCGATTCGTCACGTATTAAATTGCAGAATATCAAGACAAGGGAAACTTAGATGTCCATTACACATATTCCAGGTACAACGACGACGGTTCTGGATATCTGATTAATGTACCTTCGGAATTCTTCTCAAGCAGAGATACAGCGAAACTGATGAAATCGTGATAATCAAGTGCATCACAAGCGGCCAATGTTGCCTCATAATGCTTTAACACAGCAGCCTGCACCAAGAAAACATGGACTTGTGTACGATTAGCAATACAGGAGTTTTACGGTACTCTCAAACTTCCTGACACTCTGCAAGAGACTGACTGCTTAGTCCGCTCCTTGATGATAATTAAGAACCTCAGAAAAAATTTCACACAAGTCACAAGATTTTCCTCAACCCCGCCTGGACATAAAAAGGCGATTCAAACTCACCCCAAGTACGTTTCCCTTTTTCTCGTAGTCCAGAAAAGTCCTTCCAGCGGCTTTAGCCTGCAAAATACCAGTCTCACGTTAGAAACTTCTCTAAAAATATTTTTAGGGAAAGAGAAGAGGCAGTCAAGGTCGTGATGTTCAACAAACAGATAAGAAATTGCTTAGCTCTGAGCAGACAAAAGAGTAGTTCGATCGCTTAAATCTGTCACTAGCGGCCGGCATAGCCTGCTCTAATGTTCCACATCCCGAATAGACTATGAGCCAAACTGCGTGAAGTGTATACAATGTTAAATGCAATATATCAATTTTGGGGATATTCACTCGCTGTTGTCTAACTCAAACGGGTGAGTCTATTACAGGTTAATAAAGGAAACTTGAATCAGGCGAAAAAATTAGGGCATAGTTACCAGCATCACGAGCTTACTTGTGTGACAAATTGTTGCCATTTCTTAGCCTTATCTTTCCACATTGCAGGACAGAAGTCCTTCTCTGCCTCATTTTCTTTTGCGTCTGAAGCCTCTTTCTCATTAAAATCGCTCGGAATACTCTGGGTTTCTAATGTGGCCAGTCGCGTGGCCTCGATTACAGCCCTCCTTTGCTGTCCATGTCCATACACAAGGAACTCAGCAGAACGCCCTAACCTGCCAATGCGACGGGTACAAAGTGCTGCTCATAAGCTAAAACTCGTAACTGTGTGCTACATTAATATCGTATTTAAAAAACTTACTGCACTGACAGGCATATTGAAGAAAAATGCAAAAAAAGTGGACCTGTTAGTATACTAATCCTCGCCCGTTCAAAACGTATCTTATCTCCTGGAAGTTAAAGAGACTATCTCCCATATTTGATGAACTTACTTATCCGCATGAGCTCGGCAAAGCTGTAGACAAAAGGAGTGAAATGTTGAAATCGTGAGCTCCTTCGAAATGGATTTGCCCGTTGCGACTGCCACACGTTGTCTCATTTCAGTTGCTGCAGCCGTTGTAAAGGTCATAGCTAAAATGCTCTTCGCATCTACTCCCTGCAGCATACTTCAAGAGTAATGGTATAAGCTGTCCGGTACTTTTTTCGGAACTCGAACCTGAATCACTTCCAGCAGGAAATGAAAATTGACGACTCCATTTACGCTATAGGCATTAAAGTGTATGATGTGCTAGATTAGTTGTACCTCTCTAAGAAGTGTCAAAAGTCTTGCAACCATTGTGGATGTCTGCAAAGTACAACAAGCAAGATTTTAAGATGGCAGGAGAAAGTGAATCATCGTAATAATACGCATGATTCGATTATGAGGAGAAGTACAAATACCATGCCTGCTAATGTTTAGTGAGGCCGTACCTTTCCACTTCCAGGCCCTGCCAATATGAGCAAGGGCTTTAATGTATCACTCATAGCTGCCGCTCTTTGAGACTCGTTCAACTTTTTCAAATGGTCTGGAAGTTCTGCTTCGCAAGCGGATTTCTCGCTTTCTGGAGCAATCAAAGGCTTCACAACCGGAAGACCGGAACTGGCTGAGATCACTGTTGCAGAAGAAGAATTGAACGCAGAAATGGCTGGAGGAATTACTTCGGCTGTGGCACTAGACTCCACAGTCGAATACTGCGTCGCCATGGGATTAGCCAGATCATCATCACCTACGACAACCAGCTCATCCAAAGTAGAGCCTCGAGTGATTACAAGCTCTCCTCCACGCCCGCCACCTGCTGATGCAAAACGGTGAGGCGCGCAAGAAGACACACTGACAGATTCCGTCGCACTCGAACATGCGAGAGAACACGGCCGTTCCGGTGCTCGCATTTTCACGTCATGGAGCTCTTCTTGCGGAACTACGGATTGCAGATTGGGATCGCGCACAGGAAAAGGAGATTCCGTAGAGCACGGCCGAGATTCAAGTTTTGACGGGGACTCAACGGATGCCGCGGCCGCCTCAGCCGGACACTTAGTCTGTCGCCTACAAATGTCATCTAATTCTTGCAGGGCTTCCTCGTCAAAATCTTCACAAATATCTCCAGGTAGTACATATTCAAAGTCTCTGTCTCTAGGTACACATCCATCGACTGGTACATCAAGCACAGTACAGGAAATTGACGTTTGCATCTTACTCGGACCATCAGAAGAAACACTTTCACTCGCGACACCTCTGAAGTCCGCGCAATTCCTTATCGCAATGTGAGCTACTCCAGAATGAAAACTCTGCAAGACCTTATTTTCTGATAAAACTCCGAGCGGTGTCCTCTCGTTTCTATCTTGCAGAGCTGAAATGCACATCCTCTTCGCAGGGGATGGACTCCTGGTACAGAAATCAAGTCAATGCAACGCCTCCACCACGTAAACACGAACGCGACTAGGTTCAAAAAGCACACATTGCCAGAAAACAACAAAAAAATCTCTCTGATTGGGAACCACCACACATAAACTTTCAAAAAACACTCTCCTGACACAGACTAAAATCGCAAGAAACTAATCCTTACAAAATCAATCTGAAAAAAATAAAATTTCAAAAATCCAGGCCTTTCAGTGTTTCGATTTGCAGAAAAAACTCCGACCGAGTAAGGCAATGTCGTAAAAAAGAAAGCACCTGAAACTAGGAGAAGCTGGAGGAAACCTTCCGCCGATGGAAGACTCATTCTCCGAGGCAGACGAAACCAGCGGCCGCGGAGGAAACGGACTGGAAGGAGAAGAAGGATTCGACCGCTTCTGCGCAAGCTTCGCCTTCGCCGCACGGAAATTATCCGTAATCCGCCGCTGCTGCTGTTCACTCAGCTTCGAACCTGTCGACATTATAAACTCCAAATCCTCCCCGTCCTCTCACAAGAATCCATATCTGCGCAGCCTTCGCCAGGCAGCGATGTTGTCACGCACTCATTGTAGGCTTTGGAAGAGAATGGAGCAGTTGTCGCCAAACAGAGGCACATGATTCTGCTGCAATTCGCGGGAGAGAATGTGGGACACATTTCGAGCCAAAGCTTCACGGCGAAGCTAACATTCAAAAGGAGGGCGGGACTCCTGTACATTAGGCGTACACATTTCCCACGGAACGTACATACGGCGTACATTCTTCCCACGGAACGTACATTCTTGTGCTTCTCATTCCAAAATTAGTTGAAAATGATGTCTAGTGTATCCACATTGTATGATTTGGAAGTGCTTTTTATTTTTTATGAAAATTTTACCGGGAGCACAATGATTTGCACTACACTAAAGTTGGAATTTTATGTTAAGCACAATCAATGTTTGTAAATGCTATAATTTTTTACTCTTGATGAATTTTTTTACCACCTATGCCTACAATGATTCTCCTCTCTAAATAGTTATGCTCTGGGTAAAAATATTCATCAAGAGTAAATACTTATAGCATTACAAGTAATTTATTGTGCTTAACACTAAATACCAACTTTGGTGTATCAAAGAGGTGAATCATTGTAGACAAAGTTGGTAAAAATATTCATCAAGAGTAAAAACTCATAGCACTAATAAATCAATTAGTGTGGATACACTAAACATCATTTTAGAGTAGTGGTAGTTACACTTAGAGATATCTCTAGAGAAGTATCTATTTTGGAGATTGAAAAGAAGAGAAAGGAGAAGAGTTTTTGGAGTTGGAAAAAAATTACATGTCCACGTTTAATGTAAGGTTTCTCCAACCCCCTAAACTTGCTTTGGAATTTAATGTTGTTGACTTCATGATATTTTGAGGGCTTGCCTTCCCTTTGCTTTTGCTTGGTGCTAAGTGTTAGCCTTGTGGTGCGTTTTGCTTCCTCGGCTTGGTGCCGGTTTCTTTGAGACTCTTTGGTGTCAGTGTACTTCGTTTCTGTTAATTCAACCTCAATTGGGATCTTAAATACACACAGTATTTCAACTCATTTATATTTAAACCGAGCTAAACAATGAAGTAAGTAACAATAGTTATCAAGCAACTCCTAATAACATAGTTAGTGTAGCAATACAACCAACGAACGCTTTATTCAAGCTTGCAAATAAGGTTAATATTAATTATTAAACTTGAAAAATGGTATTAGACTTACATTTAGTGTTAAAGGATGGTATTTGTGAAAATGTCACATTTGCCTACGACATTTTCATGTTATGGTACTTATAAATTAGCCATGTTGATGTCTCTAATCCAAGTGGGTGATGTAAATAGTGGTTTGGTGAATAGTACAAGGAACTCCTTCAGCCACCAATATGCACAATGATTGACCTTTTCAAACTAGCATTTTTAATTGTATATGAAAGTATTATTTATGCCCTTTTCTATACCAAGTAACATTTAATATTACATATACCATTTTCACAAATATTGTGTTGTCAAGCCTTTGTTGACATTTGGTGGTTGCGTTTGCATTTAGCATTGTTAACATATATACAATAGTTAGTGTACTACTTGGGCCATTAGGACCTAGATAGTGCATACTACCTTTATTGCGCCTTATAAAGAAAAAAAATTTTGATGTCATAGTTACTTTTTGTGAAAAATAAGCATTTTTTTCAAAAGCTCCACATTTTCAATCTTCAATTGTCAAGCATGATACTTGGTGGATTTTTTGAATCAGATCGACCTTTTCTTCTAGTATCTTCACAATCTCTTAGAATTTCACCTCATTGAAAATCTTCAAAATAAAATGTCAAAGTCCCCCATTACATTTACAACCTACATATTTATATACCCACACAGTCTAGTAGTAGTAGTAAGAACTCCGGTCTTCAAAAAAGGTCGGCGTGAATAAAGTGTCTGTTCGTTCCTTACACTATATCAATGTCCAAAAGACAAAGAAAATATTTATATATTTATGTTTTTTCATTTCATACCGTCAAAATATATTTTTCAAAAGAAAAAATGGGTATTTTTAAACATCTAGTATATTTGAATGCAAACAATATTAGATTTTTCAACCCCAAAAGCCCAAAGGATAATATTTGAGACTTAAACGTACTACCGTAGGTGAACTTCTAGTTTGGCTCCTTCATTGTGAACTTCTAGTTCCACATTTATATATTTATGTTTTTTCATTTCATACCGTCAAAATATATTTTTCAAAAGAAAAAATGGGTATTTTTAAACATCTAGTATATTTGAATGCAAACAATATTAGATTTTTCAACCCCAAAAGCCCAAAGGATAATATTTGAGACTTAAACGTACTACCGTAGGTGAACTTCTAGTTTGGCACCTTCATTGTGAATAATTAAAGTGAGAAAAAGGCCACTCAACATCGAAAATATCAATAAGTTAATTTTTGGCAAGAAATCACAACTTACTATGTTTAGTACATCTGAAAACCGTGGGGCTTGAACCCAAAACCTTAGGAATTCAAATTGAAGCCTTCATGCATGCACAACCTAAGATGGAGGCTTCCCAAGCCCATCTCCCCATTGGTGTCTCTTCATATGACAAAATCTTGTAAATATATAGTTTCTCTAGTTTTGGCAATTTCATTAAATATTGTTCCACATAATTCGGCAAGCATTTTTCTATATAATAAACGCTGAACTAGAGGTTCACCTACCATATGATGCATGACTTCTATAACTACTATAAAAATTATTTTACAATAAATTATTGATATAGAATTATTCTTTATAATTTTACATTTCCAAAAATGACTTCCGATTATATGGATCCTAAATTCATTTATAGTATTTGAAAGACATTCATGGAACCAGACTACTTTCATTTTCTTTTAATGAATTTTGTATGACTTATTTAAAAATGAGAATCTATTGAATTCTAAGAAAACGAACCAACTTATCAATTAACTGAGAGCATCTTTACCTCATGTAAATAGCTTGATTGTCAACAATGAAAAATCTTTAATTATTGGAAGTAATATTTCCTATGCATTTTGTTACAATTCTAAATATTTAAATTAAAACTTCCCAACAAATTTCAAACAATTTTGTATACTATTATAAGTCTAATTGCTTTGAGTTGAATTACCTCCAACTTGATTTTGTACAAAATCCTTTACTTCTTATTTTGTAATTTTGACAAATTGTGACTTTATCTCACTAGGAAAAATTGTACAATAGGGTGACATTCAAATTGGCCGTTTAGTAGTTCCAGGGATAGTGTCCTACACTGCTGCCAACTTTGACACCCTCCCCAAAGCTGAGAAATTGTTATTTTACCATGAAAATTTTAAGGACAACATCACCTTTATGTTGAAAACATGCATACCAAATTTCAAGTCCAGGAGATTTATACAAAAAATCTTATGCAAGATCCACCAACATGGGATAGCTGTGAGAAAAGTGTCACAGCTGCCAACTTTGACACCCTCCCAAGAATTGAGGAAATTTTTTTTGCCCATGAAATTTTTGGAGCAAAAACACTTTTATGTTGTTTGCATGTGTGGAAAATTTCAAGTCCAAAAGACCCATAAAAAAAATAATATTCCAAATCTACCAACATGTGTAGTTTTGAGAAACAAAGGGGAAAACCATTTTACTACTTCCAACTTTGACGCCCTCCTTAGGATTGAGTTTTTGTTGATACATAGTGAAATTTTTGGCACAAGATCATCTCTACGCTGGTAACATGTGAGATAAATTTCAAAGCCAAAAGATGTACACAAAAAAATTATTCCATATCTACCAACGTGTATGTCCTCCATTAGCGTCAATCACTGCTAGTAACCTAAAGGGCATAGAATGACATAGTTGAAGGAGCTTTGTACCATTGACTAACTTCCACTCTCTTTCAAGAACTACCTTCAACACATCTAAGCTTCTAGGGCATTGTTTGCCATGTTGCACAACATCTTCTAACATCCTCCAAACGTTCTCGATTGGATTGAGATCGGGAGAGTTTGCAGGCCAGTTGAGCTTTTCGAGAAGGTGGCTTTGTCTCCATTCTTCACATATTTTTCTCCTATAGACGGGTGCCCCATCTTCCATAAGCACTCCTTGAGGAATTTGACCCATGAAATGAACCAATTTGGCATCGTAAACCACTTCTATAAAATCCTTAGCAGAACGCTGACCTTTAGGCATAAAGACAAGTTGTGACTTTTGTCCTCCGGCAAATGCGCCCCAAATCATTAAAGAAGTCCTTCCACTTTTAAAAGTAGGAGCTAGACAACTTGATGAATAACGCTCGTATGCACTTCTCCAAACATGAATTTGCGGAGAAATTTTTCCAATTTCAAAAGTAGATTCATCTATCCAAACAACACGTTCCCACTCTTTTGCACTCCATCCACGGTACTTCTGAGCAAAAGCTAATCGTTGAGACATGTGACGAGGTGTCAAAAAAGATTTTTTGACTGCAATTCGACTAAAAATGCCATTTTTATGTAAGACCCTTTTAATAGTACGTCTACACGCTTGAGTAGGACATGCATTGGTAATCTCTGAGAGTGAAGGGCAACGATGAATTTTTGAGTAATGCACAATACTACGAACATCTCTATCACTAAGCTTTTTAGGGTGACTTCCACCGCAAGGTTTGCGCTTGTAGGTTCCATCTTCTCTAAATGTTTTTACTAACCTCGTAACTGTTCTAATAGGAACTCCAATAGTAGCTGCAATTTGAACTCGTGTAAATCCTCCCTCACTCAAACCTATGATGCGAGCACAAATTTCATTTGAAATTGCCATCATAAACTTATAGAGTGCGTGATGCTAGCTACAGCAATAGAGTAGGGGTTAGAGCAGAGCAAGGGGGAGAGAAGGGGGCCAAGGGGCTAGAGCAGAGCAAAGGGGGTTGCAGGATTGACACGTGACAATTGGCAGAGGAAGGAGAAGAGGGCTGGAGCAGAGCAAGGGGGAGAGAAGGGAGCCAAGGCGCTAGAGCAGAGAGGAGAGAGAAGGGTCGCCAAAACACAAGCCCATATGCATACATGAAAAATCGTTTTGCTCTTAATCACTCATCATGTATGCCCAATGTGAATCAACACTCATGCATCCCACAATACAACACTCTCTGTTTTGATTGTCTCAACATTCAGTCTATCACAAATCACACACACCATTCCCTTTACATAGTGTTCAATAGATATTTAGAAGAAATTTTTTGTCATGTGTCTAATGCACACTTTATGGCCAAGTGGATTCTTCTGCATGGAACACCTCTTCACTTCTTCATTTAGATGTTATTGATCTATTTGAGAAGCATTTATGTTTGGTGGCTTACTCACATGATTGAGTTTAATGAAAAAGCATGAGGTGTCAAAGATATTTTGACATTTTCAATATGACCTTCAAATTGTTTATCATAGTTACACATGTTGGTAGATATGGAATAACTTTTTTTATGTATGTCTTTTGGCTTTGAAATTTATCCCACATGTTACCAGCGTAGAGATGATCTTGTGCCAAAAATTTCATTATGTATCAACAAAAACTCAATCCTAAGGAGGGCGTCAAAGTTGGAAGTAGTAAAATGGTTTTCCCCTTTGTTTCTCAAAACTACACATGTTGGTAGATTTGGAATATTATTTTTTTTATGGGTCTTTTGGACTTGAAATTTTCCACACATGCAAACAACATAAAAGTGTTTTTGCTCCAAAAATTTCATGGGCAAAAAAAATTTCCTCAATTCTTGGGAGGGTGTCAAAGTTGGCAGCTGTGACACTTTTCTCACAGCTATCCCATGTTGGTAGATCTTGCATAAGTTTTTTTGTATAAGTCTCCTGGACTTGAAATTTGGTATGCATGTTTTCAACATAAAGGTGATGTTGTCCTTAAAATTTTCATGGTAAAATAACAATTTCTCAGCTTTGGGGAGGGTGTCAAAGTTGGCAGCAGTGTAGGACACTATCCCTGGAACTACTAAACGGCCAATTTGAATGTCACCCTATTGTACAGTACATATTTCAACCTTCGATTTTTTTTCAATTCATCCTCATCTTTGAGATCATTCTCATTTTCTCTTTAAACTTTGATGCTTCAAAACACAATTATTTTGAGTAGGTGGTTTTTTTTTGTACATACTGAGCAGTCTCATAATCCTCATTTCTTGCATTCAATTGCATTACTCTCTTCCTACTTTCTTGTGTAAATCTCTTCTAATTTAGAGTTTTAACCCCTACATTTCTAAGAGTCCCTCAAAGAACTCTTGAAGGTTTGAGCATGTACCTTTGAATTCAGTCTAAGGCAAGACTATATGAAAATATTGTTAGGTATAGGGGTGTCCCATGTCTTTTGGGAATATATCATCTTCTATAAAAATTTAATTGATGATGTGACAATTTTTAAAATTATATTGGGGAAAATAGAGCAGCACATGCATATTGAGTTTCATTTACTTTCATGGGGTTATGACTTTGGACAGCTGATACTTGGACTAGCAAAGTAGCGAGTGTTATATAGGCAGCGGATTTGTTGCCAAGAGAAGGGTCAGGTGTAAAGAAGCCATTGCAAGGAATCGCCTCGTTGCCGTAAATTTGGTCGAACATTCAATCACAACCATGATAAGTTACGATGGGTTCTACAACATTAGTAGGATTATAATGGCTGAAAATTTATGGTTGGTAGCACTTATTTCAACGACAAGACCGTGTGAGTGGCCCGCGAGCATTCACGGTGAGCGGTGAGCAGATAGAAAAGCCCTCAAATTAGAATTTTTGAAATTTTTAGTTTTCCCCCCTAAAAACAGATTTTGAAACTGGATTTTCTAATTCAAAAAGTCTAAATTAGGGGAAAAAATGGACCTATTGTCGTGAAAATTTAACTCATTCCCCTCTTATGATGGTGTGAGTCATTGAAATTTCAAAGTTAAACTATAAAAATTGGAAAATAGAGGTCCTACTACCGTGGAACATGTTACAAATTCTCCCTTTTTTGCCACTGTAAATAATAACCTTTGTAGTCCCCGGGTTAGTCCGTTGGAGATATATTGAGAAGGAGTTCTCGAAGTTGGAATGAATGAAACAAGAGTCAATTATACAACACATTTTTAAAGTGGCATGATCATTGAATTTGTAGATTTATGATTCATCGGAGATATGCATATATAATACGCAATAGAGACTAAACTCAACAGTTACAACAGTTGGTATCATAATGACGTCCCTAGTTCTTGTCTACCTATTAAGTTTCATCCAAGCTTGTACAACAGAATTGCTCTGACTATAGGCATGAGTTCATTGAAGCTGAGTGTGGGGGCATGGACAAACAAGTCCATGCCCCCACACGACCGCATGGAGCTTGCACACGACCGCATAGACAAAGTATAAATGCTTGCAATTAATCCAAGACCGGCCGGATCGGTTGGCCTTTGCTTGCATTGAAATAAAGTCCGGACATGTGCAAACTGAAATTGAGTTGACCGTAACAATGTAGTGCTCTATGGCATAGGTAGTGGAGGAGTCAACCTCAAGATCGACAATGCAGTCGAGTCCTGAGAAGGGCACCATTGTGCACTTCCAAATCACTGCCTTTACCGTAAGAGTTGATCCTTATCGCTGAAGCGGCGATTGGCCCGCCGGAACGACGCTTAATCGCTTTGGTAAAGCGGGATGTTGGATGTTTGTCAGTGTCCTCTGGAACTGGATACGTAGCAAGGTCAACACCATCGACATTGATTGATTGGAAGTGCCGACGGGGAGACCCTTCTTGCTTCTGTGGAAGTTGGAAACCAACGCGCTCTAGTGCAATGATCTCCAACCGCTTGAGATTGGTGCCCCTCTTAACAAGCTTGATTTGTGGAACGATATCCGGGCGAGTAAGAACCAACTTTTTTCTAGAGCCCAAGACACAACGGTGAATATCATCCGGGCAAAAATAAAATTCTTGTTGTTGGATTCTACCAGTGTGATAGTTTGTCTAGTTTTCCGTGTATGTGGGACATACAATGGCCTTTTTCTTTTGGACAGTCTTCATTGTGCACTACTTCCTCAAGACGGCCTAGAGAGCCCAACACGCTACACCGGTTTGATGTTTGGGTACTCGGATGATATGCCATTCCGTAACATTAATATTGGATTCCTCTACCCCCGTAAAATGTGTGGGTTGATTATGCTAAGCACTAAAGTTGTCCATACGTTCCAGACTTGGAGAATCAAATGCGCCAACAATCAAATCAACATCCACATCCTCATGAGCATCCTCATCAACCTCTTGAAGGACTTCACGAGTCCTTTGGGCCTTGGCTGACCTAGTCTCCGCTCAGGGATGGGAGAAATTAATCTTCTCCGGGCGATGTGAGTCAAACTCCGATCCTCTGGTAGATTAAGTTTGCGCTTGGTTGATCCAAAAACCTCCTCACCAACAAAGTATGGACATCGTGTAAGGATGTCTGCTGAATTCTGGAATTTTTCCATTGCTACCTTAATTTTTTTGGGATCTCTAAACTCTTGGGCTCTCTCAATCTCAGTTCGTTCTTACCTGGACCAGTCCTTCCACGTTCGCCCTTTAGAAACAAAATATAATGAGTAACCTACATAAAGGCCCTAACGTAACCATCCAAAGTTGCCTCAAAGAGGTCACTGTCCTTGTTTCTAGATGCTTGGAGCCATTTGTTGTGCATTGTTTCTACAAGGTTGCACCTAGGCATGCTTGCCTGCTCGTCGTCGGTAAGATCCTAGATACATTTATCAATTATATGTATATGATTCAAAACAAGTTACAGTGTTAAAGGCAAAGGAAATGAATTTGAAAAAAAAGATAATATGAGGGACTCACTAGGGTCATAGCTCCATCCCATTGAAGATAGTGGAAATGCCAAAACTCTATCTATTCGTCCAACGAAGAAATGTCATTATCACTAGTCGCATCTTTTGCTAAAATCCACCACTCCCTTATAGCACAATAACGAGCTTCGGCATCGGCAATGGTAGCAGAGTCCTTGTACTGCTTGCAGAGTAGTCGGCGTTGCTCACGAAGCTCTAGCTTGATGTACTTGTCGGTGTGTTCGGTCATCGACTTAGTCCAGTGGAATAGACATGCCCGCTCTTGGCCGACCATTTTCTCCTTCTCATTTCCAGACCCGTATATGATCCTAACGGCATTCCAATTTTCCTGAGCGCTATCAGCCATGAATCCCATAAATATTGGCTTTGGATGTCCGGCTTTCAAAACAACACCATTGAGACCGTGCCAGAGGAGGGATTGTGCTTCCGTATCCTCTGACTACATGTCACAAACCGCTATAGTCATGACTTTCGAATATCTCGGATCATAAACATGACACGCCATGGTTATCCAATTCTTGACTTGTTTCACATGGTCAAACATCATCCAAGCGTCTTGCAAATCATCGCCACGTTGCATTCGGAGGACTAAGTCAAGGCCAGATCCAGGACCAACCTAAGACATCTTAAACACAAATACCTTCCCTTTGCCTTGTTCCAGAAACTTGTTCTCCCGAACAAAGGACCAGTTATTGAGACCAGCCAGGTTTGTGATGCCTTTGATTGGGCCCAAGCGGGGAAGCGCCTTCATCCCAGACACAATATGTCGCAATTTCGGGGACGTAAATGACTTAAGCTTGTCTGCATCATCAAATAATTGATCCACTTTTTGAGGCTCCACCATCTCGCCTTCTTTTTGAAGAAGAAATTCACCAAGGAATTCCTTACTTGCCTCAAGAACAATCTTAGAATGAATTGTACTTGGCATTCTTGAGACCTGGTTATTGCAAAGCGCCTTAATCTTCATGAGAGATTCACGACATTCACGGACCTTCACTGGATGGTCGTGATTGTCGAGATGGATGCAGACACGAGTCATATCCCTTAGTCCACTAGCATAATAAAGAAGAGCCTCACAGGTATCCACGCATACTCGAGGCATTCGACATATTCCGCAGACAAGAGTTGACTTCTTGGGTGGACTACCACCTATCCTAAAAGGGTTCTCTGTGCATCCATCCCACTCTATTTTGTTTGCTTCATATAGCCGTTGCTCGCGGTTAAGATACTCACATGCAGAATTACTACAGCGAAGATGCCCGACGCATTTCGAATATCGGAATGTCAAACCCATGTCATTCTGGGTATTAGTAGTCTTCGTGCGGCACCATACATGGCCATCAAAACACTTATCCATACCATCCAACATACCTGCCTGCTTTTTGTTGTCTCCAGCCGGCTCAAATTCGTAAATAACATCACCATTGTAAATATTAGGAAGGTACCTCACACAGTGGATGGGGACCGACTTGAAATCAAGGCGTTTAAGGACATTCTGCGCACCTGGTCTAGTGATGAGTCTCTTCAAGTAGTGCACGATGCTCCCAGAGCCTACTGGAGTTGGGGGGCGAGGCGATTTGGAAGGGGGATGTTGGATTGAGCCACCAACATTTGATGAGGGGATCACGTTGGTTGGAGGTGGTGTCTGTAATGGCGTGAATGAGGAAATGTCCATCCTTGGAGGCTCGTTGTTGTCGCTCAACAGTATGACAGTCTCCGTTCCAGATTCAGTCTCTATAGTAACATTCGGGTTGACGGTGGATGTTGTTGACAATCTTGGCGTCACGAGGTTGGTAGTTGTTGCCATTTGCTCTTATGTGAGACCACTGACTCTATATCTACCAGGCCGAAGGTGCCAAGAACGATTGCCACCTTCGACTATGACAGGCATTAGGATGGACTCGACTATGACCCCTGCCTCATTGAAGACCTCTTGGTCGATATGGATTGTCAAAATATCTAAGTCATAACGAACATGAAGTACTGACGCACAGACAAGGCATGACCCGTCAACACTTAGAGGAATGGTAAGAGGAACACCGACACCATTGAAACGAAGAGAAGCCATGACAAAAAAATGCAGCTAGGAAGAGATAGAAATTGTAAGGTAAAGGACGTCAATATACCTTCCGTAGCATGTATGCAACGTATACACCAAGTGAAGGATCTCGAAGCGGCAAATATAATGGAAGGGTAAGAATCGAACATTCCAATTTGGACTAAGGACCGCCGCAAGCACCGTCTGCTATTCTGGTCAAATTAGACGGTTCATATTTGAAGTTAAGAGTAACGTATGTCGTAGTATGAAATTAGCAATGCTATTGTTGTAAAACTGGCAAAAAGAAATTTTTGGAAACGTGAATTAATTATTAAAAACATCATAAATAAACCTGACAATTCTAGCATTATTGGAAACTGACATGGGCATGATGGACGACAAGAGCTAATATATATTTTAATGATGATGGTTGGGAAACTTGACAGCTCATACATATTTTAATGATGATGGTTGGGAAACTTGACAGCTTATAATACAATGTTAGCATATGCTCCGTTGTAACACTGTCATTTAATATGGCAGTCTTTGAAAAATCTACAACTGTACTATGTCCCATACCTATCAAAGAAGCCGTTCACACAAATATGGGATGTCCTATAAGATTTATTTGTGGCATTTTTTTACAGTAATTCTCATCAACCGTTTTTTTTAGGTGAAATTATGCCAAAAGGCGAAAAATAAAAACTCGTGGCGATTGGCCTTTGGGTGGGAAATGGCTTTTTAAAACAAATGTAGCCTGATCTGACATCGCTTCAGTGTCATGCAAGCCTCATGGCAACCAAATGGTTAATCCTCGGGCCAGAAATTTAGGGCTTGGTGCGGCCGGTTGGCGCAAGTTGACGCCTCAGCGCGCTCCTTTGGAGAGAGTGCGGTTTAGGGTTGCTTCCCGCGCTTGGACTTTGTTGCCTCAGTTGCCTAGTTGCACAAGCCTACGCGACAGTGTTTGCCTAACCCTGCACCACTTTGATGGCACAGATCGCTTGCTGCGACTGAGCTCCTCTGAAGCACGCCGCCACATTGAATTTTTTGTATATCTCCCCCCGCCTAATTGTAGATCTTCCCTTTTCCATTACTATGGTGCGCCAAATCTCCTTCGCAAGAGAGAGGATTGTGTCGCTTTAGCTGTTATTGCTATTGTAAGCCCAAAAATAGACCCCCTAAGAGAATCCATTTTTAAACCTACAAGGTCCTATTGTTACACCACTTAAACCATTCCTTATGCTTAACTCTGGATAAATTTAAATAGGCCGAGTAATTATGTAATGAATTGTTATGTGATAATTATAATTATTATGTTTTGTTATTATTTATTGTTATTATTATCATTTTTTTTTGTTTGTTTTAGTTTATTATTTTATTTTATTTTATTTTATATATATATATTTTTTAATTTTTTGTTTAGGTCGGCTGATCAGGCCTGATCCAGATCCTGTTTTGTAGCAGCAACTTCAGCAGCCCTTATCTTTTGATTCGGGACTCCGAATTCAACAAAATTTCCTCTCAAAATGATCAGCAACTCAATTCCAACTTGAATAAACCACTTAGAACCAAGATCAGCAGGCCAAGGACATAGAAACGATCATCACAAGCATTTTCCATGCACCAACAATCTCAACACATCATTATGAACCAAAAGACGACCTTGTGCATACAAAACAAAATCAATGGGATGTGAACCGGTTCAGTTCCGGTGGAAGCTATGTGGTCCAAGACCTAATTCTGACCAAAATTTACCAGCGCTTCCGCAGGAGATCCAGCCACCAGAAATTAAAAACCTAGCATCGCATGAATACACGCGGCCTAATATTGCCGTCTGGACTAGCATACCAATACACGAGGGAGAAATCAGGATTCCAAGGAAGGGTCACTCCCTGATTCGAGCAGTCGCGCAGCGCACGCACCGAATCCTCGCCTCCCACGAAGCAGCCAGCCTCCCACTTCACGCACGAGCTCCCCACAGGTGCCACCCGATCCGCGCACCTCTCGTCCGGATTCAAGAACCCGACCTCGTGATTAAAATCACGGCCGCAGTCTCGCAACCAACCGCTCCGCCTGCACGCGCAGCGCCTTCACCAAAAAAAAACACCCCCCACATGCCGGATTCTCCAGCTCGTGCGAGCTCTCCTCTCGCGCACTCAGGTGCGAACACACAAAAAAAACAAACCAGCTCTCTCGCGCATAGGAGCCCCTCGCGCGCACCGATGCGCCTTCCCCGAATTCGGTGCAGACACTCCCCAACACCCACACAGCGCACCACTCCTCGCGGCAGCTCTTCCCAGCTCTCGGTACACTCGAGCACAGACTCCTCGCTCCTCGCTCGCAGGAGCCAGCCTCCAACCCAACGACAGAACTCGCGCACTCAGGCGCGCACTTCAAAAAAAAAACGGGCTCCTCCCCAAAAACAGAGCCCTCCTCTCGCGCACCGATGCGACCTCCAGCTCCAGGAGCGCGTGCTCACAGGCACACACTAAAAAAAACCGAAGAGCCTCTCCTCGCGCGCAGCAGGTGCGCGTGCTCACAAACACAACACAAAAAAAAAAAAAACCCCCCGAAAGCTCCAGCTCTCCGAATCCTCCACTCGATTCCGGCGCACACACACAAAAAACAGAAGAGCCCACGATCCGCACACTCACAGGCGCGTCCCTCGCGCACCGATCCTCGGTGCTCACGAGGAAAGAAAAAGAAGAAGCAGACCAAAAACAGAGAGCTCCAGCGCTCTCGCCAGCGACTCAGCCTGGCTCGTTTCTCTCTTTTTCCCTTTTTTTCCTTTTTCTTTTGGTCTTTCTCGTTTTTCTTCCCCGACAAGACTGGCTTAGTTTAAATGAGGCAGCCCATGACCTCTCACAGAAGTGCAGGATTGGCTACTTACAGCCGTTTTTGCATGTTTTTAGTTTATTACTAGCATTTACTCGCCGCTTTGCTCCTGACAAGCCTCCCTAAAATTAATTCCATGGTGGCAAGAATTGTCATGTGGCATGTGCATGGGGAACCCAACCACCTTCTTTTCTTTTCTTCCTCTCCTTTTTTTTTTTTCTTTTCCTTTTGATCTTTTAAAGACTATTACACTAGGTCTACTACTATCTACTGATGATTTGCAATTTACTTATAACTTCAAAAACTAACCACAAAGCTGGACTCCCAGCACCCTAATTAGTCTACCTAAATTTTCCTAGCATTTTTGGAGTTCCTTAAGTATTTTTCCCGAGTAGTCAAACCGTCGATCAACTAGTCAACCCCTAGAATAAAATAGCAATTCAACTCGGAAAATTCTAGAAATTTTACCACTACTTCTACCTGCTAGGAGACACTCTTCCAATTTTTTCCCATATTTTTTTACCCATTTCTCAATTTTTGGTCATTTTCCAAGGACTTCCTTCCCATTTTTTATCTTTCTCTTCATTTCCATTCCACTTCCACTACACTTTTAAGTATATTAGTAGGGAGGAGGAAAAAATAGGGAACTTAGTGTCCCATCATGGCACTAGGCCTATTAATCTAGGACTTTGACTCTAATAGGTGGGTTGACCACCAATTTTAGCTAAAATTTGGTTAATACTATGAAGAAAACTCGAAAAAATGAAGAAAAAAGAGTGAGGGCCCACTTTGGCCACTCACAGCTATGATGTGGGGTTATGGGAGAATCGACCTTGGAGTCTGCTGCCGTCATGGCGATGGCGGCGGCCTATACTTCCCATTTTCACACGTGGGGCGTGGGCTATGAATATACACGCAAATCGTTCTTTGATGCACGTCTCATCTGTTGTTTTCTTCTCTATGGTGGACCTTGGTCTACACAAATTGTTGTTGTGTGGCTGTCTCTTTGGAAGTACTTGTGCGTCCTTGCATGGGCGCAAATTTTGGATCGTGTCTCCCACACCAGCTTTAATAGTTTCTCACACCTGCTTTGTTGTTGTTCACGATGGAGTGGGGGGAGGACTGTGCCGTTCGAGAGTTGGGCATTTTCGACAACGTCGTTTGGGGAGGTTAGACAGGTGGGGGCGCGCCATCAAGCGAAACATATCTTCACAGACTTGCTGCAGCAGCGGACGCGGATCAGTCACCGATACATCTGGACGTTGTATCATCACCGGATCTAGTGAAGGAGGTGTTGGCCTTTGCGCCAGATGTGGAGGCGGTGAACTCCGGCGGTCTAGCGGCAAAAGAGCAACGCCGGATCGAGAGACGGCTTCTGAACGAGGCAGCAGAGAAGCGGAAACGCATGCGGCTACCTGAGCAACATGTTAGAGATGCGGCAAAAAATAGAGTTACTCTGAAGACCTTTTTCCAATCATCACGCAACAATCTTAGTGAGGTGTCGCATTCACAGAGCTGGACTGCTGGGGAGAGAGCGTTCGTAGGCGATGTGGAAGATACGGTGGTACTTGCCGTTACTCCTCCCAGGGCAAATCCGGCCATGCAATTGGTTTCGTCGGTGGACAAGATGGGGAAGCGGCAGATGGAATCAAGAATTTTTGGTGGCGCAAGGTGTTCAAAGCAGGAAGAATTGTGTTGATTCATCCAGTGGCTCTACAGCTGCGAGGCCCCTCTTAGAGGTGAGTTTTTACTTTATTTTCTGATCTATCTCTTTTATCTTTGTTTCTAGGTGGGATTGTATTGTCTTGGTCTGGGCTGGTGCTTGCATGCCGGTGTCTTGGTTTGGGGTGGTTTAGGGTAGTTTTGTGTTGACTTTGTCTAGGTTGGCACTTGCATGTTGGTGCCTTGGTATGGGACTGTGGCGTTGTTCTTGGGCGGTCCAACTAGCTGCTTGACTCCACATTGGAGCATATTGTCCCCCCCTTTTCCTCTCCTTCCATCGCTGTGGCGTGCCACAATGGGCGTCGTCTTCGCGAAATCCGATTTTGCCTCCGATCAGCCCGACTGGCTCAATTTGCCCTGTCCCGTCAAGTATGAAGAAATCCAACGCGAGAATATCAGTAAGTTCTGCCTTTCTCTCTCCTTCCCCCTTCCTCCTTCAATGTGCCCTTGCAAATTATAGAGGTAATCCGTTCAGACCTGTTTTATTGTAGTATTGTTGATTACAAACAAGTGCGCTACATTCAATTGTGATGAATAGTCTTGATTGATTTTTCTGGATGTTGTTTGAGTTTGTGAATGCAACTTTTTACGGTGTTAATAATAGTAATTCTTTCGGCGGTTTCTAGAGAAACTTTCTGGGTTTCTAGAGAAAAACAGGGACCTTCTTCACGCTAACCTGTTGCAACTATTAGCATCTTGCGATTGTGCATTGCCACAATTTTATGTTGCCTCTATAGGAGAGGGTGCTCAGAAGTTGCTGAGCCCTAATCGTAGAGCCAATGGCACAGAATCACAAAAGTAGAGCGTGGCTACAAAATTCAAGGTCTGTACCTTCCATCAGTGCAAACCTTTATCTTCCATCAATTTTTCGTGCAATTATATATTTCACGTTCTGGCTACCTAATCCGCCATTCACATCAGGAGTTTGCAAGCAGGTAATATCATCCCGACTTTCCAAATTTCGTAACAATTGTCACTAGCCTCTTAAGTTTTGCAAAGAAGAATAATTTTCAGTCTATCCACATACTAGTGCAATATTCACAATATAGTTTTATATTTTGCGCACGTATGGTTTCCTTCTTCCAAGAAATTTGTCCAACCAAGAAGACATGCTGAGCATATGCGTCTCCATACTCCACCAATTTGGCATACCTCTAGATATGTACCAATTCGGTATTACAAAGTTATTCTTCCGAGGTGAACATGTAAGATGCATATGTTCTTGTCGTATAGAAATGAAAGTATGTGCCTTTTTTGACATCTTAGAGCATCTTGTTATCTAGATTTTATTATGGAATTTTTAGAGATTCTTTTTGCTAAAATCTCTTGCACAATCTGTGTTGCAGATAGGACATTTGGAGGATGTTAGATTGAGAACCCTTCACGGCGTCACTCGGATTCAAGCGTTGTACAAAGGCTATAAAGTTTGTTGCAACTGTAAACAATGACGGAAGACCACAATTTTCTTACAATCTAGTGAGACTCTTCTTTATAGCCTCATTGTTTCAAATTGCATTTTCTATATTTCCCATGAAGCATGCAGATCCAAGAATTCTTTCCTTTGGACTGATTGTCTAAAGCTTCTCCCCTCATGGTTTCCAAGTCATTCTTGAGATTGTTACAAGGGGTTAGGGGTTAGCCATTTAGACATGGCATGCAGATGTTAGAGTTGCTTTGAATGATTGCCTCATCATCGATCACTTTGTGTGTTGCAGGCACTTCTGGATTACATCAAGAAAGATTTTGACATGAAAGTGTACTCTACTGAAAAACCCTGAATGACAATGGAGTCACCAAAGAGCGCATGCGGAGCTCTGACCGTCAAATCTGTTCGGAGCCGAACTTGAGGCATGACCAAAAAGATGGTCTTTTGAGAGACCTCACAAACTATTTGAGAACCTTGAAGGTAAGGGCCATTTATTTCTATTAAATCTTTTGGTGCAGTGTCTTTTACTAGTTTGAAACTGATATATTAAGTGCCAAAAATATGATAGTTTTCTGAAGTGCTTGACTTTGTGGCAGGCAGTGCATTCTGATGCGGACTTGGAATCTGCAATTCAAGCTTGCATGGGCTACACTACTCAAGTTGAATTCGAGTTATCTTCAATATATAGTCCATTGGTTTCCTCAAATGTCTAAATCCAATTTGAGTTGTGGTTTCTTTTATTGAAGTTTTTGCTGTGATTTGGACTGACCTGACCTTGGTGTTTGTTACAGGGAAGTGGCTTCACGGAAGACGTGAAAATCCATCCAATCAATGGCCTCTCTGGAGCTTACCTGTGAGCATACTAAATTCCATCCTAGATAACCATAATTTTTTGTGGCTAATGGGAAAGTGCGCGCAGTATTTTATCTCAATCACGGATCTAATTACTTATTTCCTTTTGAATGCAACAACTTCTAGCTTTTGTGCTGGAGCATGTTGAAGACAAGAGTGTGTTGCGGTTGCTTAACCCCTAAAGTCGAAATCGACCAGAATGTGGTCGATCCGACTCTGGTCAGGTTCTCAGTTACTAAATTTAGATCGTATGAAGTTCAACTTTTGGAAGGTTATAGAGTTTTCCCATACCTTTAAAATGACACCATTCATGCTTCAAAATTCCTCATACTTTAGGAGATATTCACGGTCAAAGTTTGAAAACACTGTTAGGGCATTCTGCCCAAAACTGCGGTATATGCTCATTTATTCTCAAAATCTGCCCAAAATCAATTAGATCGCAGTAACTTCAAAAATTCACCAAAAATAGAGATTTTACTCTTTTTCGAATTTTATTTTTTGAACATGTAAAAGAGGTAGTAAAGCATGATCTCACCATTTGGATTTTCAATCCAATAATTTTTTACATGCCTTTTTAATTGTTGAAAATGGGCATTTGTATTTGTATTTCAGCATACCTCCATGTGGAAAATTAAGCATTTCTTTAGGTTTTACAGGTCCTATGAGGGTAAAAATTATATGGACATATTCCTTACTCACATAGGAACAAGAATTTGAAGAGCCTCATGTCAAATTTCCTTTCAAAAATGGTTTTTTTGGCCCCCAAAACATTAGTTTTCCATTCTACAACAAGGAAAAAATCTTTTTTTTCAACTTTGAACATTTCTATCTCACAAATGGTGAGGAATTTGAATCTAAGATTCGGTATGCATGTACATGTACAAGTTAGGTACTAGATCTTACGGTTTTTTACTCGAAAATTTGTCAAAAGTTAAAAATTTTCACCTTGCATTGAAAGAGGGCAGTTTTGAGGGTTTTTGGCAGTTTTGAGGGCTTTCGACTATAGGGGTTAAGGTATCAACTCTTTTTTGTCTCAAATCATCATGTGGATGATATCAATGAATTTTCAATTTAAAGGTTTTATCATTAGAATTTTATGCACTCAGTATTTTGTGAGTTATTGTTTTTCTTTGTTGTAGGCCTTTTTTTTTGTTGGTATCATACTCAACTACTACATGGTTTTCTTTTCCTTTGGTTTTACAGATCTGCTTTGCAACATGCTTTGATCCAAATGTCCTTGCCGACCTTCGAAACAAGGACCAAAAGGCAATATCTATCCAGATTACACCCAATGTTGATCTATCATAGAGGTAGATGTTTGCGATTTGTCTAATGTTTGGCCTTCCTTCATTTTTATTTATTATTTATTATTGTTATTATTTCATCATGATTTATTTTAATTGAATTTTGTTGGTGGTGCAGTGGCGTTGGTGGTGCGGAAGCAGAAAGTGCAACTGCAACCGATGAGGATCAGGCCCCTCCTCCCAAGATTATATTGAAAAAGAAGTTTGTTGGAAAATATGTCATTTTAGCTGACGAGTTCACACCAGATTTGGTATGATTTTCCATCCACTTCTTAGACTAATTCAGACACTAATAATTAAATGTGAAAGGACTATAATATTTTGAAACTATGGAACTAAATTGAGATATTAGGCCTATCAATTCTCTCAATTTATTATACTATTTTGTTCCAATCTAGATAGATTTCTAGTTCTCAATTGCATCTTTATTGAATTTGAAGTAATTTTTGGATTCTTCTTTTATTTCTGTTCAGATTGGTGCCAAGTCCCAGAACTTAGCCAATTTGAAGGGCAAACTACCTACATGGATTAATTTGCCAAACTCAGCAGCATTGCCATTTGGTGTTTTTGAAAAGGTCCTCTCAGATAGCATCAACAAGGTACATCGACGAGAAAAAAAAAGAAATAGTGGTGTCTGTATCTTTTCCATTAATTTGGCCACGTACACTAATTGATCTAAAAATCAGTTGTCTAAGTGTGTAAATGAAGATTTTCTTATACCAATAGTGGCTATAAATTTTTATTATCTTACACTAATGTATCAATATCTATGCTCTTGCTAATTATGTTTACAATAGTAGTGTAGGTGACAATAGACATAAGTAGTACAACTAATCAATCCCAGCTTATTTATTTTTCTGTTAGTATTGTCTTAGCCTTGTTACTTTAATGCCGACGAGGCCTTGGAAGGGTCTCTTTAATACACAACTTTTCTACTAACTCGCGAGTCTAATTAGACGTTAATTCAAGTGCACATTGTGTCATGTTTATTCAGGATGTGGCCACTGAGATTGCATCTCTTAGCAAGCACCTTGGTGATGGTGATTTTAGTAAGCTGAAGGACGCTCGCGAAACCGTCATGGGCCTCAAAGCTCCTCCTGCATTGGTAAGCCTAGATACTTTTAACCAAATTGCTTTCAACCATTCAAGAAAGAGTTTACATGAGTTACTAGCTGATTTTACATATCTATATCAATTTAGCCAAATTCTAATTACTCAAAATAAAAATAAAGGAGGGGCTTCTAAAATGAAAAAAAGAGGACGTATTTTATTTGAGCCAAGAATCTTGGCTTGGAGTTGATTTCTTTTCTTGTAATGTATATGGGTTGTATCTCTATTTCTGGTACAGACAAATAGCATTTCACTAATTCAGTTCACTGATGGTTTATGGAGCAGAGGTTGTATGTGGACTTGTTGGGCAAACTGGGGGCGACTTGGAGAAGTTTTCAGCGAAGGAGGACAAGCTTATTGCTCTGAGCTCTACGATTCTTGGTCGTGTGGGAGCTTTTTAATGCTGTAGTGGGTTGGTCTGTGATTGGAGGATCTTTTGGTAGTGGAATGAGTCGTCCCTTTCTGGGATTGTGTACATGCTTGTTCTTAGGTGGAATGCCTCGCAAGTTTCAGGGAGTTGTTGTCCTACTGTAAGTGGGCTATAATGGAGGATTCTTTATGGGGCCTTTTTCATGTTGCTTCAGTTGTACATGGTGCGCGTAAAGTTGGGCACAATGACTAAAGCTTCTTTTATTTTCTAGATTGTGTCAGAAGAGGAACTCGGCGACGACACCGACTCCGACTTTGAGCGATTCCCTCCAGCTCCAAAGCGGCAGACTAGGGATTATAATCGCAACCACTGTCCTGATGGAAATTCTTCCATCATGTAGATATTAATACCAGTGTGGATATGTTTTGATTACAGCGAGCGGTTAGATGAGGTAAAAAGGTTTGGTCGTGGTGAGAACCACGGTTTGAGGATTTGGGCAAGTGTTAGCATGTAGGTGCTGCACTGCTCTTGTCACTGCTCAGGGGGATAGGTAGCGGGTTGACTGGTATTTTTCCTACCTCACTAGCGAGCCAAGCCATGGGCCGCCCAACCACTCGACGGGCTCGATCGGGTTCGAACCCGGACTAGCGGCGGCCACTGACCACGACATTTCCAGCCAACCAAGTCGACGACTTGGCGATTAGGTTGTGCAAATCAACACCTTTATACGTCCGTACCATCAGCTATCTTACCATAAGTTTTTTTTTATTTAGTTATTTTTTTTATTTTACTTATCTTGTTGGTTGGAAGGTCTAAGTTTTTAGTCTTCCAATAAATAAAAGACTAGAGGATTTTATGTAGTTGAAAGTGGAAAGGATAAGAAAGTAATGAAGTACCTTGTGGGGTACTTTGGATTGGGTGACATGGGCTGGAGTGCCCACGTCCACTTGAGGTGGAAAAGGTTAGGGGGAAGATTCCTTAGTGAATGTGTGTGGGTGTGCGGGTGAGAGAGCAAGGGTTTGGAGCAGAACTTGGATTGGGTGTAACTCATTGAGCTTGAATTGTATGGAATTGAAAATTTGTGATCTTGTTCCTCGTTTCAAAAGCTTTCCATACTCGTTTTAAATTTTGAATTTAGAGTTGTAAAGAAAAAGTTATTGAGGTTTTAATTCTGTGAAAACCCGAGGCCATCCATTGAGGGGCAGAGGTTTCGAGGAGCCACAACTTTTTCTGTAGTTCTCAATTTGATTTGAGAATTTGAGGGACTGTGCATCTCTATCTTAGCTTTTTATAAAGATATTGCAATTGAGATTTGGAGTTGTAAGCAAGAAGTTATAGAGATCTGATGAATAAAGGTAGGCAGAACTTTGATTGTCCATAACTTTTGGACAGTAGTTTATAATTGTCTTAGAATTGGAAGGTGCGTGAACAATGGTCATAGCTCTTCAAAAAGTTATTACAATTGAGATTTTAAGTTTTGAAGAAGAAGTTATGAGCGATTGAATATCTGGAGGGGCAGAACTTTGAACTCGTATAACTTTCGGACAATAATTTAGATTGACTTGAAATTTGGAGGAGTGTTAGTTGTCTGAATTAGCTTTCCAGAGAGCTATTACACTTAGTATTTGAAGTTTTGAGTCATCTGTGTCACTTGTTTGAAGGTTACAGCCTTGGTGAAACTTTTCCATTGTGTTTTTGAACACTTCTTTTGAGTTTCTTAGTGTTTTTGAACACTTGAAGACTTTGGAGTTGAAGGATGGAAGAATTGAAGACTTGAGGCTTGAAGAGAAGAGAAGATGGAGACAAGTGTGTTGTGGTTTGTGGTCTGATTTCTTTTTTTGTGATTCCAAGCCAACTTTGGAGGCTAGTTGTATTTTAATTCTGTTCTTGTAAACTCTGTTGCGGCGAAGTGGGGTTAATTGCCCACACGGTCGTGTTTATGTCATTCCCACCGGTGAGGCACGTTTGCTGGTCACCGTGGATTTGAATTTTAGGAGCCAATCTTTCGGACGGTTTCAGCTTGTGGTCTGGCCGTCCCGTTTTACCCGTCCGAGGCCGTGGTTTCTTATCACCCACCTTTACCTTTAACCCTTTAGAGCCACCACAGGATAGGCCAACGGGGAGGAGTTTGAAGACTGAAGATTGAAGACCGAAGACCACAAGATTTGACAGAATTCTGTAGCAGACTATACGAAGTCGATGCCAGATACCTCGCGTATTCTCAAAGCGCACTCCTTTCTACACGACACCGCGGCTTCCATTACGAGTGGTCCCCTCGATTTTCCTAGGCGGAGGGTGTCGTTGAAGTAGGGATGCACTTGGTGAAGTGCATCATCTGCTCTAAGATTGATGGGCGTCCAAAGCTCCTTGCGGCAAAACTAGACACTCTTATCAAACATGAAGGGCATCGTAAGGTAAGTATAAGACATTGTCATTTATTTAATTTTTTCTTACTTTCATTGCAATCTCTAAATGTATGTGTGCTTTTGTATGTAGGCAAAGAAAGACCACCTGCTGAAGGGCATGAAGAAGGGTGATGGTTTCATAGCCAAAGATTGTAGACACCAAAAGAATGCGAAGCTTTATGCTAAGCGAGAGCCCGAGACGATTTTGCAACAAGTGAACCATGTTAATGCGAGGATGCGGCGTAAGAAGACCATCTAGTTTGCAAGTATCTTCAAATTCTTGCAAATGGAAGGCCTATATTGGAGTACGAGGAGCGTGAAGCATTGTACAACTTTCTTAACTTTCTCGACATGCCAAAGATGCACTGGATGAATTCCTCGGGTTGGTACATGGCATAGGCCATGTACGAGGTGGTTAGTTCACAAAATAATACTTTCCTTTCAAATGTTTGTAGTTGTTTTGTAAAATGCATGGGCTATTGGTGTTCATTTTGTGAAATGCACACGCTGTGGGTGTTTTTGGTTGAAAGAAGTTAAATGTGGATGATTTTTCATGAAATGCATGGGATGTAGGTGCTTTGTTGGTGGGTTGTAGGTGTTTTTTTGGTGCTTTTCATGAGCTATGGGTGTTTATTTTGTGAAATGCATGAGTTGTGGGAGTTTTTTTGGTGAAAGAAGTCAGATGTGGGTGTTTATTTGGTGAAATGCATGTGCTGAGGGTACTTTCTATGGGTGTTGGTACCTTTTTGTTGGCTGTTAGTTGAATTTTAGGGTTGTGGTGATGAACAACTGAATCTTCAGTTGTGGTGGAGTATTTCCTACGACTAACAACTCTGCCCTTATTGTGTGCAGTTGAAAGAACACATACGTTCGAAGGTGAAGGGTGATGAATTTATTGCCCTCACATGTGATGAGGTTCCAACCATCGACAACACTTCATGGCTTTCAGTACATTCCTATGTGATAAAGGGTTGGCAACGCATGCCTCTTCTACTGAGGGTCTAGAAGTTGACAACAGGGACGAGAGTAGATGACTTGGTGGAGGTGTTGATAGAGATCTTGAAGGAACGCGGTAGATTGTAGAAGGACGTGGAGAAGAAGTTGATTAGATTTGAGGCTGATGGAGCAGCCGTGTTTTGAGGCAAGATCAACGGAGTATCTACTCAGCTTCGAGAGAAGAAAGCACCCTTTGTACAAAGCATTCATTGCTTTGCACATAGGTGCAACTTGGCATTCAAGACTCTCAGCGATTTGCAAATCATGGTGGGCATTAAGAAGTTGTTTGCTTCTACGTACACTTATTTCAACAAGAGCCCATGAAGACTACAAGAGTTCAAAGATCTTGCTGAATTGATGGAGTGTAGCGGATTGAAGTTACTGAGCAACATTCAGACACGTTGGGTGAGTTTATTGGACCCGCTGCGCGTCTAGTGGCCCGGTATAGAGTGATGTTGGCAAAAATGCGACACTCCCAAGATGTTGAGGCAGTTGCACGGGTAAGCATCACTTAGTGCCTTTGCTCATTGTGATTCATTCATAGTGTTGGAAAAATACTAATTGAACTTTTTTCTGCCTTGTCTATAGACTCTCTTTGAAGATCTCCGAGACTCGAAGGTTTTGTTGAGTATGGTCGCTATGATCCCTCTCATAGAGACAATCAATGTCCTTGTGACATTTGCACGAAAGCAAAATGTTTTTATCCAAGTCTTTGTGGCAGCGCTAGGATGTTTCGAGTCCCAGTTGTTTACACTCTATATTGACACTGCCATGGCATTCCTCACTGATGAGTTCATAGGATTCCGTTCACTCATGGACTTATCTCATTGGAATGTGTTTATGCATTGGGATGTAGATGTGAACACTCAAGAAGAAAGTTTGATGTAGAAACTTTACCACATTGAAGAACCCGCTATCCACAACAATAGGGCTGTTGATTGTGTCGCCTTTGCTACGATGGCTCTTGACATCAAGCAACAGTGCAAAGGTAAAGCATCTCGCAATTTATATTTAATTTTTTTAAATGGTTTTTTGCACAATCTCCTTGGTTAACTAGTTTTTTCCTCATTTACAGTTGTTGTTGTACATCTCAATGAGGAGCTTCGGCGTCGATTTCCCTCAATGGAGACCTTGAATATTCTTGGTATTGTCTACCCTCAATACTAGGCACAGTCTGATGCGTTGGAGACTTTCCCTATCCACCTTGAAGCCATCAAGCGGCATTTTTGTGAACCGAAGGAGCTCAAGATTGGAGAAGGAGCTGAAAATTGGAGGTGGAGCTGCAACGAAATAGGTGGTGCCGGCGCTTTTGGATGGTTATAATCTTGATGTTGAACAGAGTATGTTCAAGCTCTTCATGAGCAACAACTTCCGCTCCGTGTGTGAGCTGCCGATTGAAGTCAATTCCCTTACACGCATTTGGCGTCTGGCGCAATCCCACACGCCATTAGTCGACCACTTTCCCACATACATGAAGCTTGCTCAGATTGTTGTAGTCATGGTGTTGAAGTCGGTTGAAGACAAGCAAATCTTCAACCCCCTCTCATTCTTGAAGTCCCACCTTCGAAACTCACTTGATGGTCACCTTGAGCTCGTTGTGGGAATGTACTCCTAGAAATTGTTCCCCCTCGAGAACTTCCCGTTTGAAGAGGCTTTTGATTTGTGGTACTCCACACTAGATCGAGGCCGTTATGGTTCCAATGACTAGTACGTGTCTCATGTCTTTTTTTCAATTATGCAAAGTATGTGACGCACGGCTTGTGTTTGGCATTTCTCTCTTTTTATGCTCTACAATGTTCACTAATTGTGCTTTCATCATTTGTGTTTTAGCTAGGATGGATTGTGCCATTGGCTGCAAAATTTTCTCTCATGGGTTCTGACATTTGTCTATCTGAAGTTGTTTTTGTGACATTATCTTTCTTGAGTCATTGAGGCCAAGGAGTGCTCACTTTTTGGTTGTAGGCATGTACATTCACTTGCCAAGGATACAAATTTCTTTCTTTTCCTTTGGATTGAGTTTTAACGTGCTGAAATGAGCTAATTACAGGTGATATCAGTTGTAATCACTGAAATAAGCTGAATTGAGCTGAAACTAGCAATGAAGACTTTAATCAGCTGTAATGAGCTGATTTCAACTCCAAACCTTGTAATAAGCAGTAATTAGTTGAATAAATTAGTGCTTAGTAATTTTTGCCATTGGAGCCAATAACCTGCCACTTCATAAATTTGGTCGCCCATTAGTCCATGCATGTGAAATATAAAAATGTTCAATATATATTTGTAATGTTGTGTATGTATGCTTACCGTAGGTGAACCTCTAGTTCGGCACCTTAATGCCGAATAATTAATTAAAGTGAAAAAATGACATTTGGCATTGAAAATTACAATAATATTATTTTCGGCAAGAAATCAAATACTATTATATTTGGCCTGTTTTGGCATCCATGGGAATTGAACTCAAGACCTTGGGATTCCTAACTCAAGTGCTTATGCATGATTGCCATGGATGAAGACTTTTCCAAGCCTTAATCCCCTTTGATGCCTCTATATGTGCCAAAATCTGTAAATATGCAATTTTTACAATTTCGGCATTTTCAAAAAAACATTTTCCACTTAATTCGGCATGGACTTTTCTAATTAATTTATGCCGGACTAGAGGTTCACCTACGGTACCTTTGAAATGGTGGCGTCCTAAGTGGTTGCTGGCATATCTAGTCTTTCAGTCTTAGTGAAGGGGATACCAAAGCAGTCATTGTATTAGATTGAGCTCTTGTCATGTGCATTGTTTTCTAAGTAGACTAAGAGGAGATGTGATTTATCGCAGATGCTCAAAGAAGTGGTCACTCAAACACATGTTCAAATAGTTGAGGGAAAGAAAAAAAAAAGTGGGCTTTATTTCTCGAGCAGTAAGCAGTTGAGGAAGTCAAGGATGGGAAGACGCAAGGTTCAGATTGTAGAAGATGACTTAGGAGATACCCCTCGTGTCCTATCGTTCGAGATTGGAGCAAGTGAGAGTATGTCAGCTGTTAGAGAGAGTGGTGCAACGCCATCGATACAAATAGAGGATGACATCCAGGATCTGAATGAGGACAAGGACAAGGACATGGGCTGCAATCCTTCAAGTCGTTATGTGGTATGAAACACTACCATTCCATAACAATTTAATAAGAAATAAAGAAAAAATATTACTTGTAAATCTGCAACAATCCAAATTTTTTCACCAGTGTCTTCTTTTATAGGGTTCTTAACATTTTTTGATTCAGCTACTTTGTCTTGGAAGAATTTATAAAGTCTCTCTGATATTGTCTATCTGTGGTACAATTTTTCTTCTTCCATCAATAAGAAAGTTAGACAGGGCGTTAGAACGTTGGAACTCTATGCTATAAGGACTTTAAGACAAGGACTGTACAATTTTTACTAGTCTGGTTAATAGATGAATTGTATTCAACGATGACTTATGGAATATGTTTTATAGACAAAATTAATTCACAAACCAGAAAGAGCGTAAAATGTTAACATTTTTACCTCTACACCTTGCATGACTGATCCGAGAAATTGGTATAAAACAGACTGTCATTATGATTAACCGATGGATTATAAGCTGTCTTGGTGTTGCCTACAAAATGTATAGGTGATACTCATGCTTAGATAATGTCCATATAATGCCATGGTGATAGTGATGTCTAGGTGAAAACCATGTAATGTTGGCCAAAGCGATATTGATGTGTAAATCATGTCCATTTGATGCCAGGGTGATTCTCATGTGTAGGTGATGTCTCGATTATGCCAAGGTGATATCTATGTCCTAGTATTATCCATGTAATGCCATGGTGATACTCATGTCTAAGTGAAAGCCATGATATCCCGGAATAATGGCCCGGAATGTACCTGGACGTGTTTGAACTCCAAACCCTATCCTCTATTGCTAACGCCATCCGGATTTCTGAGTTGAGCCCAGCTAGTAGATCATGAAGTCATTCTTCTCTGTCTAAAGAGCCGTGTATCTTTTTCTTGTCTCGACATCAGTTATAGCGTTGCCTAACCTTCCATGGTTGGTTCAAAAATGGGGATACAGGAGGAGGAGCACTCCCTGATTGTGAGCGAACTTGCGAAGGAGGGAGTTGTTGGCGAGGAGTTGGACCTTATGCAAGAGGGTTTGGGCTTGTTGGAAGAAGATGAAGATGAGATGGAAGGTGCGGACGTTGAAGATCAACTTAACAAGGCTCACCGGGCTGCTCTAGGTATTGACCCTGTTATCCTCTTTTTATTTGTTTGTTTTTGAACGATGATATTGAGTGGACCTAGCCTGCAAGTATGTCAATTCCGCGATTGATGTCGGTTCCAAGGATCTTGATCTTGATTCCAGGTCTCGAAGTCAGTTACGGCTAGCACTCCTTTTCTTGAAAGCAGTTTGGGATTTTGACAGACCACAGCAGTCTAAGATTTCACGGCAGTTCATCCACTAGGATTTCGGCAGTCTACAGCTACACCCTACGCTCGAGGTCAATTGCACAACACTCACAAGCATAGAGCATAAGCCTTCTTTTGTCATTGTTCATCGTGATGCATCATCAATCATTCACGTGGGCTCTCTTATTCGGCCTAGAAATTCTTGGCTGCTTTTTCTACTATTACTCTTGTCAATCTTGGATCTTAGATGATAAGTCGTGCGCTAAAGCTGTGTGCACAACCCGTGTCCATAAGTCGTGTGAATTTCTATGGAAGGTGATGCACTGGACGTGGATCTTAGATCTTGGATTTTAAGAAGTGTGCACAAGTTAAGTGACTAGTGACGTGAGAATTTCAGCTCCTATGGACGTGGAATATGGATCACTGCAGAGTTTAGGGTGAGAGTTTTTCGGGTCATATGAGGTCTGCCGGTGCCGGCAGGGGTTGAAATCGAGGAAAGTCAACAACAGTGATCCATTCTTCATTCGAATCAAGTTGAATTTGCCGTATGAACAAGTCGTGCAGAAGCGGTGCCGGGTGTGCACAACCCGTGTGCACAAGTCGTATCAATTTTGATGGAAGGTAATGTAGGGGTTGAAATCGTGAAAAAACATCTCGTGAATGTGAGATGTCCCTGCCACTGAAACGATCAACAGTGCATGTTTTCAAAATCCGGTTGCATGATACTTTCAGTGTTACTGGACTTTTCACTGAGCTAGTAGACATATCATGAATACTTCATGCTTTCAAAATTTTGGCATGATGTTAGCATCTAATACGAGATCATTATCTTTGATTCATGGTAGCGGCTGGAGGTGCCTTTTAGATTTTGGGTTTATGTGATTTTTCATTGCTGCTGGTGTCGGACTCTTGTGACGCTGCAGCTTAACGGATAAAAAAATTGTAAATCGTGAAAGGAAATGATCGTGAATGGGAAGTATTGATGCCTTTAATCGGAAATCATAGGGTCTTCCGGTGGCGGCAGGGGTTATAATTTTGAGAATATATTTTTTCCATGTGAGTTGTCATTTTCAAAAAGCTTACTTACTTGGAGCATTGCATGGAGTAATCACTTAAAGCATTTACTTGGAGCAATCACTTGGAACTGGGACTTGGAGCTTTTTTAAAAAGCTTGTGCACTTGATGCTGTTAGTGCCGGAATCTCGCAAAGGTGCAACATATTGGATTTTAAAGGTGCAGCGAATAGGATCGTGAAGGTGCAGCTTATGTAATCGTGGATCCTCATTGTCAAAGTCTCGGAGCAGTTCACCTCCGTGAATACTTTTAGTTTAGAAGATCTGTGCATGATGTAGGGGAAGTCAGTCGGTGTTGATCATTTTTAGATGTTGGACGATTGACATCGGGTGAGGGGTCATCAACTGAATTGAAGTTACTTATTTGAGTGGTTGAGGGTCTGCCAGTACTGGCTGGGGTCTCTGAGGTCCGGTTAGTAACAAGGGCTTGGTTGGTCATATGTGCTCGGATGACAGAGGGGTCCTTGTTTGGATAATGGGTGCCAAAAATTTGATGAGGATTATGTTTAGGAGCAACGGGCTACAAAGCCTGGACCTCCCCTTGAAGAATATATAATTATTAATACCCCAAGATTGTTGTGTGCAGGAAATATTGTAGATGATGATCCAATGGACTTTCAATTAAATGTAGTTGACACTATTCCGATGGAGGAGTTGGATAATGAGATGAGTATTATGATTTCTAAGGAGTCCGTCAACTTTTCCTCGTATTTGGACAATTTGATGTTCAAGCCAAAGTCAAAGCCCAAGTTGCAAATTTTGCTTTGTCGGATGATTGAACTTGTTGTTGTCCGGCCTTATTTGAAGAATGATGTAATGAATCTTGCCTCCCATTTTTTGAGCAATGGGTATATAGAAGGCAATGGGGTTTTCTATGTTGCCTTGAAAAATCATGAAGGCATGGTTGTCCCTGTGACCAAGGATGTGAACGATACTTGGAGCCCACAATGGATGTTTGCCAACGAAACTTTCGGGGATTTTCATCTCCCAAATGAGGATTTGAAGTGCCTCTCAAATAAAATGTTCCACGTTTGGGATAGAAATCATCGACTTCAAGCTTGGATCCTTATCATTAATAGTGATCATCCCGAGGATTCCGCATGGCATTATGTCGTGGAATCGATTATCCTCGAGGTTAAGGGGTCGGTTGGGCCACTATTGACTGCACTCCACCAAGTGAATTGGTATTCTATGTTTCCAACCTTATTGCGTCCTTCATAGTATTTTTTGTGGCGTAATTTCATATGAATTGCAATTGATTCCAACATATCCTTATTGTGTTTCAGGAGGAATTAAAAATCACATGTTACCACCAATCTGGTTCACAAACTCTATCGAGTTCAAAATATTGGAAGACAGTCTATTTCTTACTTCCGAAATTTAGTGGGTCAGGAGGAACCTTCTAAATCTAAATCAAAACAACGAATATGGTATTCGTTGACCATTGAGGCTTTTAATGGAGTTCTTTATCAGGTACAATCCATCTACATGAGATTTTTTGTTTTTATAAAGTTGATCAAATTGAATCTTAAATGATGAGCTTTCATTTAATTTGTATAGAGTATTGTAAGTTAACGTCCTAATATTGAATTTTTTTTTAAAAGCAAGAGTTAGACAAGGCAGCAGCCAATGCACAGAGAAGATTTCACGAGAAGTTTCTAGATCCATCCGACTGGATTTCGGAAAAGGCTCAAGATTTTGTATGAAAAACAGTATTGAAGACAAAATTTCAATGCGCCTCCAAGCTGAAGAAACAACTTCCTATTGCCGATCCTCAACATGGCCCAGAGTTCCTTCACCAAATCAAGCTAAATTATAAGAATAATGAAGAACAGAAATGACTTAAGAAAAACTATGGATGTTTGTTACTTCAACGTTGGAGTTTCATATCAAGATAAAATGGCTCGAGAGATGGAATTCATCCTCTTCTCTTCGAATTGCCTTGAAGTTTCCTAAACCATGATTTGAGGATGCTGAATTCCCCGAATGACTCCGGAAGTCTACTTCGTGGGATCAGGTTTGTTTCATTTCGTCTTGGTAGTTACAATGTTTTATTTCATTCCACTTTTTCTTTTATGACTTTGTAATCAAATAAATTTTTCATCTCATTTTAGTTGGCTGTGAAATTGGAGCGGTTTTTTTATCGTGCCATCGCGGATATGGGAGTCAGTATCGATTATTACCCGGATGGGAAGGATCCCATTTCAACCATCTCATAGTGTGTTGAACAAATGCGGATTCAATTGTAGAATTCTGCATTCTTCCGTGAGTTCAAAGTAGAGAAAGGTATTCACAAGAACTATGTGATTGACCGTCAGGTGGAGTTCTAGCCCGCTATGCAACGTGTGTTATATCGTTATTTTAAATATGTCCCTTTTCCACCAAGGCAATTTCTACGTCTCGAGCATTCTTTGTCAGTTACTTAGATGATGACGGCGACAATTGCATGTTAACCGAGAGTATTCAGATCATGGAATTCCTCTCATAGGGAGAAATGTGGGTGGTATCTGGATTGTTCTAAAAGAAAGCTTTCAAGCTTAGACATCGCGCTCCGTGAAAGCATTCGACCGTCATTATTAGGGATCCAAAAGGCCTCATCCATTGCAGTCAAGAAATATGTTCCCACAGTAACAAAATGGACAAAGCGAAAGACGATACGAAGTGAAAAGAATGTTGAAGACACCATTGTTTTGGAGCCTTCTATGCATGTGGTGGCAATGGAAGACTTCTCAAAGGTTGACCCTTCGTCTTCCAATGTTGTCATCAACCCTCAACCATCTCTCGCTCATGTTGTTGTTGAAGACCTATCTTTCTCTATAATATTGGCATCCCGACATGTAAGGGCAAAGAAGTCATCCACAATCGAGAAGACTGCTTCACTTACAGCCCATCATTCTTTCTCATCTATTTTGTTAGAGCAAATCTCAGATGCGGAGGTCATAAAGATAAGGCTCTCTCATCCTGCGCTAGCAAAAATACATGCTTTTGTGCCCAAGGTACGATATTATTAAGCTATTACTTTTGTCTAAATTTTCATATAACCTCAAGTTTAGTCTTAAAATATTAGTCAAGCTAATATTTTTATATTTAATAGATGAAGAGAGACGTTGCAGGCCCCGCTTGGACAAAATCTTGTCCCCAGAGCAGTGTGGATTTGATAATATTTGATATTCCAGAAGGCCTTCCAATTCCGAGTCTTTCTGTCCCGACTTCAGACATTCTGGCTTGGAATGTTTTTTGACATGACTCATGTTGAGGCTCTATTTGAATTTGCAGATGCATTTTCCCACGAAGAAGGGGCTACAGTGATTTTTCTCACCAAATCTCCGACAATACAGTTGGATGTCCGAACTTATGCTAAAACATACGAGTTTAAAATTATTAAGGATTGGTAGGGCGTTAATGAGGTTCGACGGACTTCTCCAGTTTATCCTGAATGTTACTGTAAGTCAGCTTTCTCTATATTCATATATATATTTTTTTGCAATCCTACACAGAATTGATTGTTGGTTATAATTTATTGAAATTGTCATTTCAGACCCGTCGATTTCGAATTCTTCTATTCATCCGTGAGAAGATGACAGCAAATACTTTCACCGTTCACATTGTTCCGGAGATGGTCAACGTTGATATCAAAGTGAAGGAAGACGGCATTTTCTTCAACTATACATCTTTAGAGTCCTAGGCCATGAATGGTATCGTACCATTGTGTGGAGGTCGTGAAAAAGATCAATTCTTTATCAACATGTTTCTTAAAGCCTTCACCAGTCCAGAATTAATTATTCTGGACGCCACTGCCGCCACGGGTGCAAATCTCACTTATTATAAATGATATTTTGTAAAACCATTCTCCCTTCATTTGTTTCTAAATCTTGATTTGTTTTTGTGTTTAGGAGCTTCTATTTGAATAGGAAAGAGGATACATTGGCATGATATTGGCTTTGAATCTGATGCACTGATTTTTGAAGCCCTTCTTTGATCTTTACGAGAAAAAACAATCATTTTATTAATTCCGACTAAACCACTTGAAGCCTTTAGAGAGGATAAACCTCCAATTGGACGCATGGCAAAGTAAAACCGTTTCAGTAAATAAGTTTCTTCTTTCAGCAAATTTGCCGTCTTTATAACTGGAAACGGTGCAAAGTTTTCTTGACTTATATTATATGTAGTTTGGTAGATTGATGGACTGAACCATCTCTCCTCCAAAGTCTTTTACACTTTCTACATGTGTCAATACTATCGGGATTCCCTTTGCCGCTGAGCCTTCTCCACGGTGGTTCACAATCACCTTAGTTATAACCCTGACGTTTATCAATTTCTAGATGTACAGACAATTGAAGATACGGAAAAAATTTCTACTTAGATCCCTTGTAGTTGTGGTGATTTATGTAACTTTAATTTTGTAAATATTGTTCAACTATTCTGCAATTCTTGGTTACATACATGGTATTCTGATTTCTCCACCCACTAATTTAATTAAGGGCTTGTATATATCCCATCCATAAATTTTTATTGGCAATAATTATAACACACGTATACATAATTTTCCTTCAGTACTGGTAGTTTGTTTTTCTCTTGGTGTCTTTGACTTAGTTATCCCTGACCAACAATATGGAGCATTAAACTATGATATATATTTGAGCCTAGGTATAGATACAACTTAATAGTAACGACTAATTTATCATTATCGGGGTGAGAATCATTTACCGTCTTGGAACTCTGAATCAGTGAGAGGATATAAACCGTGAAGAAGTTAAAATGGTTGTTTTTTATTTACAAATTACAATTGCGAGCATTATTCAACGGAATGGACGTCTTTTATCACTTGTCATCAATGTACTTGTCTATCAAAGGATTTTTTTATTGCACTTACAAAATTTTAATTATGTTAATTCCACGGCAATAGGATATTATACTCCACAACCAATATCTATATATTTTTAATAATATAATAATCATTCCACGGTTATAGGATTCCCAGACGAAAGTCAATTGTTGTACATCATAAACTTCCTCGATAGTTTATCATTTCAAAAAATCCAAATAAAAATTTGAAAAAATTTCTTTGCTCACCGTTCACCGCTCACGCCAACTGCTCTTCAACTACTCATACGATCAAGTTTATGGCACTTATTTCAATCGTTGATTCTGACAGACAACACTTGTAAGGTGGACAATCATGGGTCTTGTGCTGCCACAAGAGTCCAATTCTAAACCGGACCCTAAATTTCTTAGTTTCCAAAGAGTTGAATAATAAGATCTTAGGCACTTGAGGAATCAAAGTTGTCATCTCTTTCCAAATTGCAAAACAAAAACACATTGTGGGAGTCTAAAACTCCCACTTGATCGCCCCTACCAAAAAAATTAATCAAAATAGGATTTTTAGTATTAGTTAACTAGACAAGTAGTTAGTGTTGTGTGAAATTAAATAAGATAGCGGATAGGGAAAATAGGAAAATGCTTAAGTAGTTAATTAGATTTATAGTGGTGATAAAACCTAGTCTTAAAATCACTAGTTTAAGTCCCGGGAAATAATTTCAAAAGAGTCCCGGAAGAGATCCCAGAACATAAGTCTAAAATCACCACTTAATCTAAATTAATTAGTTAAGTTTAGATAGTTAGAACGTAGGGAGATGCTAATTGTTGTTAGTAGTAGTGGTAGAAAGAAAAAAATAGAAGAAAAGAAAAAATAAGAAAATACTTTAAAATTAAAAATTAAAAATTAAAAAAATAGGGCTGATAGTCGAGTAGGACCAGGTATCACCCCGGGTACCCCTCCGAATACCAGAAGGGCCAGGGTCCTGGCCACTAGGGCCGGGCCTTGGCCACCCGGGCACTGACCGGGCCCCGGCCAGCTGGATCGGGGGCCCAATTGGTGGAGTGGGAGGCGATCTCTCCGCCAGCCCCTGCCGACCTCTGCCAGCCTACCAGTATCCTCCCCAACCCCGAACCCCACATTTTTTTTCCTCTTCAGATTTCTCTCCTTCCCTACCGCCGCAGCTCTCTCCCCCAAATATTCCTTCCCCTTATTTTATTTATTTATTTATGTATCTCTCTCTCTCTCTTCTCTTCTCCTCCTAGTTCCTCTTTCTCAACAAGTTTAGTTCTATATCTTTTGGAAGTTGGGGTTTGAAGAAGAAGACAAGGAGTTTTAACTAGGATTTCAAGAAGAGAGGGTTTGAAGAGGAGGTAGCGCAAGCTAGGCTTTGAAGAGAGAGGTGCGCGCATTCTAGATTTGAAGAAGGTGGTGGAGAATTCTAAGGTTTGTGGAGGTAGAGGAGATTTGTGGCCGAAGCGAAAAGATATAAAAGACAAAGAATGGAGATTGCGGGTGCGACGAGTAATGGGAAAACAAAGGTGACTCTTACCCATGTTGGATTTCTTTTGTTTGTGCAAATTTCTTGTTTGTGATTTTTTTCCTCTCTTTTCTACCGGGGTGACTCCTTTGTAACATCCTCCCCAGTTTAGAGAAAAAGTCCCCCGGGGAACTCCATCGAGAGTTTATTGTGTTGTTTACATGTGTAGTTTATATTAGTTGTTGTCGATTGTCCTAGCCTTGTGGCAAGTCGTTCTTTTGAGTTGTCTCCATCCTCCTATCATTTTTAGGTCTTGCCCACATTTCTTATATTTTTCCCGGTCAACCGGGAAAAACCTCTTTCTAAGTCCTCTTCAAAGTCCTCTCCTTGCTACGATTACATGTAACCTTGTGTTGTTAGCATGTTGCTAGACGTCTGAGCCACCTATATCTACATATTCTAGCAAAGTGTTCCGGAAGTGGTTTACCAGTTGACCGGTAGACTTGTGTTTCCGGGCCGGACCGGAGTTTGTGACAAGTTAATAGGGAGATTGGTGGAAGTTCAAACATTTCAAGAATTTCGTCCAACCCGGACAACATGCCTCTACCAGTGTTGATTACTCTTTTGAAGATAGATACAAACAAGTGGAAGGGGACTCCGAAGGGCATACAGTTGGAGGAAGACCTCACCCGGATGGGGTGCCACGGACTTTACGAGAAATTGTAGGTATTCCAGAGGGGACATACGATGTCGGAGTTGCAACCTCCCGGGAATCTCGGGGAGCCTACCGATCAAATCACCGGTCATGGACCGCGGACGTGTGGCGCGAAGTGTTCTCTCTTCGTCAAGAGAATCAGTGGTGAGCCGCAGTCAACCGGGAGCTGTTAGAAAAAACACGTATCGCAACTTTACAACTCTTCAGAATGCTACCGTAGCGACCACTTCACGAATCACCACTTGAGAAGGTCGGTTGAGTTTCTAAATTCAATCCTCCATCCCAACCGTTGTGAAAGGGTCATGGCCCGGTTGGCCACTACCTACATTGAAGCATTTTTGGAAGAATCCTCCCCGGATTGGGGATCCTTGTTGGTAGAGGCAATTTCGCCTCAAATTCGGGTCGTTCGACAAGGTGGAGGCTCCAAGTTTTTTTTGACTCCCTATCTCATGCATCTATACGAGCACCACCGTTGTCTAGACCCATATGAGCAGAAGATGTGGAGAGATGCGATGGCTCCTTTAGATCATCCTCCTCGGGGCCCTCTTCAGCAACCGGAGACCCGGTTGGTGTTACTAGCAAATCCTGGTGATCCTCCGGAACCAGATTTGCGGTCGACACTCCCGGGGACTCCCCGGGAAGCCTCTTCGTCTCAAGCAATTCCAAGGAAGGAAAAGACTTCTCGATTTCACCAGGAAAGACCACCACAACCATCCGGGGCATCCAAGCAACTCACTCTCGTGGAAAACATCTTCAAGTTCTTCCGGGAGGTGACCCGGGAGATCCAAGAGATGGAGAGGGAAGCAAAGAAGGCAAAGAGTTTTAAAAGAGCTCTCCGGAGGATCTTAAAAGTGGAGGACAACTGGGATATCTTACCAGTAGCTTGGAAGAAGCTAGAGTTAGTGACCAAGTTGTAGAAAGACCTCCACGCCGCTCGAAAGGAGACCCAAGACCCGAAGGCGCAATCCCAAGAGACTATCGTATCATTGACCAAGAAGCTTGCCAAGCGACCAAGTGCCACCACACCGTTGCAAGACGAGGGTTCACTCCGGAAGAAGAGGAGATTGGTCCACGCCAAATCTTCTTCTTTGGAAGAGGATGATCCACCCGCTCAAACAGCGGTGAGTAGCATAGATTCTCCACCCTCCAAAGAGTGGGGTGTGAAGGTCTACGAAAGAAAAAGAAACCTCGTAGTAACTTCTACCAGGAAAGAACCGGTAGACCTCCCTTCCTCAACCCCGGAGTCCTTGGTGGAATCTTCTGTGGCCATATTGATTGAACTTAAGGAAACTCCGCGTGAATCTATAGATACATCCAACCTCCCGGTCGATACCGCCACTCCACCGGTAGACCTCCCGGTGGGTATTCTCAATCCACCGGTAGACCTCCCAGTTGAGACATCCGACCTCCCGAGGGATTCTGTCAACCATATAAGTACTTTCAGACATAGTGACAATCCCTATACGTCTCAATCAAAAGAGTCTTCCGGTTGAGTCTTTGTTATATGTTATGTGTTGATTTACCTCACCGGTTGGTGGGATGTTGTTTTATGTTGCTAGAATTAAACACTAGGGTGAGAGTAGTGATGTCGATTGGGCCCCATTGCGCACCCGCTCACGACCACTTGAGTGGTTTCTCCAGCTACTTATTTTTGTTAGGGAAAGGTTCACCAGTCCTAAGACCGGGAGTCTTCCGGTTTATCGGTCTACCGGTAATCCGCCGGTGACTAGGCTACCCTTGATTTTAGGATCTAGATGTCGTTTTGTTCTTTAGTGGATCTACTTTTGGAGGGTAACTATTGACTTTAGTGCACTCTATAGATGTCATTTCCACCTTTTGGGGATCTAATTTTGGACGGTAGGCCTTTGTGTATTTAAGAATCTTGGGCTCTTGTGTTAAGTACTCCTCTCCTTGTTGATGTGCTCGTGTCTTGCCTTCATTGTTTGTGTCTAGAGTCTTTGTTGAACTTGTGGAGAGGGTTGAATCCTCCTAGTGTGTCTTTGTTAGGTGTGCAAGGTTGTGACTTGTTGTGTATTAAGTGATTGAGTTATATCCGGGTTAGATAGGTAGAGTGAGGTCTAGGACTTATACTCTAGACTTTTCACCGGTGGGACCGGGAATAGTTGCTTTACCGGATGGGATCCAGGAAGCCCACGGCTATTTATGATAGCCTCCCTTAAGTGGGAAGTGTTTAGATTGGTGGAGAGTAGGGGGTGACATCCCCCTTCTTTTGGTACATCGGGAGACATCTCGGCTAAGCCTGAGTCCGGAGAATTCCGGGATTATTGCCCTTGCAGTGGACGAGTTCTGACGATCCCCGTGGAAGTTGTCTTGCTCATATGATTTGCTTACTACTAACTTATTGTGAGTCTTGTATCTTCTTGGTTTAATTCATTGGGTGTGGTTGTAGTTGGAACCCGGGCTTGCGTGTCCGGTTTACCGGGACAAGTTCCCGGTAAAATGTGAAGATCGGTAAACCGGCTGCGACCTTTTTAACTCTTTCAAGGTGTAGGGTCAGATTGTGGATCTTGTGGCCTCTGGACTGTGAGAACGGAGGGCCGTGACTTCCGGGCACTATAAAAATTTACCGGAAACCTACTCTGACGCTCAATAGAGTTTAACTGAAACACATGTGATAACTTGTTACCGATGACTAAAGAACCGGAGAAGCCATCCTGTGGGATGTGCCGAGGTATTATGTATTAATTGTTGTTAAAATTTAAAGAGTTTGATGCACGATAAAAATCCCTGGAAACGATCTGGTAAGGTGGGCTTGCTTAAGGTTAATTTCGGTTAATTTTGAGAATAACGAACCACTAGACTACGATACACACGTAGCGTGAGTTGAAGCTTATGTAAGTGCATATATGATAAGAAGTTGATTTTATATTGCATTGCATGCATATTTATGATGTTTTGCACTTAGTAGAGTAGGTCCTGTAATTCAATTTGACTAATTTCCTAATGATAAATATATATAGCCTGTATTTATTATATTTTCTCATTTTTACTACAAGATTTTGAATTTTGATATCTTCACATGATTATCAATAATTTGACACTATTTACAAACATTCAACAAATTTTTTTTTAAAATCATCAACATGATCCTGGAATAGCCATAGTGGCTGTGCTATAAAAAAGCATGCAACATTTTTTTCTTAAGAGGTGTTATAAAGATTAAAACTAGCGGAGGCGATTAGTGTGTGCTGGAAACAAGTAGGCAATGGCCATGTTTGAGAAAAATGAAAGTGTACGGAGTGACAATATCTATTCTTTTATCAAAATGTTAATTTGGCTATTGACAATTACAAAACAAGTCTACATCAGCAGTGATGACAAGTGTGAGAAATGAAAAATTAGCGAATGGATAAAAAATGTGGTCACAATGTGGCTATACGAAAATATGAAAATTTGGTTTTTTAATGACATATTTTAGTACTACTGCCTAACTTTTGTTGTAGCTCACACTAAAAGCCATGACTTATAACTATGCTGAGCACGCAACTAGTGCCCCAAGAAATCATCAATGAAAATCTGCAACGATATAAGAAACATAATACTCGCTGCCCGCAAAATTCACAGTCATATTTTATTAAAAAACCGTAACCCCGATGCAAGAAATACGGCATAGAACTGCAAATAACAAATAGAAAATCTAATTGCTATTTATTATCAAGTTGTTTAAACAATACAAATATAGAAATAAATTTGTGACAACCTCAACATTTGCAGCCTGCACGCACCTTAAAAGCTGACACTACAAACCTCAATTTTGAAGTACATTCGCAAATGTGAGGCCATGACTAAGTAAGCAAATACATTGTATTAAAAAGAAGGCATAACAAGCTAAAATTTTGTATCAATGTTGCCATAATAACTTTTATCCGGAGTTCAACATCATAAGTCCTACGCATTGATGTAAGGGTAATTTGTGAAGCTCCTACGTTTTATATAACAACATCCCATAACTAACTTAAGATATGCGTAAGAAAAATTCCAAAGCCTAAAATTAAGAAAGCTAAAAGTCCACACATCCTTCATAGAACTATTATGATCGCTCTTTTTGTCAATTTTATATACTTAAAAGGCTTATTTGTTTGTACTACACGCCAAATCCTTGTCAATGGATTTGTGTCGTGCGATGCCTTACACGCTTGGTAGAAGTTATTTTACCTGATGAATTTAAAAGACGACCGCTTTGTGTTGAAATTATAACTGTTAAAGTATAAGGAATGACAAGCGGTGACAAGGAATGAAGAAAATATGGCAAATGAAATAATATCATCATGCCAAATGTCATTGGTCTCGTCTAATGAGATGTAGGAGCTATATGAGACTACTTTGCGATTTATGAGACATCGAGTTGGACATTTGAAGAAAAGAAGTCAGGGTTACAAGGCTTGAGTCGTGACTTATAATTTTAACGCAAAAAAATATAGGGTTTAAATCGCGGTGAAAGAGTTACAAACAATCGAAGTTATGGTGTGATTTGAAGACCCGTTGCCACTCTTATAAGCATCTTAGGAGTTTAAGAATAAATTATAGAGATGAAGAGGAACATTGAAAATGACGTTGTTAAGTTCTACATAATGTGCGGAAGAATAAAAAGATTCGGAATTTTTCATGAAGGAGTTATTTGGAGTTGAATAGAGCACATTTTTTTTAAGTCTGTAAGTGTATCACTTTGACTTTGGTGTATTAGACCATATCTTTAGCTTCGGTACGAGTTTTCAGCTTAGTTTTTTTAAGCAGATGGTTAGATATACTATCAAATTATGGGTTTAGTTATGTGGCGTTTAAAGATTTTTTTTAGAGCGATGAAGATTTTGGTATGAGGTTGTTTGTGAATAAGGTTTTTAAGAAACTGAAGGTATCTTGATGATATTTGAAGATTTCTATGGTATTTACAGTTGAGATTTTGTGTGTTAACTACTAATAGTACATTGGTTCTATTGGTAAAGTTCAAATGTATTTAAAAGTATTTAAAGGTTGAATTAACATTTGGATTAGTTTTATTTTTCAAGGTTTATAAATTTTACATCGTTTTCAAGGACAGTTGGATTTTTTTGTCCTACAAGTATTTGTATGTAGAAGTGATTGTCTTTTACAAAAGATAATTTATATACATATATTTAGAGTTTTATATTTCAAGAACTTGATTGACAAAAAGTGGCAGCTATAAGTCAAGTATTTTCTTGGGATACAAACTCCCTACCTTAATACGAGTCAGCTGTGGTATTTTTCTAGATAGTTGAGACCTCTACTTACATAACTTTCACAACAAACACTTATATTGTGTGTTTACATCAACATCTTATCGCATAAAATATTACAATGAGACAACTTTGGCGAAGACTTTAAATTGTTGAATTTATTAATTAAGAATGTCATCACCAAATCAATGTAATGCTTGAAGAGCTGCAACATACAAACTTCAAGCACAGTGACAAAATCCTGATTGAAGACATTTTTTTTTGTGCGAATGAAATTAAATCTTTTATTCTGTTCATTAGAGGAATCAACGCCACTATTCTAATTAAGACTCTTAACTTAATTATGTCCTCAAAACAGCTTGCCAAGAAGAGAACAAAGCACAAGACATTAAAAAATCTCTTACAACAGCATTTTAGAGGAGGTAAGAAAAATCAAAATTAAAGAAAAAAAATGAACTTGTCCGTGGTACTGCATGCGTCCCGTATCAGCTGACTAATCTTTGTAAAGACCATCCTATACATAGACACAAGGCTCCGCGGCAGATCCAACAAACTTAGACATCACGTCTAGACATTGCTCAAAAGTTTGTAGCCGCGTCTCTCCAGTGTTTTAACAAGATTTTGAAATAAATACCAAAATTAAAATATTTCCAATGTATTTTGTACATCTCAATAAATTAAAGTAGTGTACATTTGATAGTATAATATGATATTTTATTGAAAAATTAGTAATTTGATGATTATTATTAATCTAAAAATAAACAAGATAACCTTGACATTACATTGAGCCAAAGAAATGTATGTCATCGATGATAGAATTGAAGAAACCCAAGTAATGCAAATGACATTACGCCCAACCAAATTCAAAATCACTACCAAAACACAGATTATTTTCATATTGAGAGATATATATGTTATCGTTGTCAACATTTGATGGATGAATTTAAAAATACGGAGATGACATTAGTATTGAAGATAAGAATTGTTATGGAGAAATGTATTTGGAACACATGTTGATGGGCATTAAGTTCAGCATGCATGTGTTTGATTATTCAAGTTGCAGTTTAATAATGATATATCACATCTGAGTCGTTTGATAAACGATTGGAATAGCAAAAAACAGAATTTGTTGAATATAATGAAGCACATGTAAACATTGCTCTATCATTAAAATGTTATATGATTAAAGTACACAACGATAGCAAATGACATATTGAAGCTTCGAAATCTTTGATTGAAGCATGAAAAATTTAAACCCAAAGATATTGCACCTCAGAATCAACAATTTCTTTGTTTAATAGGATCAGCCACTCCTTTTCAAACTAGTGTGAGTTTCTTTTATAAGACAATATGTATATTAAGGAAATGTATGAATGTTTATAAAAAGTTTGCTTATAAAATTGATAACAAAATATTTGATTCTATACTTGCTTAGAAAAATAATGACATAATATTTGATTTTATACTTGCTTATCAAAATAATAACAAGGAATGACAAACAATGTGAGGTTGCAGAAGCATCACGTAAGCGCCATAGCAAGAAAAAATTGCTTTTAAAGAAAAGAAAGACAATATAATTCAAAGAAATTTAGAGGTTTTCAATCATTAAAATTAAAAGAACAGAAAACTTATTTGCCACACGATTATTAAAATTGAATCAAGGCAAAAACTACCAACATTTATCAATAAATGGATGCAAGTAAGAAAGATTAGTGAGCTACGAGTGCCAAAGATACACATGACAAAATTGTCAAAGGAGTTGAATTGTGCAATGGCTTCATGGATAGTAAAAATAATGCCTGTAGAATTTGTTTGTAAGATAAAACTTGTTCGCTACTCCAATAAAAAATGGAACTGTGTAGCCTAGATTTATGTTATTGTGGCATTCTTAAGTATTTTTTATTTTTATTTTTTTCTAAATTCATTTTAGCCTATGAGATTCAAATTATTTTTCTTCTAAGTAGTGAAAAAGACGTTATAATTTCTAATAAAAATTTGCAATGTATTTATAAGTTCTCATATATTTTATGGTGAAGCATTTCCAATAAAATATGTAAAATTCATTTGTTCTTGTTTCATAGATAATGTGGGTGAGTTAAGGCTTGTCCATTTCCATTAAAACATAAATGGAAATATTTAGTTTTTAAAAATACTCTATTTTTACCCGCATATTTTTTAGTATAGAAGTTTGTAATTACTGCCTTCCAATACAAGATTGTATGATTACTATCTTAATAAACATTACTTTTTTTTGCTCTTGACAATACATGTTTTTGTAATATGAAGCAAAACACATACAGTGGCAATCAAAAGTCTTCCGACAGTGAACCACCCCCCTAACATGTGTTGATTGTAGCTTAGTTTGTGGATAAGCAAGAGAATTTTTGGGCAAGTTTTAATTAGTACACCACATGGCAGCTAATCAACATTGACTCCCTCAAAATTTGCCACTTGTAGAGATTATACATGCAAAAATCATGAAGAGCTTTATGTTTTGGATTTTTTTTGTAAGATTAAGAGAGGCCTTAGATGATTTTCTATGGTGCCTAGAAGGTATGAGAATCAACGTAGAGCACTTCTGGAGATGTTTGAGCTAGGCAACTCATATGGTGAGATTTTAGTAGTTTTGGGCATTCTTCGAAGCACTTCATTAGCTTCATTGTTATTATACAATCGTTCTTTAAGAATAGCATTGACTCGACTTTGTTGTATATTTACAAGTGGGTTCCACTTGTTTCTTAGTCAAGGGGTATTTGTAGACCGCTTACTACCTCTTGGTGTACGAGGTTATGAGTCATTTATTTCTTTTCTCTAAGTCTAGATTGCTAATAGTGTGTAAATGTGTATTATTTTATTGTTTAATAGAGGTAACGGTGGTGGTTGTGTCACCGTTACTCTCGAGTTGTCTCTAAATGTGCACTCTCACCTGATTAGCACGATGTTATCTTGACACGATGCGGTTGCGCATGACAACTTCTTTTGACGTAGTGCAAAGGTTTTGTGAGAGAGAGAGCCTAACAGACAAAACTTCACCCGATAGACCTAGAATTCTTGATGAACGAGGTGATCGTCACATTATAAGGAGATTAAATGATCCAAATACTTATACAACGACAACTATAGGAAGAGTGTTACGATATGAGGGCTTGCGATTGAGTGATAATACAATTAAAAGGAGTCTTCAGAGGCCAAGGTTGAGAGTATGTGTGAAGACCAAGAAGCCACTTTTGACAAAGAAACATTGAGCACGGCGTTTGCAGTGGGCAAATAAGTACAAGCATGCAGATTCGGAGTTATGGGCTTATGTCATTTTTTCTCATGACTCTAAATTCAATATTTTTGGCTGAGATGGACGTCAGTATTGTTAGAGAAAGAGTGGAGAACGTCTTTTAGATGAGCATGTGCAATCTACAGTCAAACATGGAGGAGGAAACATAGTGGTTTGGGGTTGTATGAATTGGGAAGGAGTTGGCAAGCTTCGTTTGATTGAAGGAAAGATGGATAAATATTTATATCGCGATATTTTAGAGACAAAACTTATGGGCACTAAGGATGAGGTTATTTTCCAACACGACAATGATCCAAAGCATACTGCACATCATGTTGTAGATTGGTTACTTGCTCAAAAATTTTAGCCTATTGGACACCCTCCACAATCACCCGACCTCAATCCAATAGAACATCTTTGGAATGAAGTAGATCGTCTTCTAAAAAGGTCTAAGAGGAAATCCACTAGTAAAAGCGACTTATGGAAGAAGATCCAAGAAATTTGGTATAATATAGAGCTTGATGTTGTTAGGAAGATGATACGTTCTATGCTTCAAAGAGCTCTTGATGTCTACCAAGCAAAAGGTGGCTACACACGGTGGTAGTGTTTGTGAGTGCTTATGAGTTGAATCAGTGAGTTGAAGAGGTGTTTAGTATTCTTTAGTCTTATTTTCTACAGTCGATATGCAATAAAAATCAGTTTGACCGTGAAGAATCGTGCAGGCTTGTTGCACATTTGAATTATTGTGTGTTTTTCTAATTCATGTTTTCATTGAAAACTTTGTGCTTTATGCTTGTTGCAACTACATGTGCTTGTGGTTGTGTTCTTGCTATTTTATGAGAGTTCATGTAGATTTGGTGGCTGATTTTGTAAAAAAACTCCTCTTGTACAACTATTTTGGGTTGCCACTGTACATGTAAACATCTCCACACTCAATTTCATTTGGATATTTGATTTCATCTGGAATATTTAAATCTCTTCAATACTTCATGAACAATTCTCTGTTGTTATTTAGAATTTGTAATATTTTTGTTTTCTTGAAATCATAAATATTTCCATAATCCATATTGTCCTATAATAAACATTGGAAATGAATAAAACTAGTGGCATAATGTCTTTATAGTTGTAATGATGTCACCTGAGGATTTACTTCAATGATACATTTTTTTTGGCACTCAAATTGAGCTCCTTCAATACCAAAACACATTTGAGCGTTGTGAAGGTGATTATGAACTTTGTTCAATGCTCTTAAAATAGGGTATAAACCATCATTGTCTTCATTAAATTAAACAATTATATTTAGTATCATGTAAATGGTACTCATGTAGAATAAATCTAAAATAAAATAAATAGAAATTAGTGGTTAGTGCAATGTCCATATAATTAAAAAAATTATATACTAAATTATCATCTTGGAATCCATGTCGCCATATATATAGACTCCACCACATGCTCCAAAATAGACTCATTATATACACCATATTTTATTGAATTGCCACCATGTTACTAATAAAGATTTCACATCTTAAAGTGTTTGATGGTTCAACCATGATTGCAAGTATATGAATAATAGAGACCTTAAACATCAACTAATACTAATCTAACTTAAATAAATTGATCTTCTTAACAAATACTTGAAAAACCCATTGTAAAATGCAAGCACTAGAGTATGTACATATGATATTTTTTGGCTTTGAAATATAAATGACAAGTTGTTGAAGTTGTTGCCTTTGTTTTTGAACAATTTTGAGTAACAATTTTGAAGGCTTCATGAGTTTTTTACTATAAAGTTCTTTTGTAGCTTTAAATTAGCTACATCATATTTTTTTTAACATGTTCAAAGCTATAGAGTGCATACCATCAAAAATCAAGTTCGTGGCAATGTCAAATTCATGTAATTGATTAAGTATTCATAATGGTGATTCTTTTGTTGTTTCTACAAAAGTTATTAGGGATATTTCAATTAACAATGCATTTTTATTCATATAAAGTAATGCATATCTTATTATATGATGAATGTCTTTTAGATATATAAAGATTATGACGCTGGAATTTTGCATGCCTTATGGATAGACTCAGAAATATGGCGTATATATGCTTATGAACATAATTTAGGTCATGATTATGATACACTGTAAGGAAATGATAGAAATGACAATCAATTTATCGATAATTTTTTATGGTTTGGATGTAGAAAACTAAAAACTTTAGCCTCATTTGCTGCAACTCTACAAAAATACATCAATACTAGATGTAGACCACAACAATGATTAATATTCAATGGTATTGAAAAATAAATCATGATAAGGGAACATTGACGTCTTATGTAGATAGAATGTTTTATGGAAGTTCTTCTAAAAATGCTCTACGGTAGTTGAAATCATAAGTAGAAACTAAAAAATAATTCCACTGGGGGAACCTACTTTGATTTTAATTGCCAATGTTTTAATTGGAGATTTGAAAAGTACTTTGACATTTGAAAAGTACTTTGACCTTTCTAGTACTAAATGCATCATTTGAAGCTATTGGAAAGACCACCAACCCCTTGAAAAAAATTTGAGCATCTTATCTCATATACAATCCAGATGAAGGGTCTTTATAATTTTAAGACAAATGTGCTGGATATAATGGATATATTGAACGGAAGAAGGTCATTTCACAAGATAAAGATAATATGTAGGATAGTTCATTCAATCATTATTGATGAAGGCAATTTTTTCAAAAATGTGTTCATAAAATATTGAAAACATGGTATTTTTAGAGTTGAACACATGACAACTAATGGTGCAACTTTATGAGTGTTGGTTTGTTGTCTAAGATCCAATATTGATGGAAATGAAAAATATGGAAATGAAGATTTCAACAAGATTTTTCAATTAATGCAACAATGGATGAAAGCAAAACTTTGTTAAGAATTAAACTATTGTAACATAAAAGTTATTTAGTTTTTCTTCACAATCTATACTCCATTGATTAAAAACTACTAAGATGAACTTTTTGATAATAGAGTTTTCCTGAAAGTAAGGGATCTTTCATCCCAAATCTTAGAGTCTTCTGTTAGTAACTGGTACCACATGCACATGGTCACTTGGCTTGGAAAAGGTGTGGGAGAATCACCATTCAACTTTTTGGGAACTTGGGATACGAGGGGGAGCTTTAGCATGCATGGGGTAGGGCCCAAGAGCATTGATTGCCATGCATGTCATTGGTGCATAAAAATAGAGAACGAGGGTTTTGGGTCTATTTTTGTGCATAAATTTTTTTCGTCATGTGTGGCACCATATTCCTATTGGCTTTTGGGCCTTTGGAAAGCACTTACAAGAAAACTTAAATGGAACCGTAGGATCTTCTTTTCAACTTCAATGAAATGATGTAGGAAAGTATTTGTGAATATTGACCGTGCGGATCTCTATATAAAACAACTATAGTAACTGGTACCATAGATGTCTAGGTGATATCTGCCCTATTAGGCGGCGATGCATGGCATCACCTAGTACGGAATTGGAAGTAAGGTAGAGGCACCCAATTCCGATCGCTAGAGTATGCATGGCATGGTGCATGAAAATGACAAATGCATGAAATGGTGCATGAAACGACCCAAATCGATAACTCAAAATCTGAAAACTCGAGTCATTATCGGCATTAGGTCATAAAGTGTGCAATTTGGATTCCTCCATTTCAATTGAGCTCTCATTGGTGGCCTTGCCTCAAAAGTTGAACAAGGTCAATCGGCATTGGGTACCTTCCATGAGTTGGTTATCCATGGCATGTCTTCTCTCTTTTTACTTACTCTCACTTCATGGCATTAGACAAAGGAGGGCACTAAATCTCACCTACTCTACAGTTTGATTATGGGATCCCATGGTTTCTGGGCTTTTAAATTCTATATCAATTCCAAATCTTTGAGATTAAATTTGAAAAAATATTTGTTGAGTTTCATTTCTAATTTTGCATCTTCCTACATAAATGTTTTTGACATACAATGTCATTTGAGTCCCCAACTAGCTTAAGTGATTGGAATTGGGTGCCTTTACCTTACTTGCAATTCAATTGGTCTAAAGCCTCAAAAATCGGCCTTGGTTAGCCTCTCAGATATCACACACGGACCAAGGGTCGAGAGGCCAAGGGTATCTAAAATGCCTACATGACAATACTTTTTGGAGGTTTTGGCGCCAAGAGTTTGGTCCCTCAAGAGAAGTTGGGGTTTCTAATCTCGTTCGGACCAAACTCTTGCCGAGGTTCCGAGCATTTTTTAGTTTCCCTCGGAATTGGGTGCCTCTACCTTAGTGGCATGACGAGATGTGTTGTCTCGATGGGCGTGCAGGTCGAGGGCGAGAAAATGCACGCAATGGAGCAAGGCGGAGATCATAGAGTGGATCTACATAACTATTGGCACAGGCCAGGGATGGGTGCTGGCGATTGTGGAGGCCGTTGTTGTGTGCGTTGTGTGTATACAGTAGATCGTAGCTTGGTGGTAGCGGCAAGCTGCAAGAGAGGAGAGATGCGCGAGCAACAACCTTGTGTTGCAGCGAGTCGGTGCAACAGACTAGGCATGGATTCTCCGCTTGGGTGAAGTTTCGTCAACTCCTAGACAAGGATTTGGTGCAAGCACTTTTGATGGATTCATCTAGGTGCCTTTTCAGTGTTGTGTGTGTCATTCTTAGTACACTAAAATTTATGATTAATGTAGTATACACTAAATGCAAACCCATACACCAATTGCGAACGGGGCATTTAGTGTAGTGACAAAACCCTACACTAAATGCCGACTACTACACTATTTGTCAATTTTAGTAAAGATTTCTACATAACTTTTTCACTTGTGCACGTTTAGTGTATCAATAGTAGAAGTATTAAAAAAGGTCCAGCAGTCGAGGGCTGTTACAGTATCTTATCAGCAGCTTTCAATTGGCCACAACTCATTCATTATAAACCCGAATTGGACATATGAGGTGTTTTTTTGGCATCTACAGAAAATGTAGATGCTAAAAAACACCTCATTTGCCCAATTTGGACAAATTTTGAATGAGTTATGGCCATTTGAAAGTTGCAAATGAAGAGAAGCATGGGCTGGAATGATTGGGGGATTGATTGGGGTTTGAGTGAAGGTTACATAAATGACATTGGTAGCTAACACCAATTGTCAACTTCTTTACAAATAGTGTACTAGGGTAAGTACACTATTCGTGCCACTACACTAAACATAAATTTTAGAGTACCGTATACTTAATATGTTCTTTGGTGTGAATTTCAATCCAACTCTTGTTCATGAGATACTGTGCACCTCAGAGTAATTTATCATAGAGCTTTCTAGAATGTAACATATTTATTCTCACAAAATTTCATGTTTTAACCCTTTAGCGCCCAGGAAGCCCGAAATGGGACTCCGGAGGTGCTCAAACTCAATTTGCATGAAATCCATGAGGAACTAGGCTTCGAGATACAAGGTTCAGATTTGCGCACTCGTTACACGAACACTCTCCAACAATGAGATCATGATTTGGATTTATAGAACTCTTGGAAAAGCTAGGAATACAACACAAAATATACCAAATACACTCAAATACAGTGAATACAGTGAATACTATGCCACATACTATGTTGTATTTCACACACATGCACATTGATTTTGGTCTTAAATTTTGATTGAACTTGGTCTTTAAGACATTCTTCATTGTTTTGTGATTGTTGATCTCTCTCCTCACATACGAAACTTCCGTTTTGATTCGTTTAAGGTTGGAACATTTTTGTATACAACCAAGTAGAAAAAAGAAAAAAAATCACCAATAATTGGGTATAAATATTTTCTTCACATGTAATACGTCAATGCGAAGCTATCAACCTAGTGCACATGTGAACCGCTCTAATTCAAAGTCATTTTTTTTTTACAAAAATCTATTGATAGTTAAAGTAGAACACCCTCCAAATTCCACAGTTTTCACTACCAATATACGGTAACTTTAAACACTATAATCTATTCCATCAACGGTTGGATGTTGTGCAAAATTTCCCCAAAGTTGAGATCATGGGTTAAGTTCAATTTTGTAAGGTTAGATATTAATATTAGTCATTGTATTTCCATCAATTCCGGTTCAAAGAAAAAAATCAGCAGAATTCTTGGTTTTTCCAGAAACATCCCTGGGTGCTAAATGGTTAAACCTACTGTGAAGACTGCATTTATGTCGTCCTTGTATACTTCTCTTCATCAGCAGAAATAATCACATGCATGCATATGAATGTTGTTTTTCAGAGATGTCTTTGAATATGAAGGATGATATGTATGAGGTACTCTGTAAGTGAGTGCAATCGAAATTTGGACAATTCTGACATCTTGGTTGACATTTGTTGTCCGATAAACACAACACAACTCTGTGGAGGATATATGATGTGGTCAATGTCTGTGAAGGAGCAGGTAGATATGATACTACAGTCTGCTCTCTATAAATGTTACCTCTATAAGTGTTACCTCTATAAGTGTTAGAATCGCATAAGTGTTACTAAAAATCTCGCTCCCGAAAAAAACCTCAAAATTAACACTAGTAAGTGTTATATGTTAAGTGTTATAACATGTTCCGCTCCCCCCTTTGATAAAATGATTCTATAAGTGTTACATTTGGCAAAAACATCATAATAGAACTTGTTTTAAAAAATTTAAATTACTTCACATGAATATATACCATATCTTTTGTGGAACTTGAGAAGATTTGTTCTTTTAAAAAAGAATTTGTCATGATTCTTCCAGCAGTATCTGGAGGGGCATTGTAGGCCATATTTGAGAAGGGTATCGCAGGCCATATAGTGAGTTTTTATTTATATATATATATTTGTTTTTTAAAATTTTCGTGTGGTTGTTTGCATGCAAGAGGCATGCCGTCGACCCCATCATGGATGCATGGCCTGTCAGGCTAAGGTTTGATTGCTGGTTGTGACTGTTTTTTTTCCTTTTTTTTTCTTTTTTTTTAAAAACTTCCAAATGGGTGCATGCCTCGTCGGCTTTCACTTTTATCTTCAGACCTAAAAGATAGCGATGTTATGGACGCTCATGAGTTCATAAACTATGAGGTAGACTTTGATTTAAATAATCCCTATGAACTTACTGAGGAGGATATCCTAGACATGCTTCCTTCTGAAGACTTGGAGATTGTTGCACATGAGGTTATTAATGATACGGTAGACGAGGTGGTTGGATTTGACACTGTTGAAGGTGCACTTCATATTGTGGAGAAATTCCTTCAACTAAGATCACATGATGTTTCATCACGCATCAACTTGGTTCAAACTCTTATGCAAGATGTGGCAATTGCCCATATGAAAGATACCCATCAATCCACTATGGATTCTTTCTTCAATAAAGCTTAGATAAGTTGAATTTAGTTGAGTTTAGTTGAGTTTAGATGAGTTGAATTAAGTTGCATTATGGTTTATATTTTTTGTATTTTCAACTTTCATATTCTCTATATGTTATGGATTTTTCTTTGAAGTCTTACAAGTGTTATTTCATTAAATGTTATTAATCATCACTATCAAGTTTCATAAGTGTTATTTCTTTAAATGTTACTAACCATTGATATTGTATTTCATAAGTGTTATTTTTGTAAGTGTTACTAATCGTCGGTATCTAGTTCTATAAATGTTATATGTTATAACTTCACAAGTGTTACTAGAAATCCCGCTCCCAAGGAGAACATTTATAGAGAGCCGACTATACAGTGACAAACAAAACTGAGTACAGCTTTTACTCACTTCCATTCAAAAAATCATACCATGAATATAGGTGGGCAAAACTGAAATGTGTACAAATCAAAGTTGTAGTACATGATGTATTACACAATGCTGGAAAGTTTGAGGTGGAGTTGAATTGTGGTTTGGAAGATATCAAATGCCAAAATAGAGTGCCTTCATACTCACTTTTGTTCAAGATTTTTATGAGAGCTTTCAAAATATACAGAATTTAGAATGAAGCCAATTTTCTTTAGTGTTGTCTTTATGGTATTGTAAACCATCATCTTGAACATGTGTATGCCTTTCATCAATGGAAATCAACCTTTGTGTGCTTGAGATAAATCTCAAATTGTGGAAAATAGATGTTTTCTTGTGAGAATGGCATTTGATAATCCTTTGTAGAATTGATAGCATGGAATATTAGTGGACATCATAAGTGACAAACGTGAATCAATATTGGCCATTATTGCATGTATTTCATTTTGTATTTGAATTTTTTTAGTATTCAATAAACTCCTTTCTAAACTTGATTATTTATTTTGGAATGATGTGATGGTTTTCTTCTTCGACCAATTTTAAGTGACAATGCTCATCAATGGAAGCTTTCCATCCACCACTTTGATTTCACTTACTTGCATTTTGATGACTTCGTATCATAAAATACTCGACACTCCATTTGGCCCCTTCTTTGATTTTCATACCAAAAATAGTTTTAATTGCATTCTTGGTATATATTGATGTTCAATAAGAAGAATAACACTATACATTGCATATATTGGGGACTAAACTATTTCAAAATACTTGCACCAATTCAAGTTTACACAAATTATAGTGGTCCACCTCAATTCTCAATTTACATCAAATCATGTACCTCATCAAATAGTGTGGAATGTTTCAAAATTGTTGATACAAAATTAACGTGGATTGATAAAGAGGTGGAGGTGAATGGCAAGGAGTGGGAAGATATTTGGTAGTGAGTGGCAGTGAGGTGGCAATGAGGAGCGTGACACATGCTAAAATGTGTCCACCATAATTCAGTTCCAAAACCAAAATTGATGTCGTCCACATCATTTTTCATCCGCATTACCAATACATCCACACTATATTTGGTGTTTAGTGTACACTAAATACTGAATATAGTGTGGATTCATTAGAAATGTGAATGAAAAATAACGTGTACCACAACAATTTTGGTTTCGGAACAAAATTAAGGTGGACGCAATATAACATGTGTCACGCTCCTCATTGCCACCTCACCGCCACTCACTACCAAATATCTTCCACTCCCCACCACTCGTCGCCACCTCACCACCACTCACCACAACCTCTCCATCAATCCACATTAATGTTGTGTCAACCATTTTGAAACATCCCACACTATTTTCTAAAGTACATGAATTGATGGAGAATTCTAGTGGACCACTTAATTTGCATTTAGAGGAATCAGTGTAGGGAATTTGAAATAGTCTAGTCCACAAATATATGCAGTGTTTGGTGTAGTTGAAAGATAACTGCAGTGAAAGTGAAAAAATTGTCCTGCAACGAGACACTTGGACAAAGGTTTGAAACCTTATCTGAACGCCAGTCCGAGATTCGATGTTCCGAAGTCGGACAGATATTTTTCACGTCGGAAAAGAGTGGATGTAAGCTCCATGAATTCATCGCGATATCCACAGCACAACTTGGACGGGGAATTCCATTTCAACGCCGCACCAGCGACGGACCCATGCTTCTTTGCTTTGCCACTAAATCTAGCACCTTCTCCATCGGATAGGTTTGGATTTCCGAAGCCTCAACACTGATATCGTCTCGCATTTGGAGCTGAAGATGGCTATGGCGGCAACCATGATGTCGGCAACAGCTCTGCACCAGGCTCCCTCCACTTCCCTAGTAAGTCGAGTTCGTCTCCAGCCTTATCTTCAATATAGATGTTCACTTGGAAACAGTGAGTTCTTTGTACGTGCTTCTCCTTTGTGAGAAGGTGGAGTAACAATGTGACGATAAGGTTTAGTTTTTTGTCTAGTTCAAGTACACAGTTATGCTTTTGAAACTTCAGACATTGCAGTTGGTTATCACGAAACGTATGAGCAATTATGGCTTCAGAAGAAGAGGAATATGGAATGAGATTGACTTAATTGCGCGACTCTTCTGGTGATTTGGGTCTCTTAACCATGTCCTAGGAAGCGTCTTTTTACACAGGAACCTGCCTAAATTGCACTAATTTTGCGCCAAACCCTCCTTTTATTTTTATTTTTATGGGTAATCTTTGTGGCAGGTAGAATATGGGATTTCTTTAAATTGTATATGGAATTTAAATCTCCAATCGCCACTAGGTCGGAGGTCAAAGAAGAGTTTAGATCAGGGAACTATTTGTTTATTTGTTTCGTAGCAAAAGTTCAATACATGGCACGCTCTTCTCCTTTTTTAACATATTTACTATTCCCATGAGACGCTTAGAGTTAAATGTATTGCCCCTTCCTCTTAAGATACTTCGTCGTAGGCTTCAGGTTTAGGTTATTTAGGTTTTAGTGATGTATTCAGTTGCACTATCTCCAACGAATGCGGATCTGTTGGCTCGCATTTCTCTCTATTTCTTCACAGTATCTGAATTGATTAAGCAGTCATTTGACATGGTAGCCTGACTGATTTCTACCTTCAACTGCATTAGGATAATGCAAGTAACTGCAAACTGGTATCTTGTGATTTACTTTCATCCATGGTTTTTATGGCAGCGTCTGTCCGGAGATGGATTACGCAATGCTCCTCAGTGTAGTTGCGGAAGATCAACGCTCTTCGGTGCTCCCATCTTGAGGTACATGTTTGATGCTGAAGATGTAATCCACGTGATCAAGAAAGTGCACGACATAGTAGAGTCATTTGTAAAATCTTCTGCTTTTTCACCCATTCTCTCACCTACAATTTCTTCTTCTTATCCTCATTTATGTCAATGATTAAAACATATACTTTAGCTCTATTGATTGTTTTGATTGGAGCATGGGCTTTCATGTAAGTACCACAGATCATTTCTACTCGTGAAGCAATTTCTTGAGTGTTCAAACTAAAAATAGATGTAGTATTTCAATCTTTTGTAGATGAATATAGAAACTTTCTATGTGTATTCTATGGCGAATTTTCTTTTGGGGCTTGATGAGCGATGCACACTTTTTTCCTCATGGGCACTTAGCGGTTAACAAATACCTCTAGGGATGTAAAGATGTTTGATGTACTTGCTCTCTCTCGCTCATATGAAGGTGGTGTGTACTTTGTTGCAACAGGGTTGAACGCCAAAGCCGTTCACTGCGCCAACGAGGACCTGTTCAGCCTTCTGCTGTCAAGTATGAATATAAGTCTTCCCAAAACGCTTCTGATCTCAGCCAAGGTACTCATTTTTTAATGCCATTGTGACAATGTGTCTAACCTCCGTTTCTCAATCTGTGAACATGGTCGAGAGTGCCTGGAAATTACTAGTTACGCACCTTCTGAAAGGGGATGATCGGAGTTGGTTAGAAGAAGCCAGCAAAACTGAGTCACTGATATAAATTTGAGCTGGAGTGCATTTTACTTGGCACTCTTAACACCTACGTGCCCATTTTAAAAACAGATATGGCACTTTAGATACATAAGAATTTGAATTCATTTACCTTGTATTTCCTTCCTGCATTAGCGTTGACGTTGTTTGTCTTTGGTGATGTAAATATGGGACAGCTCCTCTCGCTAGCAGCGGCAACTTGTCATTGATCAAAGATGCCAAAATCGAGGCTCAAGCTCCTCAAGATATGAAGCTTAAAGTAAGAACCTCTTTTTATCACATGTAGAATTCTTACTAACTTAAAAGCATATTAGAGAGTGCCAAAAACTTTTGATTGATTATATATGTTGTGGTGTGGATGCAGCTGAGGGTAGAATTGCCAGGCAAGGATACACAGAAGGCTTTTGACTCAGTTGTGCGAAGTCTTGCTAAGAATTCTCCACCAATACCTGGTTTTCGCAAGGCAAAAGGAGGTATAAATTTCTTCAACCCTCTTAAAACCGTTTCATGATTGAACTCATCCGCAGATTATGGACCTTTCTGTGGCCGCCATACGCATATCTAACATGGACCAAGTCGTTAATATTATATGATCCACCAGAGTAAAATAGTATGTATTCTGCTTTTAGTTCTAACATGCTATGTCTTCAGAGACTACTGAATTTGTGTGGTGTTGTGTGCAACGTTTTCTACTTGGCTATCAGGGAAAACATCCATCGTAAGTTCTTGACACCAAGCACAGGGTTTGTTGTTATTTGTGGTTCTGTAGTCTTCCAGGGCCAACATCTTGGTAACTAGTTTTATGTGTCTCACATTCCGTAAGTAGTAGTATTTTCTAATAAGTAATCAAATCAAAAGCTTGCTATTCCCTCCGACCAATAAATAGTGATCTATCTAACAAATTCTACTTGACGTCTGATGTGCCATTATGGTCCTGTATCTTACAAAACCTTTGTGAACAGGTCCCCGCAAGTGTGTTGCTGAATATGATGGGAGTTTCAAGAGTACGGAAGTTTGTGATTGAGGAGATAGTGCGGACGGTTTTAGTCGAGTATGTTGAGAAGGTACACAACTCTTGAAGGTGCTATTTCATAATGTAACTTATCGCTCTTTTTTAGGTGGTTTAGACCACCATCACCACTCACTTCTCCCCCTTCCTTTTTATGCTGTGGGCAGGAAGGAATCAAAGCCAAGAAGAACCTCGCCACTGACAAGACTGCGGATGAGTTGAATGCTATCTTTGAGCCTGGACAAGATTTCGGCTTCGATGCAACGCTTGATCTGGAGGAAGATTCAGGTGACGCAGAAGCAGCCAAGCCTGAAGCGGAAGCCTCTGAATCCGAGGTCGTCAGCGCGTAAGCTAGCACTGATGATTCTTTATTCCTAGTACCGTTTTTAGAGAGATGCATCTTGAACATTTCATTCTTTCGTGTATGTCGAAGTGTGAGTCGACTTTTACACCTTTTTATTCATGTAGAAAGTTTATATTCTTTTGAGAGATGCTTCTAGCAACGCGTATTCTTCTTCTCAAAAGTCCACATTGTTGTAGAGACTCTAACGTTCCAATCACATTCTTGCTGTAAATAACTCCTTGAATTTGTACAAGGTAACTTTGGTAGCTCTGACTAGAGTTATTACGTGTTAGGTTGGGATGACGTGCTATGAATGTCTTTGACAACTATATAAAGAGAGCACTCAACTTGCTCCGGACTTTTTTATTTCCTCTGGAAATGTTTAATATTTCTTTTTTAAGAAAAGATAAACACTCCAAATTTGATGCAGGCTCCTCTGCCTGTCACTTTGGATCACTGGAAAAACACTGTAGTCAGCCCTTTTTGAATGTTAATGGTCGCGAGCGGAAAAAATTGTAACACATCAAAATAACACCTCTCAAGTTTTCATCCAATATTTTCATCTACCAAGACAATTTTCATCCCATACCATCACCATAAACCCCTACATTACCGCCCTTACTCCTATCTACTACCCCATAAATTCTCCAGTTTTACCAACTTTAGTGCCCACAAGATCCAAAGTGGGATTCTAGAGGTGTTAAAACTCAATTTGCATGAAATCCATGAAAGGTTGTAAAATGTAAAGTTTAGATTTGCGCACACATTATATGAACACTCTGCAAAAATCAGATAATGATTTGGAATTATAGAACTCTTGGAAAAGCTAGGAATACAACACAAAATACATCATATATGTTGAATTTCAATGAATACCATGCCACATACTATGTTGTATTTCATACACATGCAAAATGATTTTGGTCTTCAATTTTGATTGAAATTTTTCTTTCAGAGATTCTTCATTGTTTTGTGATTGCAGATCTCTCTCATTGCATACAAAACTTTTGTTTTAATTTGTATAAGTTTGGAACATTTTTGTATACAATCAAGTAGAAAAAGTAAAAAATCCATCAATAATCATGTACAAATTTTTTCTTCACGTATGATATGTCAATGCAAAGCTATCTAGTGCACATGTGAACCTCTTTTATTCAAAGTAAAAAAATTCTTGCAAGAATCTATTGATGGATAAATTACTATACCCATGAAAGTCCACAATTTTCATTTCCAATATACGGTACTTTTAAACACTATAATCTATTCCATCAACCATTAGATGTTGTGGAAAATTTCCCCAAAGTTTAGGTCATGGTTCGAGTTCGAGTTTAGGTTGGATATTAAAATTAGGCATTATAATTCCATCAGAGTAGGTTCAAAGAAAAAAATCAACACATATCTTGGTTTTGGAGAAACATGACATGGGCGCTAAAGGATTAACACTTGTAAAAGTGAAATTGATAACAGTGTGAAATATGTCATAACACTCAACATATAACATTTAATAATGTAAATGTTTAGGGAGCGTAATCTCCATAACATATATGAGAATATAGCATACAAGTGGAACCGCCATCGTAACCAACAGGCCAAGAGCACTTCCGAGTTAAGTAAACATCCGTAGATGAAAATTTCAAATCACTTCACAAATTACATCATTGTTGGAGTATTGAATTTATAAATGCCTACAATTATCAAAGGACTTTGTGGTTAACAACACTGCGCATCTCACCTTTTTTCATTTTGATCCAATTCGCTTGCCAAAAGCATTGAAACATTTTCAAAAGCCGTTGCAAATGAAAATGCAACTTACAATTGCCCATGTGAAATAATATCTTTTGTCAAGTAGACACCAATGTTGGTAAGCGTTTGTCCCTGCAACTTGTTGATAGCCATGGCATATGCAACACGAATTGGAATCTGCCTATGGCGTATTGGGAAAGGAAGCCCAACGCACTTTGTAACCAAAGGAATCTCTGGTGTGAACACAACGTACCCCGCACGGTCTCCCGTAAGGACTTCCGCCTCAATCACTCGGGCCGAGCACCAGCATACAATCAATCTTGTGCCATTGTGTAATGCATTTGATGCATCAAGATTGCCGAAAAGCAAAACTAGTGCACCAACTTCGAGCATAAGCTTATGAGGATGTCACCCACTACCTTCCAAGGTATTCAAAAACTCACTTGAAATCATATTGGTGCCATCTTCATCGTCCACCGTGTCAATACTCAAACAAATTTGAGTTGCCCCAAGAATCATGTCAAGCACAAAAGCAATTACTTTAGCCACATCATCGTTGTGTGCCGCAAGAATAGCACGGCTTCCAAAAAAGTCCTTTTGACCGCAACCAATCAAGATATCAGGGTAAATTGCCTTGATCATGCCCTTCATAGTTTGATCGGGCAATACCATATTATAGGGACAACAAACATAATCTTCATGAACATTGTCCAACTTGCCTTCTTTGAGCACAAGAAGTCAATCCGCAAATGTACAATTCTCCATGTCAGCAAGGGTTGTAGTGGCTGCAACAACATGGATATTTTGGCGTATTGTGCAAACCTCAACTTGTCCCCATATATAAGACTCCTTAATTGATGTTGCAACAACGTCTGGCTACAAGCCTTTTGGAGCAAGATGGAGAATCTGCCTAAATTGCCCCACATCACAAAAGTGATTCCTTCAAAGGGTAAATTATGTCTAATTATGCCACAAAGAGTACGGTCGACAGCTTCAAAAGCAAGCTTGTTGGCTATAGGTGCCTCCTCCCAAAAGATGAGCTTTGTGTGCCATATAAGTTCTTCCAAATCACTTTGACTACGATTGTTGATTACAGAAGTTAGGTCCAAGTCCATCGGAATTTTAAATCTCAAATGAGCAGTCATGCCTTTACGTAGCAACGATACGGAAATTGCGGATGATGCAACTGTGAGCGCAATCCGATTTTGGACACGCATGGACTTCAGGATGAGATTCTCTAAGTACGTCTTTCCAATACCACCCGATCCATATTTAAAGTAGATCTTGTCGGAAATATCAAGGGCAATTGACTGCACGGCCATGTTGTAAATGTTGTCCTGCTCCTTGTCAACATTTCCACTTCCACTTGTTGTTGAACCTCTTCCATCATTTGTGAGGCAATATTGTCGAGCTGCTCCAAAATCAATGGATTTCCCTCCAAATCTTCCAGAGCAAATGCAGGTTGCGGCAAATTGAAATTTTCCAATAGCTTGTCAAATGTTGTAAGTAGTTGAGCAATTAGGTTCAATGCAAGACTCTAACTCTGCTCTTCAGAGGGTTGATCCACTCCATTCTGTTGTAACCAACGGAAGCAATCATCTGACAAACTTTCACGAAACTGCATCCATAGCCGTCATGGGTCAGCCAGGAGTCCATGCAACAGGATAATTACAAAAAGTGAACGCAGCTGACTGCGCAATTGCATCACTACAGCTTCACGGAGGTATTGCTCCCACTCTACATTGTTCTCGTAAAGCCCACGCACAACATGTGCAACCTTGAAGGTATTATATGCAACATCTTGAAATGTAAGCAAGTCTTAAAAAGATGTTGCGCCTTACACCATCAAAAGGGTCCAAGGAATATCTCTCCCCCACCGATGGACTAACAAAGTAGAAACGCCCTATTGCAGATCCCTTCTTTTTGATCACCCATATCTTATGTGGCTGCCATGTGAAGCACAAAGGAAAGTCCACATAAGATGTCTCTTGGGCAAATGGATCGATCGGTTTGCCTCAAACCACTCAGTCAAAGTTGTCGTCCTGGCTCTATACGCGTTGATAACATCGGCCAAATTCTCTTGTGCATTAAATGTAACACGATGTTCGTTGGAAAGATGGACGTATAGACGTTAAATTGTTGGTGAATCATCATACATTGGAAATCCAAATATCCTCCAAGCTGCCTCACATGTAGAAACATAGCGAGCATCAATGTATTGCTTAATCTCGTCGTTGCTTTCCAGGACCACACTTGCACAATTGTGACCTTTGTATATGTATTTAAATAGGTACTAAATAGCGGTGATCGACGAACATATCTTTTGGTAAAAATAAGAATTATTGATTTTATTTTGAAAATTTGAAATATATCTTCAAATACACAGATGGTGCAAATAGCTTATCTCGACATTTATGTGCACGTTATATTTGATACTAAATATAGGTTGTATGGGAAAATCCAAAGATTGTTATTATAATGATTTCTTTTGTATAGAAATGTGTGTCCGTTGTCTCTCCTCTTATATACGGGATAGCCATTTCTAAACGCAAATGTTTCTTTGGCAAAGTCTCAAAGGTACCTTTTGGTACATTTACCATCTTCCATGCATGGAGAGTATTGATTATGTGCACTGCAGGGCCCGTGCACCAAGTAGCGTATCACTGTCTCGTACGCCTCGGAATGAGTTTTTGGATTTGGAAGTTCCGTAACTACTGCTGTGTTTATCTCTTCTGTAGTTCTCAATTTTGACTCCTCATCGAGAATCAATAAAATGTACGCATAGGGTAGACCTCGTTTCTGAAATTCAATCATCCAAATGTAGCCCAACAGTTTGCCAAATACTTTGCGGTCCTTCAAATCCACCATAAATTCCTTAAGCTTCAAATTAAGTAGTTCAACCGGTTTAGTTCAACACACGCCCATGCATCCACCATGAACTGCAGTAGCAAGCGACTAGCATAGAATATGTGGTCGTTGCAATTGCATTGGTGAAGCGGATATGCGAAAAGTTGCATGTGCATCACCGTCATCAATCCGCCTTTGTCTCTAACAACATTTGGATTAGCTTCCGAAAACTCCAAAGCTTCAAATTTGAAGCCCTTCAATGGAATGTATTTATTCCATCCTTAATGTCCATTGGAAAATAGAAGTACGTAATGCAAGGGCAAATAAGTAGAGTGCAAAGCTGAGAGCTTGTGAAGAGGCCCACTAATACTCTTGACAATGACGTCCCGATCTTGCATATTGCCATCATTGCCATCACCAACGATAATTCCACCAACTTCGTCGGCTGTAGGAAAATTGTACGTTCAGCGATCCTGAGAATGCATAGTCAACAACCAAATTTTCAAGTCCACTGACAGCTATTGTATCAGTTGTTGACAAATATTTTTAAAAATCCTTGCATAAAGATTGAGCTACAGCAACATGTTTTCTAGCAAATCTAATTTATCACCATCCAGGCCTAAAAAAGTTCCCATTTGTCCATGTAAAGCAGCTTGCTTATCCACAATGTACAACTGAGAAAACTTCTGATTCTCCTCCTTTGCTAGCAAAAGGCTTTCCATCCTAAAATAAAGTTGACCCTGAATACGGAAGTTATAGATTTTGCCTTTGGCAAATTGCCGATCAATATTGGCCCGTACATAAGTAAATGCTAAAGCACTATTGTATGCTTGAATGAATTCCGAGAAAGTCCTCGCCTCTAGTAAGGCTCCTTGGAGCAAGCTTTGCAGCGGCTCACGGGAAGCCACCAGCTGAGGAAGTACAACTTTTCCTGATCGCATCACAAAGAAAACTATGGGTTGGCACACGTGGAATCTCTTCAGGTGATGTGCTCTTCCAGCCAAAGCAATGCGCCATAGGCCCCACAACAGATGCTCATTTTTTGTAGTTCATGATGAATGCTTCCAACTAAACCATCAACCACACAACGCGTTAATGGCAAATCCGAGCATGCAATACGACTGCTTGATGTGCTTGACGATTTTTCTCTCAAACAACGACAACCGCTTCTTTTGTCTCTTCGGCACGCCTCCTTGGACGGGATATGTTGTCTGTCTAACACTCATCAATTGTGCTTTTGGCACACCGCTCTCAAGAAAGCCAAACTAGATGCACTTGAGCAGTTTCTTCTTCAACAAGAGACATTATGTCCATGTGCCACCCACACAACCTTGAAGCATTTGGTTATGACAGTATTTTGTGGCATTTTAGAGGTGCAAGTAAGATATTTGTTATAATAAATGCTCTAATAAATCATGGTTGAAAGACCACGTCCATAAAATTAGATTTATTTCAAAAACTTGAATAGAGTTTGAATAAAAAATACATACAAATTTGGGGCATTGCAAACAAACATAGTATTGAAGAACAGATTGAGACTTGGAATTGAAGAAATGAATCAATGTAAAGGACAATTTTGTCAGATCAATTAGAGCCATTCTTCAAGTGTAATATTTACACGAACAAATTGATGACCAATATATTTGGAATGCACGCTTCCCAATTTGGAGGCTCCCCCGGTGAACCTCAACATCTGCACAAAAATGCAATCACGGTTACCTCGCTCTTGATAAATTTACAAAAACACAATCCAAAGAGCACCACGTAAATTTACCTCTTTGTTGCCTTATCTTTAGCTTTGCAATACAACATTGACTCTATCCACCCAAAGTCGACACGCCAAAGTTGCAAGCTAGTTTGTCTACAATAATTTATCACAACAACCAAAACCACAATTAGTTGGAGGATGAAACGACTTGAACAAATTGATCTTTCTCTAGTTTTTTACCATAAATTTGCCACAAAAACACAAGAAAACCTTGCAATGAGGACCTTGCGAGAATGAACGTTGGACCTTGAACTATGGTACACATTGATGCACCATGATTCTTCCACAGACTACTCTTTCATAAACATGATCCTTTCTTTATAACCCCACATAATTCAACCTAAAAAATGGCAAACAAAGGAATGGATCCTAACAGAACCTGCGCCAAAGAAAAAATTCAAAGGCTGAAGTAGAAGAAGAATTCACACTTATCTTGGCGTGAGTTGCATGAACAATCCCTAGAGTGGCAGGTCTCCTCGCGCTCGGTAGGATTGCAAATTCTACGGCAATAGGCTCCAAATTGAAGCTCAAACCCCGATTTAGCCTCCTCTTGCTCTAGAATCCGGCGAGCACGTGCAGCAGAAATTAAGCAACACGTGCTCAGCTACTATCCGACAAATCAGACCGCGCGACTTCTATAGCAAATCCTTTGCAGCCGACTCCATCTCTTAAATTCAACCTTGAACGTCCTCCGCGCGCTTTGAAGATTGTAACACTTCCTTGTGCTCCCTCTTGCCTTGCAATGTGAAGAAGTTGCGTCGTGTACGATTGCTTGGTGCTTGCGTTGCGCTTCGAGTGGTAGCCTATCGCCATCACCACGGTAGCCGGAGCATGCGCTTTTGGAACGTTTCAGGATTTCATCCGAACAAAATCTCATCCATTATAAAACAACCGGATGAAACCTATCCAATGTGTAGAATTGATGGACATTTCGGATTTACAATATTCTATTATTTATAGACATAAAGAGGTAACATTTAAAGAGGGCATTGTATACTAATGATGATATTTAGTGTTAGCTTCACTAATTAACTTAAACATGCTGTAACGTTATTCTTTGATGAATTTTTTACCAAATATGGTCATGAATGTACTATGCACTTACGACAATGGATGTGTTTGTTGAAGGTAAGAATATTGACCTTGGATAAAAACTTATAGCCTTTCTAAAATGTAAATATGGACAACACTAAATATCATCATTAGAGTATTGTTACTATTGGGAAGATGGTATGAGATGACTTTAAATGAATAAATCCTACAATGACTAACTCTTAGTAAAAAAAATCCCCCAAAATAAAAAGTTATAGCATTTCCAAATCAAATATTATGGTTACAATAAATAATATAGTTGATGTACTGTTTTTATTTTGTGGTATCACATTTCATAACTTATTTAAATGAGCTCCAAAGCTTCTAAATTGAACTCCATGCACAAATCCTCACAAGAAGAACTCTAACTTTTGAAGGAGGTTGTTGTGAATAAAGTGTATGTTTGTTCCACTAGTGAGCCTATATCCACAAGGCATAAATTATAAGATCCACTTCCCCCGGGGATTGCTATTTATCGTGCCTAGAGCGGTGAGCGGTGAGCAGTGAGCGGTGAGCCGTGAGCCTATAGCTGAAAATTCAATATTAATGTAGGGAATTTTTTTGAAAAGTTTTTTGGGCTAGAATATAATTTCTAAATTTAGTAAAAGAAGTGGTGGTTATTGTCGTCAAAAGAGGTTGCTAAAACCTAGGAAACGACATAGAAAGATGTGTATCCATGAAGCAGTGGGAGTAATTGAAATTGGCGACGGATGACCAATTCAAAATGAACGTACAAATGATGGGAAAAATTGAAATGTAAACTCACATTACAGAATATTTATTCTTCTAGTACATGATTTATGTCATCTTATGGTATGCCCTTATAGTTATCAGACTTCGTCTTGTAGTATTCGGTTTAGTATATAATAAATTACCGAGTACTATTTATGCGCGTAAAGTATTTGTTGCTTTGATTTGTTAAGATATGGTGAGGAAGCGTTGTACAAAAATATCTGTCAATTTCAGATAAAAATCGGTGGCTTTTAGAGTCACACCGTTTTTGAATAACATGAGCAAAATGTAACACATTGAAGAAATGCCATTACGAAAACCTACGCAGTGTACTGCTTAAGAAGCAAAACGTGAATGACTTGTTTGGTCTCATTCCAGCTAAAACTAGGAGCATGCATAAACACATGAACATCGGGATCTAAACCACAGACAATGTTGAGGATAAAGTAGAGGTGCTTACAATACGTCCATTGCCCTCATTTTCCAAGCGACTTGTTCGACATGTCTTTGAACGATGGGCAATCACAACTTGGGAATTGACCAATTGTAACCAAGTATGTTGAGACCTTGGAAATACTCCTGGACTCCAAGCTCAGAATGCATCCTAGAGCAGGTCGAGGTGCCATAAGGATTTTGCGAATTTTGCCAACCACCGACAGTGCAGAGGCGCAACCGTTATGATGTTTTGTAGTCGGTGCCTGCGGGTTTCGACGGATATTCTTTCCGTACCTCCTTGTGGGATGCTCTGATGGATTCAGGGGCGGAGGATAATCCTCCAAGTCCACTGAAGCGGAAACGTCACAGAACAACTTCCTCGGGGACAACTCTAACCGCTCAGCGAGGCGGAATCCAGCGTTTTGAAGATCTGATATTTCCTTACAAGATAGATTCGTGCCCATCTTGACGGGCCACACATCTGGGATGTCAGGTTTGGACAATACCCACTTCCGTCGACTGCCTTTCGCACAACGCTTGATGTCGTCATTGTAGTAGAAGAACTGCATCTTCTCAATCTTGTTCTTCTTATAGCTGTCCATCATACCGGTGTAAGTCGGGGCAATTGTACTTTTCCCGTCTTGAACGATCTTAGCAACACACTTCTTCCTCGTGATGGCCTGCAGGGCAAAACACGCTTTCGCAGAGGTTTTAGGAAGTCTAGCAATGTGCCATTGTCCCTCATCGCAATCAGTTTCTAGTATTGCCTTCGGGTGATGTATACGGAAGGAAGATGGTGGACTCGTCAAAGGGAGGACTGGTGGTGCATCAAGTTCTTCAGCCGGGTATACGACGTCACTATCGGTTGAAAGGTCTATAAGTTCTGGATTCATCCGCCTAGTCTGGACACGAGGGCGTGAGATACTGATTTTGTCGAGCCAGTGAGAGTCGAATTTGCAACCAGGTGGTTGATCAACCTTCCTTTTTATAGTAACAAAGACTTCCTCACCTTCGAGATGAGGATCACGGATGCAAAATTGGGAAGCGCCAGGCATGTTGTTCAAGGCTTCGTGGAGAACTTTCGAAGTACCGGACCGATACGCGGTTCTCTGGGCCGCACGAAGACGAAGTTTTTCTTTTCCGGGCCCGGTTCCAGCCTTCTAATCCTTCAAAAACCCATAATACGCCACGACTTGCATAAAGGCGCAAACCATATCATCGACAGTTGCCACATACAAGTCGTTGCCTCTGTTGCCACATACAAGTCGTTGCCTCTGTTGCCTGATTGCTGCAACCACTTATTGTGGACGGTCTCCGCTAGGTTGCACGAAGGCATCTCAGCCATTTCTGACTCCGATAAAGCCTAGAAAGCGAAGAACAAAACTACTATTAATTTCATTGCACCCGTAGCATCAACTAGAACTTGAAAATATTGTAAAACGAAGTGTAGGAAGCTTACATGGTCCATGAAGCCCCCCCATTGACGGTAGCGGAAATGCCAAAAAGCGAGCCACAAGTCTAGTAGGACAAGCCCATCATCCGTCGTTGCTCCAGATGATAACCACCATGATCGAATTGCTAGGTACTTTGTCTGAGCCTCATCCATCGTTGTGGAGTCCTTATACTGTTTGCAGAGCTGCCTGTGTTGGTCTTGAAGGTCAGCCCTGATGTCAGCCTTGGTGTGCTTCTCAAGTGATTGGGTCCAGTGAAAGAGACATGTCCTTTCTTTGTTGTCCATTCGGAGGGAGGCGTCACCACTTTCGTAAGTAATTCGAACCGCATTCCAATTTGCTTGTGCGCTGTCGGCCATAAAGCCTTTGAAATTCACAGTTGGCATGTCGTGCTTAGCCGCAACTGCATTCAAATTGTTCCAGAATACCTGTTGTGCAGCGGTATCCTCAGAATGCATGTCACAAACAGCTATAGTCATTACACGACAAAACGTGGAATCATACACATGAGATGCCATTGTCGTCCATCCCTTGACGCGCTTCACATGGTCGAACATCATCCACGAGTCTTCCAAATCACCTCCAGGTTGCATTCGGCGCACTAAATCAATGCCACTACCAGGTCCAATCTCTCCCATCTTGAAGATGAAGACCTTGTCGGCATCTGCACCTTGACCAGGGAACCGGTTCTCCTGGACGAAAGCCCAATTGTTAGACCTTCTAAGTTTAGTAATACTATCCATGACACCGAATCGGCGCAGGTAACGGAATGTCGTCACTTCATTGCGGAGACTAGACGAAGACATCTGCTTGACCTTGTCTAAGAGAGGGACAAGTTCTTCTAATTCGAAAGACTTCTGAAAGACGCCTTCGGGACAGAGGAACAATTCTCCAAGATACTCCTTACTTGCTTCCAAGACGATGGACGAGTTTGTGGCAGAGGGAGTCCGTTCAACCTGTTCTCCAATCAAGGCTTTGAATTTAGCAGTTGTTTCTCTGCAAATACCTGTCTTCACTGGATGATGATGAGATCCCAAATGAACACAAGCCCGAGACATATTGTTTTGCCCAACTACGTAATAAACCTTTGCCAAACAACTATCAACACATGTCGGTGGAAGTTGACAGATAGCACACAATACAGTTGAACTTGACGGCGGCTCACATCTTGGAAAAAATGGAGAAGAAGAGGTACCCTCCCACTCTGTCTCATTGAATGGTGAGGCTCGATTGGGACGATGAAGGTAGCCGCAGAGATGGTTAGTGCATCTAAGGTGTCCTAAGCAAGAAGACATCCGAAATGTGAGTTGATGTTCGGACTTGATGTGGGAAGTTACTGTACGGGTCCAAGCATGACCATCGTGCTTCTTATCCATTCCGTGGAGGAGGCCAGTCTTCAAAGAAGGAGGAAAGTTCCCAAGAGAAAGAAGTTCAAATACAATGTCACCGTCGAAAGTAGGTGGCAGGAAGTCCACTTTTTCTACACTGATGGTGTTAAAATCAAGTTTACTAAGGACAGACTTTGATCCACGACGAGAACTCAAATTTTGCAGACAGTCCACTATGCTAAGTGATGATCGGGTAAAGAGAGACTGACGGGGGTAAGATCCATGAACGGTAGCGGGGGAAGGGGCAGATGAACGAGGAAGAGGAACTACCGGGGTTAATATATAAGAAGAATTGATAGTAGTCAATGGGATGCACTCACTGTTAGAGTCGTCACTCAAAACGAAGACGGTATCATTTACTGGCTCTATTTTGACCTTTGAAAGCAGAGGTGTGACCTCGGTAGATTTTGAGGATAAACGAGGCGTCAAAGAAGGCGATGGAGTTCCACTGCTGCTTTCAGTCCTGCCATACACTCGGTACGTACCCGCTTTCAACAACCACAGCTCATCCACGCCACAAACACTACTAATCTGTGCACCTGAATGCATAATCTCACCAGTGATGGGATCGAATACTTCTCGATCGATGTGAATTGTTCCCTCTGTCATCTTGAATCGCAATGCAAGACGACTACCACTCACAGTAGCGAAGCCAGTGTCACCAACTAAGAAAGATAGAGGAACAACAGATCCATCTCCTCGAAGTAGGACAGAACTACTAAGTTCACCAACTACAGAGGCCATTTTCAAAGAGAAAGAGGAATACCAAAAATATAATGTGGCAACAATGAATGAGGATGGACTCATGGGTGTTTGAAAGGAACATATATACTATGTGATTCAAGAAAGCATGGGGAAAAGCATGCTGTGGTAAGGGGGATAGCCTAAGAGGTTGCATACTAAAGTTGGAAAAATCCAGCCGCCAGCCTTCATGAATGTAAATCCAGAAAAATATATGACAGCTTTCCTCAACTCCGAGTTCGTGATCAAGTTTGACTTAATAAAGAATTATTGACAACGCAGTCTCATTGAGTTCTGCGTTAGTATTATATCATATTGGTATGCCTATTCTTGGTGATTCATTGTCATAGAAATTTACTAAGATCGGAACGTAGGAAAGAAACATACCGCCGATATCTTAGTGAAGCTGCATGAAATAAGAGAGAAAGCTGTGAATATAAAGCATCTCACCGAATTCGTAATAACGGCAAGAAAGGAAATATAAAAAACATGGTAGTACTGTTCATCTCACTGAACTGGAAACAATTATAATTGGTGAATAAGAGACAAGTAGAACGCAAGAGAAAATTAAAATCACTCATTATGATTAGAAGAAAGAGAAAAGCATTGTACTTCAGTGATGCAAAGACATTGAAGAGGAGTAGGCAAATGAGGGAGAAGAAGTCGAAGCCAAGGGATGTCGATCTAGGGGACACCGCTAGGGTCTTGAATTTTGATGATCAAATTTAGAGCACTCTAGTTATGAGTAGTCCATGTAGTCCCGAACTTTCGAATATTGCAGAGCACAGCTCAGAAGAAATGCACCTTGGTGAAGATGTGGAATCGATCCCGGAGCGGAGATGTGCCAAGGATAATGAAGTTGGTGAGTTCCTATTGTTGCAAAATGCTTTTGTCATTGAAAGAATTCGATGTTTAGGATTCAACTCTACACTACTGATTTGAACAGCGGTCACGCCATTTTCACTTCAAGAAGATTGAAATTCTTTCATTCCCTCTGATTCTTAGGTTAAAAGACACTCCCTAAATAGTAGAAAGAGAAAGAGTACTGAGAAGAAGAAATTTACGAAGAGAGAGACTTGATGGTATTGTTTGGTATGGATGTGGAGAGTACGGATAGTTCAGGATCAGGGTCAGTTGGGATTGGCAGGGTTCGAGATTAAGGAAAAAGGGGTTTTGAGAAGCGGAGGGCTCGAAGGGTAAGGGGTAGGTCAGCGAGGGAGGGTCCAGGGTAAGATAGGCGCAAAGAGAGAGTGGGAGTGTTCACGAGTGTGGGACAGCGAGTAGGGGGAGGGTTCGGGGTTTCTGAGGGTAGGAGGGTTTGGGGTTGAGGGACAGCGAGGAGAGGGTAAGTTCCAACTTAGGATTTCGAGTAGCCGCAGACAGTGAGGGTGCGTCAGTGAGGGAGGTTGCGAGCATTGAAGTTTCGGCGAGGAGAGGAAGGGTGCGGCAACGAACAAGCAAGAAGGGTGCGGACGCCTGAAGTGGAAGAGTATGAGAATGGGTGGGGAGAGGAAGGAGTCGGGCTGAGAGAGAGTCGCGAGGAGCGGGCGGGTGCGACTACGAAGAGAGGCAGGGTTCGGGGCTAGGGGTCGGGTTTTGAAAATCTTATTGTTGAGCTGTTTTGAAAGAGCTACCGGGATTAGGGAAGTTGGGAGTAGGAAAAACGGGGGTTCGGAAGAGGTGCGCTGGGGAGAGTGAGGAATGATGGACAATGAGCAATACGTTGTCTGGATGACGGTTGAAAGACAGTGAGATTAACCAGAAGTGGGCAAGTGGGATCGAGACAAATAGGATTCGGGGTTCGAGGGAGAGGAAGAGTTGGCGTTTCTAACCTTGGTGCTCTTCCGCAGCCGAGGACATTGATGCTAGCCAAGCTCTTAACGAGCCAAGTGGACAAATCGAAATGTCAGGTAAGCCAAAGGCTGCGTTAAATTTCATCTCAAGATTTAATTTAAATCCCTTCACGTAAGATAGCCGAAGAGCAGCGTCACCTCCGAGGAGGTGCCGCTGTCAGTACCCCCTCTGTATAGAGTCTCTCAGTAGAGAGAGGGCCGACACCAGGAGGGTGTCGGCAACGACACTTCCCCGTAAGTGGCGCTGCTCTTTGGAGCAGCGTCACCTCCGAGGAGGTGCCGCTGTCGGCACCCCCTCGGTGCCGACTCTCTCAGTCGAGAGAGGGCCGGCATCAGGAGGGTGTCCGCAGCGACACCTCCCCGGAGGTGGCGCTGCTCTTCGGAGCAGCGTCACCTCCAAGGAGGTGCCGCTGTCGGCACCCCCTCGGTGCCGACTCTCTCAGTCCAGAGACGGCCGGCACCGGGAGGGTGTCAGGAGCGACACCTCCCTGGAGGTGGCACTATCGGCACCCCCTCGGTGCCGACTCTTTCAGTGGAGAGAGGGCCGGCACCGGGAGGGTGTTGGCTGCGACTCCTCCGAGGAGGTGCTGCTTTCGGCACCCCCTCGGTGCCGACTCTCTTAGTGGAGAGAGGGCCGGCACCGGGAGGGTGTCTGCAGCGATACCTCCTCGGAGGTGGCGCTGCTCTTCGGAGCAGCGTCATCTCCGAGGAGGTGCCGCTCTCGGCACCCCCTCGGTGTCGACTCTCTCAGTGGAGAGAGGGTGGGCACCGGGAGGGTGTCGGTAGCGATACCTCCGAGGAGGTGGCGCTGTCGGCACCCCCTCGGTGCCGACTCTCTCAATGGAGAGATGGCCGGCACCGGGAGGGTGTCGGCAGCGACACCTCCCCGGAGGTGGCGCTGCTCTTCGGAGCAGCGTCACCTCCGAGGACGTGCCGCTGTACGCACCCCCTCGGTGCCGACTCTCTCAGTCCAGAGAGGGCCGGCACCGGGAGGGTGTCAGCAGCGACACCTCCCTGGGGGTGGCGCTCTCGGCACCCCCTCGGTGCCCACTCTCTCAGTGGAGAGAGGGCCGGCAGCGGGAGGGTGTCGACAGCGACACTTCCCTGGAGGTGGCACTATCGGCACCCCCTCGGTGCCGACTCTTTTAGTGGAGAGAGGGTCGGCACCGGGAGGGTGTTGGCTGCGACACCTCCGAGGAGGTGCCGCTTTCGGCACCCCCTCGGTGTCGACTCTCTTAGTGGAGAGAGGGCCTGCACCGGGAGGGTGTCTGCAGCGACACCTCCTCGGAGGTGGCGCTGCTCTTCGGAGCAGCGTCATCTCCGAGGAGGTGCCGCTCTCGGCACCCCCTCGGTGTCGACTCTCTCAGTGGAGAGAGGGTTGGTACCGGGAGGGTGTCGGTAGCGATACCTCCGAGGAGGTGGCGCTGTCGGCACCCCCTTGGTGCCGACTCTCTCAATGGAGAGAGGGCCGGCACTAGGAGGGTGTTGGTAGCGACACCTTCCCGGAGGTGGCGCTGTCGGCACCTCCTTGGTGCCGACTCTCTCAGCGGAGAGAGGGCTGGCATCGGGAGGGTGGCGGCTGGGACACCTTCGAGGAGGTGCCGCTGTCGGCACCCCCTCGGTGCCGACTCGCTCAGTGGAGAGAGGGCCGGCACCGGGAGGGTGTCGGCAGCGACACCTCCCCGGAGGTGGCGCTGCTCTTTGGAGCAGCGTTACCTTCGAGGAGGTGCCGCTATCGGCACTTCTTTGGTGCCGACTCTCTCAGTGGAGAGAGGGCCGGCACCGGGAGGGTGTCGGTAGCGACACCTCCTCGGAGGTGGCGCTTCGTTTTTGATTTGTTGCTGATCTTTCTGTTTGATTTGATTTTGATTCCTCAAATATCAAAGTTGACATTAATATCTTATTGATTTGCTATGAGGAGCCAATGAGGAGCCTTCTCTCCTCGTCTCGACTTCGAGATTGAAGGTATTCTTGTGAATTTGATTCCACGTTCTTACTGTGTTTGGTGTCCTCAAATGTGACATCCTGTATTCATTTCAGAAATTCCCGCGGATGAGATGGAAGTCGTTAATCTAGAGGACAGGGACGACAGGAGGAAGCCATTGACAGCCGACGAGCTTGGAAAGGAGATGGACGAATTGGTCATGAAGGAGTCTGTGAATACTAATTTGGTTTTGGAAAGGCTCCGATTTCAACCTAAGACCAAATCAAATTTGAATATACCACTTTGCCGAATGATTTCCTTACCGGTTGTATGTCCATATTTAAAGAATGATGTGATGGGACTGGGTGCTCATTTCGTTAGCACAGGGTATATGGAAGGCCACGGTGTGTTTTACGTGGCTTTGGAGAACAATGAAGGTATCACTGTTCCAGTGACTAAGGCAATTTCCAGTGCCTGGAGTCTCCTATGGACTTCCGTTAACGAGCGTTTTGAGATCGAGTTGCAGAGTGATGAGGACTTGAAGCAGCTATCTAGAATGATGTTTCACGTCTGGGATGGGAACCATAGATTACAGGCTTGGCTGCCTGTATTCAATAGAGATCATTCAAATGACAAGAACTGGCACTATTCTGTAGAATCGATCATGCTTAGTGTGGAGGGTCAAGTTGCTCCTCTGCTTACAACTCTTCACCAAGTGAATTGGTAAGCTCAGTATTCTATCATTTTTTAAATTTTTCTTTCAATATTGCTTACATGTCTTCGTCAATTACAGGCTCCGAGTTTGACTACATGATTTGTTCTTATAGGAGAAACCAGAAATCACATGTGACAACAAATCTGGTCCACAAGTTATATCGCATTCAAGGTATTGCAAGGCAGCCGCTTGGTTATTTTGAATCGCTCGTGGGCAAGGACAAAATTGTGGTAGCTGAGGCAAAGCAAAAGTCCAAAGACAGAACATGGTACACCTTGACTTTCAAGTCCCTGATCGCAATTCTCTACCAGGTACGCCTACTACCCATTTAGTTCGCAGGCATGAGGGTAATTGATTGAATTAATATCATTGTCGCACATTTATCGCACGATCCTTGGGTTTCTAAAATTTCTCCAACGCTTTTTTAATATTCATTCAATTATCTTATGGACTGCTCACACTATCGCGCATGATCTATTTTAGTGATTCTAGTATCAAGTTCCATCTTCTATGAATTTCATAACTGAGCGAATTATTCTAACGCAAGATTTCGATGTCATGAATGTGGTGATTTTATGTATGTGTTTCTGAGCTGTTAACTTGATGTTCAGTACTACTTTCAAAATTTCCATTAATTTCCTTCATGAATTCGGTGGGTTATGAACTCCATGCACTGGTTCATATGTGTATTGTTTGTCATTTCATTCCTTTAAATATCTACGATTGAATTTTTCATTTCTTCAGTGATTGGTCCTCTGAATCGTGCACCATTTTAAAATATATTTATTTAAAATCTCAATAACTGAATGTTCGTTTTTTTTAACTGCATTCTCAATTACTTGTTTCTTTTCGTATTCTGAATTGAACGCGTTTTGACCTCGTTGAATTGCATTTTACTGGATTTTGTCCGGTACTTTACTTACCATATATGGTTGACCCAGAATCATTTAGAGTAAAACTGATATTTTCGAGGACTCTTCATGCTAGATTGAGTTAACATGTTTCGATTCTAGTTTAATCTTTTCTGTTCAGAAATTGGGTGTCCTTGTAGTACGATATTGAAGTCACTACTTTGAAGTTTTCAATAAATACAAATATTTATTATGTGTTTGGTTTCGGTAAGATAGCAGGACATAATCATTTCAGCCTTTAGATTTTTAGTTCGGTGATTCTTTCCTTCGTTCGTGAATGTTTTTCCTTTGCCTCCGACCTGTGGATTTAGTTGGTTAGATTGCTGGACAGTGACTGTGTGACTACTTCAATATCATGTTCTAAGCTAGAGGGCTTTAAAATAATTTCTTCTCCATGCTTGTGTGATTCATAAAGTGTTGGATTAGTTGCGGTAGAAAAGTTTAGGAAGTTGAGATACTATTTGGTTCATTCCAACAGAATGCAGTTGATAATTTTTGGTGGATACAGTTTAGGTGGATTAATTTTGATGCATCCAGGAATTCTATTAGTATTGGTGCACTGATATTTGATGCATGAGCTAAGTTTTGGTGCGCTGGGTCTGGACATAGTGGACTATTTTTTGTGCAACTGGCGCGGTCTGTGGAACTCCTGGATTTGTTTCGTTGCTTGATATTAGTTTCAGTGAATAAAGTATCATGGTGGACTCATTGGATTTCTCACGGTGGATTAGTTTTGTAACATTTAGTTCTGCTGGAATAATATCGTATGTCGAGCATGTTAATGTGGTGCACTGAGTTTTGGTCTCATCAGATTCTAATGCCCTTGGATTTGTTTTGATGGATCCGTTACGACGGCTGTTTTCATGCTTTCCATTTGTTGATCTTACCAAAATTTTGTTCTTCACACTGCAGCAAGAGCTTGGCGATGCAGTTGTTCATGCCAATAGGAAATTCAAGGAGAAATTCCGTGATGAGTCGCCATGGACATCTGCAAAGATTCATGAATTTGTCACAGAACGTGTTGAGAAAGTGAAGGTGCACCTTAGTTCTGAGTTGAAGAAACAATTGCCGATTGCGGACCCGAAACACACTTCTGATTTTTTATCTCAGGTTCGTATTCACTATGAAAATCGAGAAGATGATCTTGAGATGTCTCTGGAGAAACTCTATTACCTCGCCACCTCTGCTATGGTTCCAAGCATGAAGGTGAAATGGTTGGAGCAGTGGAACAAGCCCCCTTCACTGCGCGAGCAAGTGCGATTTCCAAGGTCAAAGTTTCCAGACCATGATTTTCCAGAATGGCTTCACAAGGCAACATGGTGGTCTCAGGTATGTTGTCCCCTGTCTTTTAGAGCAATATTGTTTTGTGTTTCTCTAAAATATGTTATTCTGTATCCTCTTTTGGTGTTTCCATACATAATGCTTGTATTCATTAATGTTGTTTGCTTCCTGTTCTGAGCTTTCAGGAGAGACCGAAATGATATTTCATGGGATTTTATTTGACATGGAGGTCTCTATTGATTACATCCCTGAGAATGGAATGCCCATCCCCACCATATCCGAATATATTGAACAGATGCGCGTCCAACTCTGGGATACTGCCTTTCAGAATGAATTCAAGGGGAAAGGAGTTCACAAGAATAACCCTCCGGAGAAGCAACTGGGACTCAAGCATGCCATCAATCGCACTCTCTACAGGTAATTCATGTACATTCTTTTCCCCAAGAAGGCAATTACTAAAACTCCACCATCCTTCTCCAATTACTTGGAGAAGACCAGTGATATGTTTATGTTCACTGAGGATATGACAAAGACTTGGGGACGGGAGCATTAGGAGCGTTGTGGGTGGTATATGGATTGTCCTGTGAAGAGGCCACCTTCATTTGATATCGAACTCAGAAACAGTGTCCAGCCAGAACTTATGGGTACAGAAATTTCAGATCCTTCAATCTCTGCAGAGGTTGGTGCTAAGAAGACTCGTGTGTCGAAGAGGAAGGCTGCTGCTGATGCTGAGGCCACAGCTAAAGCACTTGCGGAGGCAGAGGCTGCTGCAAAGATCAAGGCTGACTCGGTGGCTGCTGCTTCGGCTGTAGCAAAATCACTCGCAGCCGCCAAAGCCGAACTAGCCCTACAACAATCTCAGCTTATCCCTTCTGCATCAGCTACTGATGTTGATGACGTGCAGATGTTTGATTCGGAGCCCTTGCTGGCGCCGATACGTTTTAGTAGGAGACCAAAACGATCTCCTGCCAAAGCTTCGAGCTCCTCGAGTCCCCTCTCACAATACTTTACTATGCTTATGGAGAAGGTTATTGCTGGTAAAACCTCTCCACCGCTTCCTGCAACAGTCTTCGTGGACAACTCGTCAATCTCTATGATCATGGAGTCCTTTATCGCGCAGCATTCATCTCTTCTTCAAATTAATTCTTTTGTCCTCCAGGTACTGTTGACATTACAATATTTCTTCAATTCAGAAGGCTTACCTTCATTTCTTTAATCTTTTTGGTTCTCTCGACCTCACATAAAATAAGTTTGCATCTTACCATTGTTTCAGTTACTTCGTACCCTAAACCAAACCCAATTACCCATTGTCTATGTTTCTTAACCGTTTTATTAATTTCTACTTTTGTAGGCACGGAAGGAGGCCTCCGATTCAGGACGGTCCACTCACTGTCCTCAGAGTGGATTCGACTTGATCTTGGGAGACATTCCTGATGGAATGCCAATCCCATCCATTTCGAAGCATCCGTTGGATATTCCACCGTGGAATGAATACTACATTTCGACCATCGAAAGCTTGTTCGAATTTTCGGAATACTTCCTTCATGACTCTGGAGGGATACTGATCTTCTTGCCCGAGGTACCATACATCCGGTCTGATGTGTTGTCGTATGCAGGCGGATACGGTTTCAAGGTCTTCAGAGAATGGTGGGCAATTAACAACCTCCCCTTCTCCTCGCTCATTAATGCAACGCTAAAGGTTCGATTTCTAATCTTCCTCCCAACATTACAATTGGATTTAGATGCTAATTTCGTACCCAAAACTCAATCTCACAACTCTCTCTTGACGTTGACGTGTTATTCAATCACAGTCTCGAAGATTCTGTGTCTTGTTCTTTGTTCGAGATAACGTAGATGTCACAAAGTTTACTTTCAATAAGAACGATTCCCTTTCTGAAGTGGGAATGGACGTGGAAGAGTCCGACGTCCTATTCAATTTCACCTCGATCGATTCTCAATCCATGTGAGGAGCCGTTCCATGGAGAGGGCCACGTGAGAAGGATGCTACCTTCCTCCAGATGTTGATTGTGGCGTTATCACGGCCTCAAGTAGTTGTTTTGGATGCCTTTGCCTCCACAGGTGAGAGGGTTTTATTACTTCTGGCTACATAGTCAATTGCTGTTATTACAATATTTTGATTTCCCGATGCAGGAAATTCCGTGCGAGCATGCCAGATGACTGGTCGACATATTGTAGCTCTGGAAAGCGACACCTCCATCTTTAACAAGAAGTTGAAGCCCCTTTCATCGCCATCATCGGGGCTGACGAACCCAATTGAGTTGCCTAGAGTGGCAACTCTCCTAGATGACGATGTCCCTATCCGCAAAATCGTGAAACGCAATAGAATGAGTACGTAAGTTGAACGTTTTTATGTTTGCAACTCTCTTTCATTTACTGTGGGAACTCCATGATTTCATTTCCTGATTTCCTTTTTTTCTCTGCAGTCTGATTGCTAGGGCGGTTTCTCCACCCAGTGATTTTCTACTCCCACCTTGGGCCGCACAAGCTGCTGACATTATGGCGACTACTTCTCCTCGCCAGCATACCCGCAATCAGCAATACGATGCCCGTGTGGTTTGTTATATGGATGTAGAAGCTGAGGTCGATTTAGATGTCTTGCCCTCTTCTCCCGCCTCTAGTTCTTTCGCATCTACGTGAGCACTTATTTTGATTTGACTAGGAATCTTAGTTCTTATCGAGGCATTTCCAGGAACTCCCTCTTTATATTGACCTTGCCCTTCTTGTGTTTCCACGTTCTTTTTTCAATTATAAGTTCAACATGTTTTTCTCTAATCGCTGCCACATACAACCGTATCCGTGCTTCAATTCTATGTTGCATTTTTTTGGAGATATCTTAAATATATTTGAGCTCTTCCGTGATTCTCTTCTACCTACTTACGTTTGGTGATCTGCATATCTTGACCTAGCGGTGACCGATTCTGATGTTCCCTTTGTCTTTCATAGCATATAATAACTTCATTCTCGAAGCTTCAAATTTGGCACTATTCACTATAGACAAAGTACTTGAGCACCTGGATAGATTATTTCCGCTCTAGATATGCAGTATCCTTTTGCATGTAAAATGTCATAGTAAAACTGAGTATGTAGCTAATTATGTGACCTTTAAATTAATAGTAAGAAGTTCTTATTATATTCTCTTCCTACATGAGCACTCTAACCTCTCAATCCCTCATTTTCTAATAGGCCATCAAGGTATCTTTAATCATTATTATGAGTACCCGAAAGCACTGCATTATCTCTATATCTTTCCCAAAATTTAGGTGGTTTGTTAAATACTGTTCTATAAGTTCTTCAGTATAATTAGGCTTATCATTTCATTGGATGCTGGTATATTGTTAAAATGAACACAAAAAATGGTATCATATTCACTTGATGTTGAAAATTTGGATTGATAATGCAGCATCACTAATTACAGGGTAGCCTTGAGCAATCCACGGTCATAGGGTTCCTACATCCCTCCACAACCTCAGCAAGTGTTCCCTTCTCATATAATACCTCCCTATATAGAACCCTATACCAAAAGGAACACATAATTTATCTAAACCCACGGCTATAGGCCCTCTATCGTCAACCTTGGCTCTTTAATATTCACTTCCCCACTTGCTTCATGTCTAACTTTATGACATTGTTGGGCCAAAAATTCCCAAAACTTACCGCTCTAGGCTCACCGCTCACCGCTCTGGGCACGCAAAATAGCTTCGTCCCACTTCCCCCTCTTAACCCTTTAGCACCAAAAAGCTTGCAAGAATCCACGACTTAAATAGATCATGCACATTGATGACTTGGCAACAACCTCAATGTCTTCATTCCTGCCACCGGTACCCATGCATCCTTGCAATAATGCTTTTGCCTTTGCAATTTGTATGGCTACAAGAATTTTGATTTTTGATGAACCTAAAATGCAATGTAATGTATGTAAACATTATATAATGATCTCTAAATTACAACAACAAAAGTTTTGTCCATTGTGTCATAGTTCATTAGAATGTATACATACAACAACATTGTAAATGTAAATTACGAATGTTAATGTAAAGGTTTACATGTTATTGTATCACTGTAACATGATTGATGTATGTGTATTTAAAAATATAGTAAATATATTCTAATTGATATTTTAACATAAATATTAAAATTTAAAGTTTTAAAATTGCTTTGAAAAAGGTCTTTCATTTGATTTTTTGTTCATTGTGATTTTTACGATGACAACTTTGTATTTTGAAACCTATTTTGCACTTGGAGGATTAAATATTGAAGACTTAGACTATTTTCATAGAAAAATATTCTAAACATGTAAAGGTCTAAATGTCTACAAGTGAGTTATGTCAATTATGTCAATTTTAGAATGCCAGTCACCTTACGCCGTGGTCACTTTCGTACATAATCAATTTAAAATAGGAAGTAGTCCAAAATTTTGGAAATTTCACGATATTTGGCTAGGCAATACCCATGTAATATTAGGGTGGCATATATGCAATATCTAGGTGATATACGTCCAATATTTAGGTGATACCATGTGATACCGCTTTTGTCCAAAATACTTGCATGGTGAAAATGATTATTTGGACAAGTAGGTGTTGAAAGCGACCATGGTGTACGGAAACTTAGAGCACACATTAGAGTTTTCCTGAAAGTCACCAAAATATAAAGGATGGCCACCCCAAATCTTTGGATCTTATGTTAGTAACTGGGACCACATGTACATTGTGCCTTGGCTTGGAAAGGTGTGGGCGAACTAGTGGTCAATTCTTTGAGAACTTAGGACACTATGGGGTTCCTACTAACTTTCCCTTTGGAAAGCACTTTCCGGAAAACTCTAGTGGAATTATGGAAACCTAGAGCACATAGTGGAATGGAAATTAGCACAGTAGCCACAGTCAGAGGCTTTGACAGTTGAGGGTTGATTGGCATTGCTACTCACGTGTACTCATGCATCCCGTTGGGGCCGGACTACATCAACATTCATCCTGCTCTCCACTTCGTGAAGAATCTCATTCTACCTTTTTCCCTTCCATTTCCAATCCGAAAGCACTTTAGGAAAAGCACCAAGGAAAATCTAAGGTCACCAATGGACACACCATGAAACGTGAGTTGTCAAAAAACAAAGTTACTATTACGGACAAGCCTACAAAAACTTAGAAGAAAATTGAAGAGGTGATACGCAGGTAAAGCTAATCTAGAAAAACCAACAAAAGAAAAGAAAATAGAACAAAATTACAGCATATAGACCTGCAAAAATAATTACAGTAAAAATGATGATTGCTCCATTCGAGACAACCATACGTCACTTGAATCAGGAAAAAGCTGCTCCAGGATGCCGTTCGTGTCGATCTCGAACGTCTCCTTGATCAGGTCGAACTTCCCAGCTCATGGCAGTCCTTCCTTCGTGAAACTCCTCTCGCCCTCGAACACATGGATCGACGCCGTAATCTGCTGCTTCTGCTACGTCGCGAACACCTACGACTTCTACGTCAGGATCAGCGTGTTACGAGGAATCAACCTTGTCATCATTAGCCCTACCGTCTCGATTATCAGCGTCAGAGGCCTGCCGCTATGTCCAACAACAGAATGTCCTTCGTCTCTTCGCCTCCCTCGCCGCTCAGGATCCCGCCCTACACCGCCTCGCCTTACGCCACCGCCTCGAGATAGTGCCTCCTTCCTATTGAGATAGTGCCTCAACAGCTAGTGCTCGATGCACCTTTGAGATGCGCGTAAGCACTGCCCCTCACCATCACAATCTCGTGGATGTCCGCCTCCTGCAGCCTCGCGTTGTCCATCCCCTTCTTCACAGGGCCCATCCTCTTCCTGAACATGTTGATGTTCAGCTCCTCGAACCGGGCGCCCGTCAGCGGCTCCGAAGAGTCCACGTCGTCGAACAAAGACCTGGATGTACAGCTTCCCGTCCTTGTTCACGATCTTCTACCGGAACAACATCATGTCCTTCTGCACCTCCTTGTAGTCGAACTTGCGCGCCCAATCAGGCGCTTTAGGTCAAACACCGTCCGCTCCGGGTTCACAACGGCCTGGTCTTTGCCGCCTCCTCGATGAACTGCTCGTTGTCCGTGAATGCCACCAACGACAGGGTGATACCGATGCCCTCGTCGTTGGCAAAGATCTCAACATGCCCGGTCTTGTACAAGCACACGCACGAGTACGTCATCGCCAGGTCAACCCCAATCACCAGCTTCGCCGTCTCAGCTTCCGCACCTCCTCTGTAGGAGCCATTCAGCTTGGTTGTGACTCTTAACATCCTCAGCACACACCGCTCGACAAGAATATGGTATAATAAACGATGGTTTTACTCATGGTATATACATATGGCTCTAAATATTTATCATATATCCATACCAGTCTTAAGGCAAACAAGACTAACAAAATGAGCCGAAGAAGATAGAAGACTAGTCTAAGAGCTCGGACTCTTTGACGCTAATACCGCAGGAGGTGAAGCTGGCATCTCTAAAAGCTTCACCATTGCAACAACTCCCTACCCCTAATTTCATCCTTCGAGCAAGGTGATAGAACTTGGACTGTAGATGCCTACAGGATTTGAACCATAATGGGCAAGTCAGGGATCATGGAGAGATCAACCAAGACTATCCCTCCACCTAGATGAGTAGTCTAGAGTCATTTCGGACCATATAGAATTCAAACGTATGATTGTTGGTCATTCAGTAGCATCGGAGGTAGCCGGAACTCTATTGACGATTTCCCATCTATCCATCTCTAAATGTTGCATGAGCCATTCGAATAACTTCTCTGTGTTATCGTTGAGGACGTTAGGGAGACCTCCAAGAAAACTGCTGAGCTTTGAATAGGGCTGAACATGGATCTTTGCCTTATCCTCGAAGAGGTCCAGGTCGAGTAGTTTTTGATACAGCATAATCTTCTGGTTGTCTATCAACGGCTTCTCAATCCCTATAAAACCTTCCACACCACGAAAATACCAATCAACTGAAAACTTTTCAGATTTTCCCGATGTACTACAGCCCTGGTCGCGTGCAGGACATGCGAGACATGCGAGAGCTTCATCGGGCCGCACATCTGATCATACTATCATGGTGGACGTCGAATCTCGATTAAGAGGCATTAATGACGAAGGCCCCTGTGCATCCGTCACACTTTTGTTTCTCTTGCTACGTGTTGATGTTGACGGCGATCCCATGGTATCCTTTCTTCGTGTCGAGCGTCCTGCAACTGGATCAACTCTGGGACGTCGAATAGTATCCCCCCTGTCTTGACACTACTTTGGACTCGTGTCATAACCCAATGGCAGAAGATTCTCAGAAATGTACTCCTACTTTGTCTCACCCCTCAGTTTCATCCGCGCTGCTTCCTACATGGAGTCTTATAGACGCGATCTTCATCATCAGTCCAATTTGGGCCCCGGGACCGTATACGAGCATGGACATTGATCTCAGGCCTCCACTCTCCAACTCCATTGACATCAAGAGTCCAGGCATGAATGCTCACATGAGGGCCGTCCATACCAAATGTAGGGTTAAAATCATAGGCGCAACAACCACAATCATCAATAACGAATTCGGTCGGGACGCACTTGGTGTTTGGAAAAACATAAAATTCCCTCTTCCACGCAGGAATCCTCTTCGTGTGTGTAATTTCTTCCCATGATGCGTTTTTGGCATTACTAATACCAGTCAGTTTTTGAATGAAGAAAAGGATATCTTCATCAGGGTTACTAATTCGACGTCCTTGGGGGTCTAGGAGCGTCCTGAGACATCGTCCGAAGGTCTCGTCGGACGCATCGTCCGTAGGATAAAAAATCAATAACCCAAGGCCACAATTAATATTTTTTGTGAAATTGTTTTTACTGAAATCGAACGGCGCGGGCGGACGGTAAAATCGCTCGGCACGGGCCATTACCGACCATTTGATTCCGCGTGGAACAACGTGGACATCTCGCGGCCGTCAGATCGAGCGGATGGCAAGTAGGCCGTTTGATCGTGCGGATGGCTCGCCAACCCTTTGATCGCACGGACGGCCCAACAGATTCTCCTTCTGATTCCAAATCCATTCCGCAAATGGTCTAGCGTCTATTGTATTGTAATTTGACTCTAATTTCTGTATTAAAACTCTCTTCCATTAGCAAAACTTTAGTTTTAAGCCAAATTCTTAAGAATTTAAGGTTGTTATGCATCACTCTTAAGGAACAAGGTATTAACCAAATCCAAGGACTAAGTGCCTAGTAGGAACATTACTCCTTTATAAATTGTGCATGTGGTCAACCGTGAAGACTCTCAATCCATGCCTAGATAGGCCAATGGAAGATTCCATCAAATTTCAATACAAATCATTAATCATATCTTGCATAAATATTTCCATGCATTCCTGGGAATATTGCATTACGTCACTGATTACACATTAATACACACACATGAATCTCTCATTCATGAAATCACTCCTTAAACATCTACAATGCCACTCAAAGCTTCAATCAAATCATACTCTTAGTTTTACTATTAATTTAATTCAATCACACTCACATCTCATCACAATAGGGGCCTCGGCACCGAGGTGCCTCCACGGTCATTTTTTTTAACTTGTAGTCTCCACCATCTTTAAAGGTGCTGGTCGTCTTCCTCTTGTCATGCTGGTCTTGTCATGGTGTTCATCCTCGTGTTGATGGTGCTCGTGATGTCATATTCATCATATATTTTTAATACTACAAGTTCACAATCCAAGGAAAATAGGGGCCTCGGCACCGAGGTGCCTCTAGGGTCATTTTTTTGAACTTGTAATCCCCACCCTTTGTGTAGGTTTAGGTCGTCCTCTCCTTGTCATGCTGGTCGTCTTCCTCTTGTCATGCCGGTCATGTCATGGTGTTTATCTTCGTGTTCATGGTGCTCGTGGTGTCATGTTGATTAGATTTGGAGTAGTACAAGTTAGTGTAATCTTCACCCTTGTGATGGTGGGGCCTCTTTGTGGTGATGTCATGATGATCTTGTCTTGCTAGTCTTTATTGTCTTGATGATGCTGGTCGCCTTTCTCGTCATGCTGGACATGTCATGCTCTTCTTCATCGTGTCATGCTATCCGGTCATGCTCGTTTTGACATGATGGTCTCGTCATGCTGGTGCTACTGGTCGTTTGCATGTCAATGTGCAGTCATGCTAGTCTTCTTATTCATGTCTTAATCGTGTTGAAGGTCCTGCTTTTCATGGTGCTATTGTAGAGTTTCTAATGGTTTCTTTTATCTGCTCTAGGTTGCAAGATCACAAGGAGGCGAGAGTGGGGGCCTACGGAGAGAGGTGTGTCTTTGCGCCTTTATCTTTACTTGTATTCTCGGGTCATGCTCGTGACATGGCGCAAGAAGTCTTCCTCGTGTCATGCTCATCTTGTCTTGCTGGTCTTCCTCGCATTGGGATTTCTGGTCGTCTTCCTCTTGTCATGTGGGACTTGTCTCGTTGGTTTTCATCCTCTTGATGATGTTGGTCGTCTTCCCCTTGTCATGCTGGTCTTGTCATGTTCATCCTCATGTTCATGGTGCTCATGATGTCATAAAAATTTGATGTACTTGAGTACCACAAGTACACTGTCCAAGGATAATACGGGCCTCGGCACCAAGGTGCCATCCATGTCATTTTTTTGAACTTATAATCTCCACCCTTTCTGAAGGTGGTCGTTGTCTTTCGCTTGTCATGCTTGTGTCGTCTTGGTGTTCATCTTCGTCATTTTAATGTTGGTCGTCTTCCGCTTGTTATGCTCGTGTCATCTTGGTGTTTATCGTCGTCATTTTGAAGCTGGTCATCTTCCGCTTGTCATGTTGGTTTCGTCTAGGTGTTCATCCTCTTGTTGATTTGGGTCGACTTCCTCTTGTCATGCTGGTTTTGTCCTGGTGTTCATCCTCGTTTTGTTGCTCGTGGTCCTCTTCCTCTTGTGATAGTGGACTTGTCATGTTGTTCATCCATGTGTTGTTGATGCTGGTCGTCATCCCCTTGCTGGACGTCTTCCTCTTGCTCATGCTGGACGACTTCCTCTTGCTTCTGTTGGTTTAGGTCCTCTTGCTCATGCTCCTCGTATTCCTCTTGCTCATGCTGGACTTGTCTTGGTTATCATCCTCGTGTTCATGGTGCTCGTGATGTCATTTTATGTCCACCCATTCTTCAATGCTGGTCGCCTTTCTTGTTATGATGGTCTTCTCTTGCTGGTCTTTCTCTTCATCTGCTGGTCTTCTTATGGTGTTCATCCATGTGTTGATGGTGCTGACATATCATTGGCGTCTTGAATTTTATGCATTGAATTGACAGAGAAGCGATCCGGATATGGATGAACTTGTAGATGGTGATAAGCCATCCTCGCCTACTGTCAACGAGTTGGAGGGTCGCGTTATTGATGATCCCTCTGTGTCGCATGATACCTTTACCCAAAGTTCGGCCCCTTCTGTTGTCAGACGTCAAGCGTTTGGAGTCAGGTTTTGTTCATGGATATCGTGAAGGTGATAGGGTATTTTACGTTTCAATCATGGATGACACAAGAACTTCTCGTCATGTTTCTAATGAGATTAAGAGTACTTGGGACCATCATTGGGTTCTAGCAAATGATGCGTTTGAGGAAGAGCTGAAAAGTAACGAGCATTAGGGAGATCTATCTGAGAAAATGTTCTTCATTTGGGATGGGAATCATCGTCACCAAGCTTGGACAGGATATATATCTCGATTGCATCGTGAGGATCATGATTTGCATTTCTCGATTGATTCTATCTTGCTATCTTCTAACGGAAGTTTTGGAATCCTCATCAACACCATGAATGACATTAACAAGTAAGTTGTTTTTTGGAATTTTTCAATGTCATGTTGAGGTTCTCTTAATTCTTTTTACTGTGATGATTATGTACTTATTTGCAATATTGACCTTTCTTCATTAGGTCCACAGAAAACGCCCACGTCAAAACAAACTTAGTCCATAGACTCCACCGAGTGAAGACTTATGGGATGTTCAATCTGACTGAGTTCAAGGACTTGTTAACTGAGGAAGAATTTAAATTATGTGAGAATAGACCTAGGCCCTACGCCTGGTATCCATTAACCTCTGATGTTTTTATCAGATTCCTCAATCGAGTAAGTGTTGTCAATTTCTCAATTCAACCCCCTATCATCAATGAACTTGTTTTCTTTCATTTTTCAAATTTTATTCTAACTTCAACCTACTTCAGCAAGAGATTGTAGCTGCTGCTAACGAAGCACGACGTTTGTATATGGAGCGCATTGAGGAGTCTAATCAAACATCCGCCGGTATCACTAAGGCCATGAATGATGCATCTCTGGCGAAAGTTAAATCTTATTGAAGTGAATTTGACAAAATGACTTCAGTGGCCAGACCAACAAACGGTCCAATGTTTCTTGAAGCCGTAAGTGGACCCATTACTTTATCCACTTTTGCATCTAATTTAGTTAACATGTTGACTTAATTATTTTGGAGGCTTACAGATTAATACTCACTACAGTCAATTGGAGAAGCCCGAAATGTCTCTTGAGAAGTTGCAGAAGATGTCTCCGTCAATTGTCCAGCCAAAATACAAGGTTCAGTGGCTCGTCTGGTGGAACTTGAGCGAGATGAATAGAGCTGCATTGAAATTCCCACCTCATGATGTTACTGATGAGAAACTTGACTCCTGGTTACACATAGCGGTATTTTGGGCTGAGGTAATTTGCATTCGAATATCCACGTCAGATTTTAAAAAAAATTTATGCCTTTTTATTTTCTAGTTCTTTTCAAATGTTGAACAATTGAACAAGACATATTACTGTTTCTTCAAGATTTAAACTCTAGCCGTTGGTTATTGTAGTTGGATTTTGCTGTAAGTGAAGCAGTCAATAATACAATTGCTTCTGAGAAGCTCACGATTAATTGGGAGGCAAACGACTTGGACAATATTGAGGATTAAATTGAGAAACACCGCATTATAGTCTGGGACCATGCATATTACTTCCTCTTTTGCAACCAAGGCGGGTATTCAAGGATTTTAGCATTTTCGGGCCAAGAAGGAGCTCACAAGGCAATGCAACAACTTGAATTCCGGTACTTCATTACTAATCCTACATTCTGCTTTCCCGTATAGATTTTATCCTTATCAATCAATTATTTGCTTGACATAGTCTTGTATATTAGCTGTTAATGTTGGTCTAACACTATAGTGATCATAATAGATATTTTCAGAAAGAGCTTCTTCAGAAGAAAGGCATTGACAAGCGGTCAATGCCAAAGTTGTTTGGAGCTTGGCATGAGAAGAATTTGAAAGGGTATATGTTCACTCCCGGCCAGGAACGTGCATTTTCTCTAGTAGAACGTGCATCTTGCCCATGGTACATTGAGTGTTCTAAGAAGTTTTGCCCTGTAAGTGAGGAGGATGAGAAAGCGATGCACACAGGTCATGTTATTGAGGTTGATGAAGAAAGCCTTGACGCTGTTGAGGCTGAGGAGCCTTTACTGGTATTATCTGACAGCGCCAACAAGAAAACGACGAAGACACCAACATCCAAGCCTACTAAGGAAATAAAAAAAACTAAAGACACAAAGACTAATGACGACAGCAGTTCGAAAAACAAAGGTAAGGGCGTCTCTTCTCCTCCAATTGTTGTGGCCCCCCTTCAGAGTGGTGCAGAGGCTATGGCCGTCAATAATCCTTCATATTGCCCTTGGGAGGTTCAGTCTGTGTCTACGGAGATATTTTCTGTCACGAATCTCAGAACAAACACTCATGGCATTGTGCCGGAGTTGTTGACCATTTGCACCTCTATCCCTGCCATGCTTAAGTTTATGGAAGTCAATCACCAACTCCCTCCTGAACTTCATGAACTTCGGACATTTGCACAGAAGGTAAATTTATTTCCCATCCTCAAATTTATTATCACCGTTATGTTTATTTGTTGCTGATTGTTTAATGTCCTCACACCATTTTTATGTTTTCTATAGGCCGGTCGTGGAGTTCAAAGACGTCTTGGCGGTGTTATCAGAAGGGAAGCTTGCATTGACCTCATGATTGCTGATATGCCTGACGGACTCCCCGTGCCAGAGTTGTTGCATGGCAGCGGTATCCCTTCTTGGAATGAATCTGACGACGAGTGGGCGGAAGGCATTTTTGAATTGGCAAGAGAGTCTCTTCAAGATGATGGTGCTATCCTCCTATTTCATCCACAGATCAAGCGGTCCGTCTATCTACTGATGCCTTTGCGGAGGCGTATGGTTTTGTCTCTTATCAAGATTGGTGGGGGATAAACAAAATGCCCCTTGCGTCTCCTAAGAAACATCAAAGCACTGTAAGTTTCACTTAGCTATAATTTTTTGTTTACGCACCTTTTCTGATTACCATGTTGATTCCTCACTTTCCACATATTAATTTTATGCCTTTTACGTTGTTCATTTTGTCTTGCTGGTCTAGTCTTTCTGGACTTCATAATGTTGATGATCTTGGTCGTCTTTCTCTGGTCATGCCGGTCTTTACTTGGTGTTCATGAGCGTGTTGATGAATCTGGCCGTCTTCCTCTTGTCTTCATGGTCTCGTCTTGGTGTTCATCCTCGTGATGTTGATGCCGGTCAAAATCCTGTCATGCTGGTCTCGTCTCGCTGGAATTCAACGTCTTGTTGATGTTGGTCGTCTTCGTCTTGATAATGCTGGTCTTGTCTTGGTGTTCTCTGTTCGTGTTCATGGTGCTCATGATCTCATGTTCATTAGATTCCTTTGAGTGCCACAAGTTCAAAGTTCTCCATGAATAGGTGCCTCCGCACCGAGGTGCCTTCCAGGGAGATTTTTTAAACTTGTAATCTCCTCCGTTTGTGATGGTGCTGGTCGTCTTTCGCTTGTCATGCTGGTCCGGATGTCTTGTTCATCTTCGTGTTGTTGTTACTGGTCGTCTTCCTCATGTTATGTTGGTCTTGTCTTCGAGGTAAACCTCTTGTTCATGGTGCTAACACCATATTCATTATATTGGGAGATTTCCATGATTTTGATCTAGTGCACATTCAGCTCTACTTGAGCTGAATGTGCATAGTGGGTACATTTTAGAGCTCAAGAGCAACATACGTTTTAAATTGGGAGGCTCACAATCTCCCAATATAATGAATATGGTGTTTGCTGGTCAAAATCCATGTTGCTGATGCTGGTCTTGTCTCCCCCTGGTATTCATCGTCTTCATGATTCTGGTATTTCTCCATATGATGCTGGTCGTCTTCGTCTTGATGATGTTGGTCCTCTTTGTCTTGATGATGTTGGATGTGTCTTGGTGTTCATCTTCGTGTTCATGGTGCTCAAGATCTCATGTTGATTATATTCAGTTGAGTTCCACAAGTTCAGAGTCCGAGCAGAACAGGTACCTCGGCACCGAGGTGCCTTTCATGGAGATATTTTAAACTTGTAACCTCCTCCCTTTATAATGGTGTTGGTCGTCTTTCGCTTGTGTATGCTGGTCCGGATGTCATGTTCATCTTCGTGTTGTTGTTACTGGTCGTCTTCCTCATGTTATGCTGGTCTTGTCTTCGAGTCAATCCTCTTATTCATGGTGCTGGTCAAAATCCGTGTTGATGATGCTGGTCTTGTCTCGTTGGTATTCATCGTCTTATTTATGTTGGTATTCATCTTGTTGATGCTGGTCGTCTTCGTCTTGATGATGTTGGTCGTCTTCGTCTTGATGATGCTCGTCTTGTCTTGGTGTTCATCTTCGTGTGAATGGTGCTCAAGCCATCTTGATAAATATTTTCACTTGAGTTCCACAAGTTCAGAGTTCTCCAAGAATAGGTGCCTCGGCACCAAGGTGCCTTACAGGGAGATTTTTTGAACTTGTCATCTCCAGCCTTTAAAATGGTGTTGGTCGTCTTCTGCTTTACATGCTCGTCCGGATGTCATGTTCATCTTCGTGTTGTTCTTACTTATCGTCTTCCTCATGTTATGTTGGTCTTGTCTTCGAGTTAATCCTCTTGTTCATGGTGCTGGTCAAAATCCGTGTTGATGACACTGGTCTCGTCTCGCTGGTATTCATTTATGCTGGTATTCATCTTGTTGATGTTGGTCGTCTTCGTCTTGATGATGTTGGTCGTCTTCGTCTTGATGATGTTGGTCGTCTTCGTCTTGATGATGTTGGTCGTCTTCGTCTTGATGATGTTAGTCTTGTCTTGGTGTCCATCTTTGTGTGAATGGTGCTCAAGATCTCATGTTAATTATATTCAGTTGAGTTCCACAAGTTCAGAGTCCAAGCAGAATAGGTGCCTCGGCACCGAGGTGCCTTCCAGTGAGATTTTTTAACTTGTGATCTCCACCCTTTATGATGGAGTTGGTCGTCTTCCACTTGTCATGCTGGTCTCGATGTCATGTTCTACTTTGTGTTGTAGTTCCCTTATCGTCTTCCTCATGTTATGTTGGTCTTGTCTTCGAGTTAATCCTCGTGTTCTTGATGCTCGTGAAATTGCTGTCATGTTGGTCAAGTGTAGCTGATTTTCAGGGAATGTTAGTGCTGGTCATCTTCGTCTTGATGATGCTGGTCTGAAGTTGGTGTTCGTCTTCGTGTTCATGATGCTCATGATAAGATGTTAATTAGATTCCCTTGAGATGCTAGAATGTTCAGAGTCCACGGAGAATAGGGGCCTCGGCACCAAGGTGTGCTCCAGGGGACTTTTCTGAACTTGTAATCTCCACCCTTTGTAAAGGTGTTGGTCAACTTCCGACCGTCATGTTGGTCCCGATGTCACTCCCATCTTCGTGTTGTTGATTCTGGTCTTCCTCATGTTCTGTTGGTCCTTTCCTCATGTTCATCCTCGTGCTATTGATTCTGGTCATGCTTCTTCTTTTCTAAGTCTGGTAAAGTCTTGCTGGTATTCTACATCTCGATGATGCTAGGCGTCTTCTTCTTGTCATGTTGGTCTTCTGTATTGGCAACTTTCATTATTTGCAAGTTGTTTTCCTACTTACCTCACATTTTAATCTGTTGGGTTTTTTTTAGACAAAAAGGTTCTTGATACTCCTCTACATAAAGGAGTCTTTCAAAGAGAACATGGTGGACTCCAAGTTCTCCATTGATAAGAATCGGACCCTCAGTGCACTTGAGACAAACCTCGTCAATGAAGAAGTCCTCCACAATCTGATAGATGAGAACACAGCCTCGAAAACTGAGGATAGGCTTTGGAGAGGAGCTCGGGAGAAGAGCCCAGTCTTGCTTCAGATGCTCGTTGAGAGCTTCTCCAAACCTGGGGATGTCGTTCTTGATTGCAATGCGTCCACCGGTACTCCCCACCTAACATTCTACTTTCATTCCATACTCTACTTACTTCTTGATCACTAATTCTGAGATTTTGTCATGCAGGAGCTTCTATTTATGCATGTCGAAGAACTGGCCGCCACCTTGTAGCATTAGAGGCTGATGTCGAAATTTATGAAGGGATTCTAAAACCCCTTAATGCCCCAACAACAGAAGATTCAATGCAGCATAAAAGGAAGCACCAATCTTCTCTAGTTATACCTGACAAGAGGCCTCAAAAAAAATCCCCAAAAACAGGATGTGTACGTAAGTCTAAGCCTATTTCAAAATTCTTTACATGCAAATGTAGCAAAGTAATTACCTTCACTTTGTATATTTCACTTCAATGCACTCTGCCATATCATTTAGCTAATTAGTAGTGTGATTCCTTGTGTGGTAGGTTACTGAATTTCTTCCCGTCTCTTCCAAGCTCGGTATTTTCCCTACCTTGTTACATAGAGCCTGTTGCTAGGGAACTAGCATGCCTTGAAACACCTGTGCGTAAGCCTAAATCTCCAATGTTTAACAAGAATGTCAAGATGTACTTAGACTTGGAGGCAGAGGAGGCAAGTACAAGCGATAGCGGTAACAATGCCCGCGAGAGTTTAACCTCAACCGATTGTATTACAAGTAGGAATACCTCTCTAGAGTCTTGACATGTCATTCAATGCAATTAAACGGAGCTCAAGAAATTATGAATTCAAGGTGTTTCCTTTGTTTACACCATTTTAGCAATTCGTGGATGAACTTGCAAGGTGTGAGTAGCAGTGATCCTTTTTGCAGTATATGGCAAGAACTTCAATCTGCCTCAAAGGGCACCTTGGCACCAAGGTCCCTAATTTCTCCTTCCAAGTTTTATATTTTCCACTCCCATTTTGAATGTTACTTGAGCAACCTTCAAATTCAAATCCATTTTGACTTGTAATTATCCTAAACCCTGATTATATGGATAGAATCATTCATTCACTGTCATCAACATTCATTTACATTCATCCATTTGACAAAATCATCCATTTCTAGTCACCAAAGTTTTGCAAAAAACAAATGTATATGACGACAATACACCCTATTATTCCAATTAAAAACATTATTTTGGAGACGGCCATAGGTTTCTCAATCACTTTGAAAAAAACATATTTACAAAATTACGTGGTGATAGGTTACTGAACTAATGATTCCTCACTGCTCACTGCTCACTGTTCACTGCTCACTGCTCACATTCTAGCATTCCTGCTCATTACAATGTTTATAATTAATCTTCATATACACAAAATTGTATTAGTTAGAAAATTAGAGTAATTCTCTAATTTATTATGAAGTAATAATATTCAATGTATTACAAATGACTCAATTCACAAAATTAAGACAATAATTACACAATGAATAATCACATATATTAATCATAAATCAAATACATATAGCAACCAAAAAAACTAGCTTCCAAAGCTAGGACACACTCCAATCTTCAATGTGGTAGTGGTGGAATTATTGTAATTCCAATGCTATTTATAATCTAAATTTTGGGGAAGACACCTCTTGGGAAGAGGTGTGTATTATAACTTCTTTAACTTCCACAACCGTTCATTAAATAGATGCACCTCTTCAAATCTTAACTAACTTTTAATGAACTCTTGGCTTAATATGTCTTTTAGCTATTTAAATTAATTGATATGAACTTTTAACACTTATAACTAATTTTTGAATATATACGCAATCTTTTTTACACTTAAAATTTTGAAAAAATATTTTTTTAATGTTTATGCTCTATAGATTTATTTTACTGTATGATGCGATATGTCATCTTTTTTACTGTTGGGATTCTCATTTTATGACAAATTAGGTTCACCACAAAAAAAATAAAAAAAATATATCATGATAGTATTTGAACCCCAATCCCTTCCACAATGTTTTTGAATATTTTGCACCCTTCATATTTCTCTTTGATTTTTCTTGCAAGGAACTAACATTGTGTATCAAATTTTTGCAGAAAATTTGATCCTAAACTAATGCTCGAAATTGACATCATAAGAATAGAGAGAGAGATGATCCACAAAACACATGGAAGAGAAAAAAAAACCTTGTTTTTTGCTTCAAACTGTATAATCTCTCAATCCGTACTGTCAACTTTCATGAAATTTTGAAAGCATGTTATTCTAAATGTATTGTTGAGGATGTCATGGTTAAAGTAGAGCTTCAAGCTTTGTTTCCCTTCATTTCTTTTTGCACAAAGTAAACATACATTTTTAATGAAAATACTCAAAGAATTTTAGGGGTTCAGCTTGCAAAAAGAAACTTATTCAAAATGTAACGATTGGAAGTTTTTTTCCAACTTATATGAGATGATGTGGTCAAAATTTTGTGAAATTTAACCACTTGAATTGAAAGATGATCGCAGTCAAGGTAAACATAATAAATCCCATAAAGTGCACTTAGTTCCGCAGGGGTAATCTTATATGGCTCAAGAGTAAGATGAATTCAAATTCTTGTTACAAAATTTTTGCCAATAGTGTTTCTAACGATAACTAGTAGTGTGGTCTTTCTGACAAAAACAATAAAAACAATTATTCTAAATAATCATTGTTTTTTCCTTGAACGCATAATCAATTTCAATCAATAGTAGTAGCATGATAGGTGCAAGAGTGATATTCCATATAACATGTTTATCGATAAGAAATTCATGCATGGATATATACAAAATTTGATGGTGGTTGGTTTTCCAAACATATCTCGCTTAATATGTAAATTTCGGAATACATGCCATTGCCATACCTAACTATGGAAGATCTAGCCATTACCTTTTGCCACTAGGATTGTACCCGTACCTTTTATTTAAATGCGGCACTATTGGGCTATTCCATAATTCTATCGTGGCATTCTAAAAATTAAAAAGTGGCCCACATCCAATGATTTAAGCTCATGAGCTCGACCTTGTAGTGTATTTCTAAATTTTGAGATCTCAATAATAAGTGCTTTTGAGGGTTTTTACCCTCTTCTTTTGACATGCTCATTCCAAGATGGTATGGCAATAGTCCATTGGATAACTAATGAATGCGTTAAATCCGGGTGAACTCTTCCAATGGAGTACTTCATCCATTTAGAAGTCGTTGGTGTTTTGTCGGATTCTCAGATGCCATACCATTCCAAAATTGGCAATGTAATCTCAAGAGCATTGTGTATTAGAAATATGGATTTTCATATGAACGAGGAAGTCTGATTCTACCCGTCCAACACTTCATCTTTTAACTTCTGCGCTTTTTTTTTTTATTCCAAGTGTGTTTAGAAAGTTCAACCTTGATTCAAACCCCCAACTTCCAATTCTATTTGAAACACAAACATTGCCACCTCAAAAAGGTGTAGAGTTTGGAAATATTTAAAGACATTGCTAAGGTAATCACATTGTTTGTAGAACATTATCGACATTATGATTTTGGAAAGTATCGTTAAACACTTGCACATTTCTCCAAGTTTCAAAGTCACTACATACATCCTTGCAAAAATAATTACTCCTTTCAAATGTAATGTTGGAGACGTTGAAATGTATAAAATTTTCTCATTCCACACATCCACTTATAGAAAAAATAATCAATCAAGTTTATTTAAAAACGGATAACATACAATGTATATTCTTTGTTTATATTGACATGGCCACAATGTAGAAATAAACATCCACTAGAAGATCTTAATAAACGACCTTCGGAATTTACGGAATAGTGTTCATGCACCAAGACATTATCCACATAGACTACATAACAACGTGCCCATGTACAACTAATCTTCATCTAAGTGACTAAGTCAGTATCATGTCTTGGACTTTGTCCAGCCTCACTTGAGATCGCTCAGGCTATTCGATGGCGGGCGGACTTGGCCATAATGCTCAATCGGACGGCCGCGCAATCGGCACCATCAATCGTAGCCATTCGATCGCTCTCATCTATCCGTGGCCGTTCGATTGCGGACGCACTTGACTGCGCCCGCCTAATCGGACGATCTCGCTCCATCCGATGCCGATCAAACATCCTTGATCAATCGACTTGAGATCAGTCGGTCGGCACTTGGTGGTCGACCGCCATGTTGTCCGCAACTAGAGATTTGCGGACGGCCACCACGCCACCAAGCCTCAAATTTCAGCAACTCCCTCCCTTCTCCTCCACTTCTTTCTATTCTTTCGCAACACAAAAGTGGTTTAGAACTTAGTGGTTCTACTTAAAATAGATTACATAAGAAATGTTGATTAATCTTCTTCCTTTACTAACCACAAGCATATTGGAATGGCCGACCGCCAGGCCGTTCGCACGGCGGTCGATTTTTGTCATTTGGGCGTCCTCCCTGTCGTCTGCCTTGCCAACCGCACATCGTTCGTTCCTTGGGCGTTCGCTCCGCCGACTGCAAAGCCGACTGCCGTGCAGTCGGCCCTTGGGCGTCCGCTGCCCGCTTTATACCATTGGAAGCGCATTTTTAAAACGCTTTCAACAGCATATTACATGTTCAAAAACTCCCAAAAAAGAGGGAGTAATGGCCAAAACCTATGCGGACTACTAGGCAGTCAGCCGCGCGGACGGGTGAGGGCCGACCTCCGTGCGGACGTGAAGTGAGGCTCCATGTGCTATTTTCTTTATACTCACAGTGATTATGACCGTTGGGAGACGAGAGGATGTCTATCTACCAACGAACCAGGTCGGAGGAGCGATCGGCGGCGCAGACGGCAAAACAAGGACCGCCGGACAGTCCGTCGCGCGGTCTAGAGAGGGTCGTCCGCCGCGGCGGACGGCCGTATGAACGGCCGCGGCTAATGGTGGTCACCCTAAGCGGAGAGCCATGTGGTCGGCCCAAGCGGACGAAATGGCCGTCCGCTGCGCGGTTGCCTCCGGCGGAAGACGCCCGGCGCCGTCTGCCGGGTGGTTCGCTCAGGTAGCGGATGGCTATTTACCCCTGGGTAAACTGACCAAAGTCGTTATGTCACCGGACGTCCACATGGGGCCGAGGACGTCTTCCGTCCGGACGACCGGACGTCATGGACGTCGAGCGTCCATACAACTATGATCTTCATCAATTTTGGCGTGGCTAAATAAAAAGATAATGCCGCCACATTCTTCAATATCTAGTAGATCCTGGGATGTCTGAGGAATCTCATGAAGTGTGCTCCACTTCTTCATCATGAAATTATACGATGAAATTTGAGAATTTCTTACATCGTCCAAGGTACAGATGCAGAGAAGACACTCTGAAGTATGTGCAGGCTTGTTGATTGCTCCACCTTGCACATATCCCAACCCAAATAACGGTCCAGGGATGTTGCGCCATTCATGAGGACTTTTGGAGTCATATACAAATGTAAACGGCCTTCTCCAACATATCGTCCACCTACCAATATCTTGTAGTCCTGGCCATTATTATCTACCCTCATATGCAATAGCAAGTTAATGAAAGGTTTCTTGTGATCATGACAAGGTATTGAGAAGACTGTAGTTTCCTCAGCCTGCTCTTTGAGTGAATTGCATCCCTTGTATACCTTAAACTCACTGGCTGTCGCAAAATCGGGAATAGCAGGCATAGCGAAACATACGAAACCTCCATGACTTGTGATGTTATAGCGACGCGGCAAAGGAGCTCCAGCCACGCGTTCACCTGGATCAGAGGAACGAAGGAGCGCATTCATTTGTACTTTGAATGCACCAACAGATGATGTCGGCCAAATACAAGCTTCCATACAATGTTTATCGAAATAAAAGGTATCCACTTCCTCTGTGCCATTTTAGGGAAAATACCCAGAAGTACAGGTTGGTTGGAACATTCCCGAGGTTTCACTGCGTTGAAGAACTGAGTTATCAGTGACCGTAGTATTCAAGCCGCTGTCATTGCCACCCGACATTGGATCAATCCTATATATGACCAATAACATTTCCTCGATTCAAACATTGCAAGTAGATACAAGGTAAGCCATGACCATCAACAAGGACTACTACTTCAGCACCTTGAGGGTAGAAGCTCACGAAAACTGCAGCTGCTAGATAGCACATCCAATTCCCAAAAGGAGACCAATTGAATTTTTGCGCTTACACCTCCCATAAACTAAACCAAAACTTTCATCTAATCAAATAACAAGACTGCCAATCAACACTTCAATATCATACCCCTTCACTAATAGTATTCTTCTGCACGTTATAGGAGATTCACTCACAGCTGCTGCAAGCAATTAGTCCATCTACAGTTTTTTAAGTACTATGGCAACGCACAAACAGAGGTGTATAATTACCTTTATAAAATTAAGGTGTACAAAATAGAGGTGTATAATTACCTTACAAAGAGGTGTACGAATTGTTGGTAATGACAATTTCTTTTCGGCCTTCTCTTGAATTCCGAGAGGAAATCGAATCAATCACCGATGAAGTTTTGAACTAGCTCTCTTCATAAAATCACATAGATGAAGATGTTCTAAGTCAGGCAACTTCTATACATGAAGTTGCCTCTGTAGACCGTGATCCAATTCAAAAACAAATATGAAGTACATGGTATTTCATTATTTGAATCCACATTTAAAAAATATCTTTGAATCATTGCATAATTCATTGTTAATTATTTTTTTAAGAGATGGATTTGTAACGAGTTTTTTTTTGTAATTAGTTCATGTATCAAGTGTAGTATTTAATGAAATATCAATATATTTAAGCTTAGACAATTTTTTTGGTTTGGGGTGAGTTTTCAATGCCCTCATTTAGTTTTATTATATTTAAGTATGGGCTCTTTGAACTTTCCATTCTTTATGGGGGTGTTTGAATTTGCTTTAGGTTTTTTTTAAGATTTAGTTGACTTGACTTGTTCATTGAAACTTAAACCAGTGCATGTGTCTTGGTATAATAGCAATGTTACCTCGGTTGAATGAAGGGTTAACCCTTAAATGGTGTCATGGGTATGGTAGATATGATATGTTTTTTTACCGGTTTTACTTTGCATGTCAATGCTTTGTTAAAGTCATATCAAAACATGAATTGCAACTATTTTCTTACACACTTAAAATATGCGGAAAATATATGTTGAGTACTAGAGGTCAAGATGGCCTTTTAAAGGTGAAGCACCACGGCCATTGAATATGTGGACATTATCTTTACATAGGTAGAGGTATCCTAAAATGAACAAACGCTATTTACTTTGGAGGTGTATCATCCATACCATAATACCATAGCAAGGTCATCACCCTTGAAAAGTTTTTTTATATTTCCATAAACAAGATTCATCCCTCAATAAGCAATTTTCTAAAATTTTATTGTTGTGATGGAGCTTTTAACGCGCAATTAAATAATTACGCACTTAGCATTTTAAATGTGCACTTTTGGAAGCAAAGGCCAATACGTGCAGAAATGCTATATTTTGGAAAAACAAAATTAAATTTTAAAAAAAAGGATTTTCCAACAATATATTGTACATTCAAGATTACTGATGTAATGAGATATTTAAAGGCATTTTCAACATTTTTTGTTGAACTTTGTAGATATGAATTAAAAAATTCAATTTGCTACCGTTGTATAAATCTGGAAGAAGAACTTTTGGATTCCACCATAGCCTAGGATGCAATCACGATTTGTTTAAGACTATGCACAAAAAATCCAATTACAAGATGTTCTACATAATTTACGAGACATAAATTAAAGAAGATACATATAAACGCACATATATAAGGTAGTGGTTTAACTCATTGATAGTAAGAACATTAGTACTATTTAGGTTTGTTCCACAACATGTTACGTACTATCTTTTGAAATATACTACCCTCGTATATATTTTGTATTTACCATATATACTATAGTCCTAATAATTATGCTATCTACTATACAATATTTAAAGCTTCTTGCATACGTTCGTCATCGATAGCTTCAAATTGCATTGCTATATATTCTAGTATGTAAGCCTTGGCTGATTGAAGAATGCGGATCCTACTCTCAACTTGCATTCCAAATACATTGTGTTTTCTCAATTGGCAAGTACTAGACATGGTTCTTTCCGGTTCGTCAATCCATGAAAAAATGCATGCTTCTTTGTCCACCCAACTATGGCTTTCACGAGATGCCTCCCACAATGAATCCATACAATTTGCATACCGTTGAACAAAAGAGTTTCCTGCAACAACTTGATCTTAGATGATGGGCCAATACCAACAGGCCTTCATCTTCATTCTCCATCGACCTTTTCCATCTTCAATTACCTTCCCCACATAGAATGGTACACTGCCTTCCACTTCTGCTCGATCAACACTATGGGCTACAAATTGTCCACAACGAATATCGGATGACGGATTGAATGGAGGAAACGGGTCGGGATTACCTTCTTCTGTCAAACCTTGTGTTGTTTCGTCCACAACATGCCTACATTTCGTCCGTGGTGCTCTACGCACAGCTTGATTGGCTGGTCTACCTCTACAAGAACCAAAATATCCTCTTCCTTCTGGATTAGGAAGCATGGCAACTATATCATCCACAGCAGCTGTCTCGCGATTTCCTTCACTTGAGCTCGCTACTATATTTGGTGTTGCACGTTCTGCATTAGCGGCAATAGAAGCTTCCGAAGGCCAAAAGGGAGATGATATTTGTTCTTGTGTACGATCTTTCTTGGGAAATTCAGCTAAATAGTGTTTCAACATTTTTGCCTCACTTATTGCTTCAAGGTTCCTCTCCACACATTGGAATCTTTGAAGGCACTTTTTTTTGTATGCGATGAAATCATCCAATGCCTATAGGTCTCTTTCACTTGGATCAATACAGCTGAATAGGAAAGACTGTAGAATTGCTTTCGGAAAGCGGAGATGTTGTTGGATTAGCAACCAAGGAGGATGCATTTGTCAGTGGTATGGAATTAAATGGGTTAAAGTTATTTCCATCCAAGGTGGCGGTGCGTATCACTAGAGTAGACAATGCATTGCATTGGACCGGAGAAGTTGTGGGAGAACATCTTGGTATGTGTATAGGCTTGATCATTCGATGGCTACAGTCTTCGATGCGTGAGGTGGCCGTAGCAACTTCTAGTACAGATACCCATGGTGATGTTGGTTCACGGACATCACCTACACGAATGATGGCCCCACAATTTGATTTCCATGAGCGTTTTCACACCCCAGGTTCACACGAGTCTAGGTCTTGGTGTTCTAGTCACGCTTCAAATCCCATAGATGAGAATTCTCCATTTTTGCGGTTCACTCCTTTAAACATCCGAGATTTGCCCCATATAGATGGATTGGCTTACGTGAGACCTGCCCATCGTCCTTATTCTATACAGAATAGGAGAAGGAGAGTTTCACATCCGGAATCTTTGAGAGAATGTGCACCAAGTAACTTATAAGGTATCTCTTGCAAGTGTGCAAAAGGCAATAGAATTGGGAGGATGCAAGCGGAATTGTTTAAGGGACGATCCCGCAAACTGTCTATTGGACATGCGATACAGTGCATGGGCTTCCAATTATTCTACGCAAAGTACGTGGATGAGACAAATATTGTTTTTTTTACACACGCATGGAAGGAACTCGTCGCAATAAATTTGTAACAAAGTTAGATGGCAAAGAAATTTGCAATGCTTGTTACGCTCTTAGGTTAGGATATTCACAAAGGCGATTTAAACAATTGAAGGTGGAATGCTCCATATATGGAAGAGTGACGGCGATCCACGGTAACACCCTTTCTGATCCAATTAGAGAGAACACTAGAATGTCTGCGGCAGATGCAAGCTTTAAAATGTTCATGGACAAAGCTGGTTGTCCTCAACCTCATTGGTCTATTTGTCGGAAGAGTGATAATGAAGTGGTGCCTCTTATTCTCCTTCCCATGAATACGGTAAAGTTTGATGTATTCAATTACGTGAACGAGGAGGTGAAGAGAATGTGTAGTGGAGACACCATTTCTATGAATTCGTTTCGGAGGATGTGGTGCACCAGGTATCCCCATGTCCAGGTACCACCATTTTCAAGATTCTCAAAGTGTTTTCATTGTTGGGAATATAAATGTGCTATAGAGGGGACGACCAATGTTGATGCAAGGATTCAAATTAAGGAACTATTTATGTTGCATCTATCCAACCAAATGAAGGAAGGAAGGCATTATTGGATATTCAAGAGGTCGTGTTATATTAGCCCTGAGTTGTACATGTGCATTATTGTGGATGGAATGGACCAAAACACAACCATGATACCGAGGATGCGTCAGACTGTGAAGAATATTGAGCATCGTTTTGTGAGGACTCATCAATGTAGTGCCCTCGTGCATGGGATTGGTTTATATTGCGATGTGTGGTTTGGGGCTCACCACAAACATAATAGCAACTAGGTTGTGAGTACATTAATTTACGTTATAGAAGATGTTTTACAGAGAAAGGGGTCTTTGCCAACATTGCGAATCCAAGCGGACAACTGCACACCCGAGAACAAAAACATATATATGTTTGCTCTATCTGCAGCATTAGTGGGATTGGGCTTCTTTAAAGAGGTGGAACACTCTTTTCTTATAGTGGGCCGTACACATGAAGATATTGATCAACGGTTCAGTTGTATATCCAATACGTAGATTCTTTGGAGGAGATGCTCTCACTTATTGAAAAAAGAATATTTCCTACGGAGGCATTTGTTACCGCACGGCTCTTAGAGAATGTGTGCGATTGGAAACAATTCATAATTCCGCACTTACTTGCAAGCCCGAATTCATTGGTTGGCATAACATTTCCCCACCACATGCGATTTTATATGGACAATCAAGAGGTAATACATCCCGTCATGACAAAACTACGTTGCTTTGAAGTTGATCGAGTCGCTCGGCAAAAGTAGCCATAATAAATTTCACGGAAAGGACAGCTTCAGCTCACTCGGGTGTTTGGTACAAGCTAATGGTGCTTCTATCCCGATGTCTGCACTTGCATATCCCGAACTCCTTTGTGTGCAAACGCATAATTCACAAATTCAATGTGCATCCTCACAACTATCTATATCCTTAAGAACATCCAAGCGATTCACGAGCAACTTGAATCCCCGGAGATGGCAGATATCAAATTGGATCATGAAGGTGAGATTCCATGTTGGCTTCCACCTTGGCGTATAAGGAGAGAGGAGCTCAGAGGTGAGACCTGAAGAGTAAGAGGCAAGCATCGAAAGGCCATTTTTCACTTGCATTTTTTCGTATGAATGCTACTCAATGTGCGTTGCTGCCACTTCGCAATCTGCAGAGCCAACTTCCTATATAGAAGTTGTCTGACTTAGAACATCTTCATCTATGTGATTTTATGAAGAGAGCTAGTTCAAAACTTCATCGGTGATTGATTCGATTTCCTCTCGGAATTCAAGAGAAGGCCGAAAAGAAATTGTCATTACCAACAATTCGTACACCTCTTTGTAAGGTAATTATACACCTCTATTTTGTACACCTTAATTTTATAAAGGTAATTATACACCTCTGTTTGTGCGTTGCCATAGTACTTAAAAAACTGTAGATGGACTAATTGCTTGCAGCAGCTGTGAGTGAATCTCCTATAACGTGCAGAAGAATACTATTAGTGAAGGGGGTATGATATTGAAGTGTTGATTGGCAGTCTTGTTATTTGATTAGATGAAAGTTTTGGTTTAGTTTATGGGAGGTGTAAGCGCAAAAATTCAATTGGTCTCCTTTTGGGAATTGGATGTGCTATCTAGCAGCTGCAGTTTTCGTGAGCTTCTACCCTCAAGGTGCTGAAGTAGTAGTCCTTGTTGATGGTCATGGCTTACCTTGTATCTACTTGCAATGTTTGAATCGAGGAAATGTTATTGGTCATATATAGGATTGATCCAATGTCGGGTGGCAATGACAGCGGCTTGAATACTACGGTCACTGATAACTCAGTTCTTCAACGCAGTGAAACCTCGGGAATGTTCCAACCAACCTATGCTTCTGGGTATTTTCCCTAAAATGGCACAGAGGAAGTGGATACCTTTTATTTCGATAAACATTGTATGGAAGCTTGTATTTGGCCGACATCATCTGTTGGTGCATTCAAAGTACAAATGAATGCGCTCCTTCGTTCCTCTGATCCAGGTGAACGCGTGGCTGGAGCTCCTTTGCCGCGTCGCTATAACATCACAAGTCATGGAGGTTTCGTATGTTTCGCTATGCCTGCTATTCCCGATTTTGCGACAGCCAGTGAGTTTAAGGTATACAAGGGATGCAATTCACTCAAAGAGCAGGCTGAGGAAACTACAGTCTTCTCAATACCTTGTCATGATCACAAGAAACCTTTCATTAACTTGCTATTGCATATGAGGGTAGATAATAATGGCCAGGACTACAAGATACTGGTAGGTGGACGATATGTTGGAGAAGGCCGTTTACATTTGTATATGACTCCAAAAGTCCTCATGAATGGCGCAACATCCCTGGACCGTTATTTGGGTTGGGATATGTGCAAGGTGGAGCAATCAACAAGCCTGCACATACTTCAGAGTGTCTTCTCTGCATCTGTACCTTGGACGATGTAAGAAATTCTCAAATTTCATCGTATAATTTCATGATGAAGAAGTGGAGCACACTTCATGAGATTCCTCAGACATCCCAGGATCTACTAGATATTGAAGAATGTGGCGGCATTATCTTTTTATTTAGCCACGCCAAAATTGATGAAGATATCATTTTCTTCATTCATAAACTAACTGGTGTTAGTAATGCCAGAAACGCATCATGGGAAGAAATTACATGCAGGAAGAGGATTCCTGCGTGGAAGAAAGAATTTTATGTTTTTCCAGACACCAAGTTCGTCCCGACCGAATTCGCTATTGATGATTGTGGTGGTTGCGCCTATGATTTTAACCCTACATCTGGTACGGACGGCCCTCTTGTGAGCATTCATGCCTGGACTCTTGATGTCAATGGAGTTGGAGAGTGGAGGCCTGAGATCAATGTCCTTGCTCGTGTAAGGTCCTGGGGCCCAAATTGGAGTGATGATGAAGACCGTGCCTATAAGACTCTCATGGAGGAAGCAGCGCGGATGAAACTGAGGGGTGAGACAAAGTAGTACATTTCTGAGAATCTTCTGCCATTGGGTTATGACAGGAGTCCAAAGTAGTGTCAAGACAGGGGGGATACTATTCGACGTCCCAGAGTTGATCCAGTTGCAGAACGCTCAACACGAAGAAAGGATACCATGGGATCGCCGTCAACATCAACACGTAGCAAGAGAAGCAAAAGTGTGACGGATGCACAGGGCCCTTCGTCATCGACGCTTCTTAATCGAGATTCGACATCCACCATGATAGTATGATCAGATGTGCGGCCCGATGAAGCTCTCGCATGTCTCGCATGTCCTGCACGTGACCAAGGCTGGAGTACGTCGCGTAAATTTGAAAAGTCTACATTGGATTGGTGTTTGCATGGTGTGGAAGCTTTAGCAGGGATTGGGAAGCCGTTGACAGACGACCAGAAGATTGTGCCGTACCAGAAATTTCTCGACTCGGACCTCCTCCAGGATAAGGCAAGGATCCATGTTCAGCCCTATTCAAAGCTCAGTAGTTTTCTCGACGGTCTCTCTGACATCCTCAACGGTAACACAGAGAAGTTATTCGAATGGCTCATGCAACATTTAGAGAAGGATAGATTGGAAATCGTCAATAGAGTGTCTGCTACCTCCGATGCTACTGAATAACAGAATTCATACGTTTGAATTCTATATGGTCCGAAATGACTCTAGACTACTCATCTAGGTGGAGGGATAGTCTTGGTTGATCTCTTCATCTCCTGCGGTATTAGCGTCAAAGAGTCCAAGCTCTCTAGTCTTCTATCTTCTTCGGCTCATTCTGTTAGACTTATATTGGTATTGCATCGTTGCATTGATAGATTAGTTAGTTAGTTAATTAGTTGCTCTGATTTGTAGTTAGTCAGATGATAATAAGTAAGCTAGACGTTGGATGACATTCATCCTTGAACTATATCTTCTTCCCTGGCGTACGTGTCCGCGGTCGACGGTGACATTGTTGTTTTTTTGTTGTTGTTTGCTTTCACCCTAGTGTCATATTGAGCATCCGCTCTTAGCCATAGCTTGTGTACGAGTGTGATGTCGTAGGTCTGTCTATGTATTAACAATATCTTGTATACTTTAGGACTTGTAATATGTATATATGATAAATATTTAGAGTCTTATGTATGTACCATGAATATTACCATCGTTTATTATACCATATTCTTGTGGAGCGGTGTGTGCTGAGGATGTTAAGAGTCACAACCAAGTTGAATGGCTGCTACGGAGGAGGTGCGGAAGCTGAGACGGCGAAGCTGGTGATTGGGGTTGACCTGGCGATGACGTACTCGTGCGTGTGCGTATACAAGACCGGGCATGTGGAGATCTTCGCCAACGACCAGGGCAACGGCATCACCCCGTCGTTGGTGGCATTCACAGACAACGAGCGGCTGATCGGGGAGGCGGCGAAGACTAGGCCGGTGTGAACCCGGAGCGGACGGTGTTCGACCTGAAGCGCCTGATCGTGTAAAAGATTGACTACAAGGAGGTGCAGAAGGACATGATGTTGTTCCGGTAGAATATCGTGAACAAGGACGGGTAGCCGCACATCTAGGTGAAGGTGAAGGACGACAAGGTGAAGGTGTTCACGCTTGAGGACGTCAGCGCGATGGTGCTGATCAAGATGAAGGAGACGGCAGAGGCATACCTAGGGAAGAAGATCAGGGACGTCATGGTGACGGCTCTGGCGTACTTCAACGACGCAAGGACGTAGGCGACAAAGATGATTGTTGGGCTGATCGTGGTGCACATCATCAACGAGCTGACAACGGCGGCGATCGTGTACGGTGTGGACAAGAAGGGCGAGGAGGATAACATCCTACTGTCCGACCTATGGGGCGGGACGTTTGACGCGAGCATCTTGACGATCGGCAACGGCATGTTCGAGGTGTTGTTGACGAACGGCGACAAGCACCTTGGGGGGCGAGGAGTTAGACCAGCGCTGAAGGTGCAGCAATAGCTGTAGAGGCACTATCACGATGGGAAGGAGCCGAATAAGGGCGTAAACCGGGACGAGGCGGTGGCGTACGGCGTGGCGGTGCACGGCAGGATCTTGAGCGGCGAGGCTGGCGAAGAGACAAAGGACATTTTATTGTTGGACGTGGCGCCTCTGAATCTGATAATCAAGACGGTGGGGCGAATGATGACAAAGTTGATTCCTCGTAACACGGTGATCCTGACGAAGAAGTCGCAGGTGTTCACGACGTAGCAGAATCAGCAGTTGACGGCGTCGATCCACGTGTTTGAGAGCAAGAGGAGTCTGACAAAGGGCTGCCATGAGCTGGGAAGTTCGACCTGATCGAGGTGACGTTCAAGATCGACGCGAACGGCAACCTGGCATAGTAACTTTTCCTGATTGTGATATATGGTTGTCTCGTCCGTCCGATGCACGTGCAGCACGACGGAAGCGATTTACGAGCAACGAGATGTCCGGCTCATGTTCCTTGACTCTTGGCATAGTACTTAGCAAGTCTTAGAAACATCCACTAGCTCGGAGTCCGGACTGCCTTGCCTCGCTATATATCTGTCGTAATTGAACACGTATTTACTGATGTTCGCTGTCGGAAATCAATACGGAGATCAGACCTTCTCTTAGTGATAGAGAAAACTCAGGAAAAGGAAAATTCTACACAACGACGGGATGATTCAATACGTGGTGATCTGCATGTAAAAATAGGAGAGGATCAAGAAGTTAACTGCAGTGAGGTGCCTAAATTTGACGAATGAGGCAACTACTGAAGTCGACCTCAATACAATTTAGACACGATCTAGAATATTATATCGATCAGCCACATATTGCAAGTCTTATGATATGATTTAAATTCAGAAAATTTACCTTCACTTTATCCGGAAAACCCAAACCCTACACAAGGTCAAAACCATCAATATGGTAACCGTCGACATAACATAGACATCTTTCACCGGCAAGAGGAACTGATTCCAGAGCTAGCATACCTTGAAAAAATTTTGAGTCGAGAGCAGAAACTGAAGAACTTCTTTTGATCCACACCATGGGGTGATGGTCTAGCATTTGTGATCAACCAACATGCGGAATCGAAGTCGGAAGCAATTTATCTGCAGTGAGGTGCACAACAAGCTAATTTTGTGTACACAGATGATATTATTGTTGTTGTCTTTGGCACTCAATCAGTTTAGGGTGGTGCGGTAGGCGACGGTGATGGCAATGGCGATGGCTTCATATGCTTCCATTTGAAGCATATGAACTAGTGCCAAACACATTGGGACCAAAAAAATGCATTTAACTTACAAACAAGGAGCTATAACCAGAAATACACCAAAAACAATCCAATGACCAGCTTGACACTAAAGGTTTAAGGTTTGACACCATTCAGCAAGTAGAAGAAGAAGAACGCCGGTCTCCGAAGGAGACCGGCGTGAATAAAGTGTCTCTTCGTTCCACTACTATGGGGGGTCTTGTGTATCGGGAAGGGCTTGGTTGTTTTCAATTTTTTGTTTATGTAGAAGGATGGACATAGCATGTTGTATGGCAATGATGTTAATATTCTTGAAAGTGTTTGTAATTGTATCAATAGGTATTTTGAAGGTGTTTTCTAGAGTTTTCATAGATGGGATAAAGGTGGTGGCTCGAGCACCGGCTGTGATTACTACAAGGGGGTCCACTTTCCATCCGAGGGTAGTGATGTCATCAATAAGGGGTTGGTATTTATTAATTTTGTTTTTAAAATTATTTGGGGAGAATCTATCATTACAATATGTGAATTCAATGAATTGAATGGTATAGTCTTGGTTAATGTGGTCGGGTGGGGGGTCATTGTATGGTAGACCCCTAACGCAGAGTATGTTTGGTTTCAAGCGAGCATTACAATGGCATCGTTGGGTCTCACATGTGCATGGGAGTAGCCATTTTGGAACTATGTTTTCTTGTGGGTTGTTGTTAAAGGTGTCGGCATTCATGAGGATGAAACATCTTGATTTATTATGGGAGGTGATTAATTTACAAATTTCCCATACGGCTTTGTTGTGTCTTTTGACAATTAGGGAGTGTATGTGGTGGTTATGGCATTTGAGTAAAACATGTAGCCATGTATCGGGATCCGTGGACGTGCATATTGGGCATGTAATGGATGGGAATCTTTCAATTCCAAAGAAGAGTTGTTTTCGGGCGTTTCCCATATGTTGTCCGGTACAAAATTTGATAAGGCATGTTATTTGTGAGTTGGTGATGATGGGGTTTTTCCAGAAATTTGTGGATAGTTCATTGTCTATATTGTTGTTGTTAGTCCATTTTTCTATGTTAGGGAAGTTATCAGAGATTGTGTCAAGGTTATTATATAGGTCTTGTTTTTTGAGGTGTTTGCTCAAGAATCTAATCGGGCCTTTATCGGGGGTGTCTTCTTTGGAGGGCCAATCTTCTTTTTGGAAGTAGTATGGGGTGGCATGGGCATGTTTGTGTGGGTCTTTGGCATTTTTGTGTGATTTTTCTCGGCCCTCTTTTGCTAGTTTATCCGCTTGTTCATTACCATGAATAGCGGCGTGGGCTCTAACTTTGTGGATGGTTGTAATTTGTCTTTGGTTTAGTATCATTTGAACCATGGATTTTAGTATGACTTGGTCGGGGTGGCTATTGTGGTGAGTAGGGTGTGTTATTTGGGTGTTTAATAAGTATAGTGCGTTAATGCAGTCTGTGAATATGTGCGCTGGTTTGTTATTGTATTTTGTTGTAATAATTTCTAGTGTTTTGTAGATAGCCATGAGTTCTGCTCTAAGGATATTTTGTAGTCCATGCAGTCTTTTGGCTAATTTGATTTCTTTCATAGAATTGTATATTCCATAACCGGCTTTTTCCCTATGCCAATTACCCAGACTAATCTGTTCTGGTGGTTTGAAGGAGCCATCAGTATAGTAGCTATATGCGGGTTCAAATTTTGGTGAGGTGATAGTTTGGTAGTCTGGGAGGGGGGGGGGGAAGTGATAAGATGTAATCTAGTGTATTGTTGTTGTAATTTAGTTTTGACCATTTTTTGTTTCTGTTGACTGGTGTTTGTATAGGTGTTGGTGGGGCCATCTTTGTATATATCCAATTTATGTTAAGCATTTTTGCAATGGAGGTGAGTTCGGCGAGGTGTTCTAAGGTGCCAAGGTTTTCGTTTTGGTGGTGGACACATATTATTTGTAATGTAGATGGTTCAATTCTGGGTTTTTTTAGCTCAGGTGGGGTAGTAGGTTCTTCGTATGGAATTGAGTATGTTTCACATATTGCAATGATATGGGAGTCTGCAAAAGGGCTTGACTGTGGATTAAAGTTTTGGTACCAATTTTTGTCGGGTGTGATAATGAGTGTAGATATCTGTTGTGGATTATTTTTAGCAGCAAGACGAGCCCAGTGTAGTGCTTGTTGAGTTTCCTCCTCATTGTGGGGGTGAGCTATACCATTACCGGTCCATTTGTAGTCAAAGGCCTTTCCCAAGGAGCCAAATATTTTATCTCTTTCAAAGGGTGAGTAGAATTTTTTTAGTTTGGTGGAGCATGTGACGGGGGAGGAGAAGTATGATTGTTAAATGTTAAAGGACAAGATTAATGAGTCTAGGATAGGAGTGGGTATTGAGTTGTGTGCATTTTTGAGGGGATTATTTTTTGGAATACGGTATTTATATCTTTAGTATAGCCAAATTAGTTCGGTTTTGTATGGTTGGGTTGCTGGTTCAATGTTTGTAGGAGTTTGTAGTTTCATGTTGTATTGATTCCATAGCCATTGGAGTCTAGTAGTGGGGATAGTGTGTAAATGTCGGCCATTCGCTTCGTATAGATGGGCTTTATTGTTCTCTATTTTTATTGTGTTCAGGACTGTGATGATATCATTTTTGGGGTTACATTCTGTGGTATATATGTTTAGGAATGGGATGGTTATAGGTGGAGTTACTGATCTTGAGTCTTGTGATTGTTCTTTGGGGTGATGGACTTGAATGATTTCTAAGTAGAATTTATCTTGAATTTTTTGGTAATATTCTTTTAGTTGTTCGGTATTATGTGTGGAGGTATTACAGTCGTGTCTTAGAAAGATGTTTCTTTGAGGAAGCCATTTATTGAATGTATTGTTGTTGTGTTGCCATTGGCATAGGTATTTTATATAGCTATTTTGTATTCCATTGGTATCTAGATATTGTATATTATGTTCATGTTGTATGATGTTGTTAATAGGGTATGTGGTGGGATTTTTGGTGATGTATGTTGGGGGGCGGGGGTGGTATGGGTATACGGGGTTGGGAGGATGGATTGGTGGTAGGGTAGTTCTTGGGGGGATGTTTTTGTTGATGGTGATGAATGGATCTTGGAGTATGTGAGAGTATGTATGTATGTTGCAAGAAATAACACATGTAGTGGGGCATGTTGGATGGCAAAAAAGTTGCTTGGCAACATTTAGGGCACTCTTGATTAGTTTGGATGGAGTAAAGTGGAAGGTTTTGAAGTCCTCATTATTCATGATGTGTGTGCCGTTTGATAAAGTGATTTGTTTTAATTTGAAAATATTTTTTGAGAGGAGTTTTTGTAAAAGCTTTTGGGAGAGTTGGGCGTTGAGTGTGTTATGCTTTCGTGTTTCTTGACGCCATACTTTTTCTAATGATGTTTGGTCAAATAAAAAATTTGGGAGTGTACTCTTAAGGTGAATTTTAGCTACATGTTTTAATAGGAAGAGTGTGAGTTATTGGTGATCTTATGCAATCTATTCTTTTAATTCTAGGTATATTTTCGGCCCCACCATATTGAGCAAGAACATAATGTGTTAGCCCATTATATATTTTTCCGAGCCTACCTTTGTCATTTAAGGCATTTTGTAATTGTTCCCCTATGCATCTTAGGTAGGCATTTTTGAGGGAGAAAGCTTCGAGTCCAAATAGGTTATGTGGTAGTTGGGTTATTGCGTTTGACATGCATTTTGGCATGCCACAAATGGTTTTTTGTATGGCTGTAATCTTATGGTCCAGTTTTTTAATGGTTGGCATAGAGTATGGTACAGCGTAGAAGTTGTATGCTACTCTTGGGCGTATTACGGTGTCAACCATTTTAATTTTTTGTTTCATAGTGGCCGGACATGTTGTTAATTCTTTGCATTATTTAATGAGTTTTGTGGTCGTAGTGTGAATTTGGATTTTCCATTTTAGAGATGGAACAAGATTTGTGGCTAGGTAAACATATGCTTCGTTTTGGTGTAGTATGGGGATTGGTTGACCCTAGTAGTTGATGTTAGAAGCTTGCATTAGAGCTTTAAATGTAATTGGATTTATTTTGGATTTATTTGGGCATCCAGTAGCAGCGCATTTTGGGACGCCTATGTCCATACCAGTCCATTTACAATATCTATTGATTTTATCAATTTGTGTTTGTAATGATTTTATTTTGTTAGTTATAGTAGCAAGGTCATCAGCGTAGGCGGCGGAGTATATGGTGATTTGTGATGTACCAAAAGTGTATCCATTGTTGCCTCGCTCTAGCCATCTAAGTAGTGGTTTCAAAATTATTTAAATGAATAGGTATGGACTAAGGGTGTCTCCTTGTATAGTTCCTCTATGAATGGGGATAGGCTTAGTTTTACCAAAGTGTTCACTGGTGTAGTAAGTAGATGATTGGGAGTAGATGTTTCCAACTAGTGTAGTTGCCTCTTTCAGGTACCCAATATCAGTCATTATCGCTAGTAGTCGAGCGTGGTCTATAAAGCCAAAGGCATTTTTGAAGTCAACATATAAAACATATATGTCTTGATTTGTGAATTGTGCGTCTTCTAGTGCCGCTATTATGGTTTTTATTTGTCTAGATGTACTTCTCTCTACTCTAAATCCTTCTTGGCTATCATGTAGGATTTTAAAATTTTCACCATATGAGGTTAGTATTGAGGTAAGTGTATTAGTGTAGAGTTTATATATTGTGTTGGCTAATGCAATTGGTCCATGATTTGGTAGTATTGAAGGATCTCCTTTTAATATAGTAAAATTGTTGCACTTGTTTTCCATGAGGCTGGTATTTATTTTTGTTTATAGCAATGAGAGAAGAGTAGAAATAGTAATTTATGTAATCTTGGGGGCATGTTTTTGAGTATTGAGTTCGGTATAAGGGCTAGCCCTGGGCTTTGTTATTTCCGAGGTTGCGGAGGCATGTGTCATATATGGCTCTGTTGAAGTATGTATCTAGTGGAATTTCAGGTTTGCCTCTTTTGTCTAAGATAAATCCATCTGGATCATGCCATAGATATTGCCATACTATACATGTGCATTCGATTGAATGTTGTAGTTGGTAGTTACATGTTGGTACTGTGGGTCTATTTTTTTTGTCTGTTGGTTGAATATTTCGTTTGCAATGTCTTCAGGATTGGTTAGAATGATATTATATTGGTCAATTATACAATCTAATGGTGGAGATTTGGATTTTTTTTTTTAAAATCTATTTATTTTCTTAGGGCTTATTTCGTATAATTGTCTATATTTTGATATGGTTTTTTAATATTATCTTTGGAGTATTTTGTAATTACTTTTTGGGCTTCTATATTGGCATTTTTTGTGATTAGTGCAATGTCTTTTACCCATGTATCGTGGGGTAGGTCCGCAGGGGGGGTGGGGCAAGAACTTGGGTATGGTGCAAATTTAGTAATTCATTACATATGGAATGGTTATGCCATTGTGGGTTATTTTTTGCGATTCTAGGAGTTTCTTTGTATTATATGGTATGTAGCTAGGTATTGTTTCCATATTTTTGAAAGCTTGCGGGATAAATAACCACCTTGTTGTGATGTTTAATTTGTCATTTGTGGTATTGGTTGGGCTTTGCAAGTTTGTTCCAATGTATCGGAGATACTGTTGATAAATGTATCTAGGGTGTGGCATGTTTCGTGCCATTGTGTTTGAGAGAGGTGGTAATTTTTTTCAAGGATGTTTATGAGGGAGTCAATTTGTATGGAATTTTCTTCAAAGAACTTTGTGTTGAATTTTTCTAAGTTATCTTTTGGGATGGGGTTAAGTATGCGTTTAGTGGTATTATCTGTGATTATAGGGGTACGACTTATTGATATGTTATTTGGGATGTGAAGTTGTACAGGCGAGTGATCCGAGTTAAGAATAATGTCTTTGTTTGTTGTGGAAGTGTATTGTGTATTATTATTTGTATTTATATAGAAGCCGTCTATTAGGCTCCAATCACTATAGTTATAGCCGCCTTGTCTTGAGTATTGTGTATCAGTATTTATGTAGGTGAGGTTTAGGTTTTCTGTAAAGTGGCGCCATTGGTAATCTATGGTTTGAGGGGGGTGTTATGATTTCCGTTTTGTCGACCAATTAATGCTATGTCTCTCTTGAAGTCTCCACATATCATGTAAGTGTGATTAGGATTATGATTCATTTGAGATGTAATAGTGTTTTGTATGTCTATAATAAATCTAGTATCTTCGAGTTGAGATGGCATATACATGTGAAAGATTAACCATGGCTATAGTGGTTGGTTGATAATTATAATTATTTGAAAGTAGGGGGATATGTGCATTGGAGTAGAAATTTTATTGATGTTGTCTGGGAAGGCATATTTTTTATGTATTAGTGTAAGGAGGCCGCCGCGGCTTGGTGTGTATGGTCTCCGTTGTTGAATGCATCTTATTAGTGCATGTGTGTTATTAAGAATAAGTTTATAGTCTTGGAAAATATTTTGTATGTATTTAGTAGATTTTGTGGCGGAAATTTTTGTTTCTTGAATAACCACGAGGGCTGGTGGTGTTTCCGTATATGTGGTCAGAGCTTGTAAGTTGGGGAGAGCAGTGTTTAGAGATGCCGCATCCCATGTAATGATGTTTGTGTTTTTGTTGTTTGTGCTAATGTTTTGGTTCAGTTGGAGAAGGAAAGAGGGGGGAGGGGGTGGATGGGTATATTCTGTTATGGGATCAAAGCACTTTAGTGTCTCGTTAATTAGATTGTTAGGAAGGTAAGGAAATTTTTGTTTTATTGCGTCGCTTGAGGGCGGTATGGTTTGGCTATGTAAAAAGTTGTATAATTCTTTATGTATTGAGTTCCCATGATTTATAATACTATGATTTTCTTCAAGAATTTTTGTATATGGCTATGTAGTATGAATATGTCTTTTAGGTGGATTTTGTAAGTTTGATAAGGTTCGTAATAGTGTGTCAGCCCATGTAATTATGTTCAGATTTTGTGGGTTTAAAAGATGGTTACACTCGTTTATGTTTGGGTGGGTGGTAATTACTAGGGCATATACAATGTGTGTTGGTGGATGTGTATTTTGTTGTTGTATGTATTGGGCAATATTTGGGTATGTGGTGTTGTGTAGATGATGTAGTGTATGTGTGATTTTCAAAAGAGGTGCAAATGTTTGAGCAATGTGTTTGTATTCTCGTTGCAATTATATGGTATTTGGTACAAAGTATATTTTGGCGTTTTTCTTATGTGATGTGGGATGTCTTTTTAGTATGTTAGGCATTGGTCCCAGGTTGGTTTCGATGTCTCCGCCTAGGAGTAGTAGGAGTTTTAGGTGTTTAGATTTGGTGTTGTGTTTTAGAATTCTTGTTTTTTGTGTATTTTTTTGTGGTTTTTTTGTGTTTTGGTGTTGTGTTTGTTTGAAAGTATGTGTGCGTCTTTGTTTGGGTGTATTGTTGTGTTTGTAATTGTGTTTATGGTGAGTGTAAAAATAATTAATGTGTAATGGATATTGGGAGTTTTGGTCTTGTATTGGTGTGTGGAATTGTATTTTTTTTTGTGGTTATGATGTTAATTTTATTTTTGTTGTATGTTTTATGTGTGGTTGTTTGTTTGAGTGTGTTTTCACGTATTTTTTTGTTTTTGTGTATGTTTGTATTTTTGTATTGTTTGTTGTTGTCGTTGTTGTTGTCGTTGTTGTTGTCGTTGTTGTAGTTATTGTTGTATTTGTTGTTGTTGTTGTCTTTTGTTTTGTTTTTGATTTGTTTGATAGTAAATAGATATATTATGTTTTTTTTGGTATATATAATATATATTTTAGTATAAATATATACTATATTATTTTTGTTAATTGTAGCGTTGTTTGACGCTATTAGTTTGACGTATCCATCTTGCTTTCAATGGCCCGTTGTTCTCATTCCGATGCTTGTGTTTCCGCTACCATGATGGTTGCAATGAGTTGGGACTGAAGAGTTGACATTTTTCCTCTAAGGGATTTAACCGTGTTTGTTTGCACCGTGTTTGCATTTTGTCTTGCTTCTTCAACATTTTCTCCTTTCATGGTTTTCATTTCCCTTTGAAGTTGTTGAAGGGTGATACCATTACCTTTGTTTGGGCTGTTCTCCATGGCTATCACCATGTTAGCTACCGCCGACTTTACATCCGTGAATCCAAGCCTTGTTAATTTGTCCACGCTAGGTTTGTTGCTGCCATCTAGGCTCTTGGGGTGGGGGGTGAACATTATGTATTTGCCATGGAGTTTTTAACTTTGTTTGACATATTTTTTGTATACGGCCGCATTTAGGCATTCAATATTGCATCTCCCTACGTGTCGGCCATGCTCAAGCTTGAAGAATGTGTCTATCACATTCTCATCCCCAAGTATGGATTTTATTCCCTCCTCAAGTTCTTTTTCGTTTTTTGTTTTGTTAAGGTTTTTCGCAATGAGGATTAGGCAGTTATTTTTTGCGATCTCATCCTCATCCATCTTCGGGGTTGCAAAAACGGGTACAAAGATCTCATTGTAAAATGAGAATTTATAGTCCTTTATTTTGGTTGCTTGTTCTAGGGAGGGAGTTTTGACCCATGCAAACTCAGAAGAACACTTCTTTTCTACTCCTGTTACTTTGAAGTCATAACTCCTAGCAAAGTTGTCCTTCACAATCTCTGCATGCAAGTTGTATGGTTCTATGTTGACAAGGTTAGGACTGGATATTTTTACTGATAAGAGGTGCGAGAAAGCCAAGGAATCGTATGACTTACATACCTTTCCTTGGTGTGGAATTCCTTCATTCAAGATAAAGATGAAGGGCCTTAGTCCTTGTAACAACCCTTTGGCATCAATATCAGGGTTTTTAAAATGCAATTTAACAATACCAGTCCAAGGCAAAGCCATCTTTATCCACCTCAACTTCACTTAGAAGTTGGATGACGTTAAAATGGTTGCCCTCCTTTCCAACAGCCCGTTTATAGGACCATTCCTCCTGGAGGATAAATGGGAATGAGGGCATTGCCTCAAAGCTTTTAGCTGCTTCCTTTTCATCCATCCCATGCTCCACCATCTCTCCAATGGTAACACTAGGCACCTTTGGACCTCCATTTCTTTTTGTAATTATATTCATTGTTTGAAAGCCTAACCAATATTTGGTTGAAGGCAAACTTGTTGCCTTTACCTTTTTCTGGGTGGCACTTACAATAATTAAAGATTTTTAAGTTGCATTCACAATACAGGGATTTTCCTCAAGCACGTCAACAAATAGGCGCTCGGAGGATGTGGCGGTAGTTTGTGGCTGAGACATGCTGTAGAAATAAGAGATGAGAGTGTTACTAGCTGAAATGTACAATGTTACTACCGTTTTTCTCCTTATCGTCTTGTTCTTAACATCTCCCCTCAACATGCATTGAGGGCTTGTTGACATTAAGATGTTAAAAAAGGAGTGGGATATGGCAATATTAACATTGTTCAAGCAATAAAATTGACAATGATTTTTAAAGAGTTGGAGAGAGTGGTTAGTGCTATGACTTCTAACGACTATTACACACACACACATGAGAGGTGCCACAGTAAGGATCACCTCTCCAAGTAACATGTTTTAATATTGAGAATTGAATACATGCCCATTGGTTTGCAAAATAAACCAAATGATAGCAATAATCATAAGGGCGATACATGATTATAAGGGCGATACATGATTATAACATGAATATGTGGTTTCAAATTGGGGCACTCTTGTAGTGTAGTGTTTCGTACCCCCCTGGCTCCCTTGCTCCCGTGATTTCAGCCGTCCCACAGTAGAGTGCCGCCAAGCGCAGCCGATCCAACGTTCCCTGACTTCCTTGCTCCTTTGCTTTCCTGCGTCGGGGCCTGAGGGTTTGTGTCTATTGGCGGCCTCACGCCCGCCCTTGCTCTCTTGCGCCTTGGAGCCTACGGGTTTGTGTCTGTTGATGGCTCCTTGTCCACCCCTGCTTTTTTGCGCCCTTGAGCTACCCCTGCTTTCTTGTGCTCTTGAGCCACTCCCGCTCTCTTGCGCCCTTTCAGATCGGCTTCTCGTTAGCTGCAGGCAGTGTTTACAGGTTGTGTCAAGCTGTGCCAACGGGATGATGCGGGCTGAGGCGGTTGTGCTGTCTACGGGCTGAGTTTGCGGGTCATTTGGAGACGTCCTACTCTTTCGCTCTACTCTTTCTTCGGCATTTTTGGACGCCCAGTTGTTGAATTCTGCACCTCCTTTTACTGGTTACTTGGCTTGTTGCTTGTTACTTCTACGTCTATTTGTGTGGTCGGCATCATCATCTACGTCTATTTGCCGCGTCCGCGAGGTCCTTCTGTTGGATCTGGGTGTCGGGGTGGTTGGCGGGCTGTGCCGACGGGATGATGACGGGATGATGCGGGCTATGCCGACGGAATGATGCACAACTCCTCCGTCCTCTGGCGTTGTCGCTAGCTGCGCGTGATTCCAACAAGTACGTTTGATCTTCGTGTATTCTACGGCTGCGCTTGATCTTTGGGTCTTGATCTGCAGGTGCTCTTCTTCTACCTCCTCTTTTCGTTTCTTGTAGTTCACCTTGTCTCCTTTGCTGCTCTTCGTGTGATGTAGGTGTATAAGATGGGGGAGGTTAATACATGCGAGGTATGGTCTGTAGGTGGCCGTGAAGTACCAAAGCAATATTGTATGTGTGAGTTTAGAAGTGCAGATACAACACAGAAGTAGATAATACAAATGTAGGGTTAGATGTACTTCACTACTGAAATATTTCAGTTTGGGGTCGAGGGGGGTCGGCGAGCGTCTCCAAGGCTTGCGTCCTCATGCTTGCAGCTGCCAAAGCTTCCCCTCATGTTGGTGACTTTGGTCTGGCCTCCTGGTGCAGTCTGTATTGTACTTCTTCTCCAAGGATTCTTGATCCTAGGCGATACTCGATGTAGACGATAGGATGGCAAAAAATGAGTGACCGAAAGAGGGTCTCCTCGGTGAAGGGAGATATGTTTTATACCTTGATGAGTCTTCATGAGATGCGATGGAGTTTTCTGTTGCTGTTGCATACATTCGTCTTTTGGGTTGGTGACGGCTAGGGTTATGTGATGGTGCTGACCGCACGATTAGATCTAGATGGTTGTGATGTCTGGATCTTGGATATGAAGTTGTTGTTTTCTTGGCTTGGCCTTTTTTTGAAATGACGGTGTTAGGGTTTCGTCTTGACACATTCGTCTTGACGCGTTGTTTGTTGGCAGCTTGGTCGTGTAGGCGTTGGAGCTTGCTAGTAGTCGAGGTAATGGTCCTGCTCTTGTATTTGGATGTGATCGGCATTGAGTTTTGGGGTTCCTAATACAAGTCAGAGAAGGAAGGCACAATATTGAGAGTGAGATTTGAGTGAGGGGACTTACCTGCAATTTTATGTACCTGTGTGTCGGATTCAGCCTTGAGTTGTAGCTGTAGAGTTCCCAGTTTTGTTGGCTTCTGTTTAGTGTCGTTGAGCGTGGTTGGGCTCAGCTTGTTCTTCTGCTAATTTTTGTGTCTTTATTGCAGGTGATTACAACATTGATGTTGGTCTCCTCATGCGGGTCTGGTGGCGATGCTTGTTGGTGCTGGAGCTGTTGCTGTTTGCCTTGTATAATGGTGGTGTTGCCTCCCGTGTTGCTAGTGGTGCTGCCTCTCGTGTTTTTTGTTGTTGTTGTCTTGCATGTTGCTGGTGGTGTTGCCTCGTATTTTCTAGACCTTGGAGTTAGTATTCTGAGGTAGAGGTTTCTGCCTGTCATAGCTGTGTTAGGTCTGACCAAAAAATGTGTTGTGCGAACAAAGCATTAGTTGTTTTGTACAAACAATTTCCTAGCAATCAAAAGATAAACGCATGTACTATGGGCTATGTGATATAATGGTCTCTTGCAACAAAAAAGATAAGGAGAGTTTGGAGAGTATGTATCTGGTTGGGATGAGGCCGTTGAAATCTGTGGAATGTTGATAGGGCTGCAGTCTTCCAGCGTCTTGTTGCATACTCCTGGGCAAGCTTGAATGTCATGTGCTGACCCTGCTTCAATCTCATGCTTTGGCTTGTAAGTGTGGACTTGTATACGCGGATAGTCTGGTCTACGGTTGCTGCTATCTTGCTGTTGTTGGGAGGATCCAAATCTATGTAGTCTGGAGTAGGTCTGTGAGGTAGGCTAGGAGATACCGGTCTATTAGAAAGAAGAGAACGAGCAGTGAGAGAAAAGAAAGTAACTGATAAACAAATGTGGGATGAAAGAAGGTATCTGGTTGTTGAGGTTGTTGGTTGATCGGTTTGATCTTGTGCAACATCTCTCTTATTGAGTGTAGCTTGGTTCGGATGGTTCAAGTGTATGGCGTGTGAGTATCTTCCCCCAGTTGAGATTTAGATCTTAGATCTGGCTCTTGTAGTGAAGGTTGTGGATCGGTTGCTATTGGTCTAGTCCAACACAAAGGTCCGATACAGATCTACCTCATAGACAATAACCACCAGTCTCGAACCTTCTTGCAAGAGTCCATCTAATTCTATTCCAAAAGCCCCACCCCAACACCTGTGTATACTCACAACACCTTTCAAGAAAAATGACACTGCACAAGTGGGCTGGCAAGTAAGATCCAGCACCTCTCACTACCTTGTGGGCCAAAATTTGTCTAACACCTTGAACCGTCCTCACCAGGAAATACGAAGCTACTCCTCACTCATTCTCTCTCCACTCCCCCATTCACGAGTATATAATAGGATCCTTCAATTAGAAGAGGAATGAGATAATTATTTGTAAATTTTGTACAAAGGGTAGTTTTGGAGTTCTTATTTCATGAACATGGTCGTGGTTTGTTAGGGATTAATGTAGAATGAGAATCCAAATGGCAAAAAATAGGTATATACATCACATACAAAAATAAAAAATAAAAAATAAAAAACATTAAAATCTCTAAGATTTATATGAGAAAAGAAAAAGGTTTTTTTAGCACCATGTGAAAATATTTGACTTTCATATTGCACTATAGACAATATTTTAATCTTACAATCTTAATGAAAGGAATATTTCTTATTGATATTAAAATTATCATGTTCAAATACAACACCATATATGTAGAATATTGTGGTGACAATTGGTTCATTCAGCCATTTAAGGGTTAACCCTTTAAGGACAAGAGGCCTATAGAGTAATTATAGTTAATCTTTTTAGGTCACTTTTAGAGAAATTTTCAAATCTGATGGACCAATACTTCATCTTTGTTTGATCCGCGGCCTTAGTTAATCCCTAAAAGGACGGAGACTATGTTTCACCAAAACCACCCCAGAATTGTGTCTCTAAGAGAGACGTCGCAAGACCAATGAACAATTTTTTTTTACTATTTGCAACCATAGGATCTTCAAGTTCACTACTATAAGGACCCAGTCAAAAATAATCGTAAACTTTGACCGCACGTACTATAAGATACACACATTTGAAGAGTGCAATATAATTTATTTTTTCCCAAATGCGGACAGGCTTAGCGTACTTTGACTCAAGATAATGGCATATTTTTACACTACACATTGCATAAATTCTATAGATCCATGTTTTACCTTGTGTAAGGTCATTGCATGCCAAAAATCACAAGTAATGTGTTTAGGATAAGAAAAGTGAGAATGTGTGTCGGACTCAGATGAACAACATCAAACTATAGTGATGTTCGTAGTGGACAATTGCGATGAAATGTACCCATTGTGTAGATGACCTAGTGACCAATCGCGATCAAATAAACCCACTCGTAGATTCTCCTAGGCTTGGTTGCCCCCATCGTCCTTGAAGGGTTAAATTGCACCTTGCCTTTTTTTCATTTCTTTCTTCTTCAACAAGGATTTTCACAAAGAGTCTTTTAGCTCGCTAATGAATGTAGAAAAGAGTATGTCGAGGGTAGTGCTACTACTTAGAGCATTGCCAACATCTCACTTAGCCGGGCACGGAATTGCCAAAGACCATTGAAGCAAGACGGAGAGCATATTTACCGCTCCCCACCAATGCCCTCAAACACTCTTCAAGTTCCGTGAGTCCTTGTAAATATAGAGGTACACTAGAAAGAGAGGCGTTTATAGAGTGCCCTCATTCTTGCCCTCAACGTCGGTGTTCACTCGTTCTTGTCACTCATTGGCCCAAAAAGAGCATGAGGCCGAGATTTTGAGAATTGATGGGGCAAGCACCTGCAACTCCCTTTCAAAGCCCAAAAAAGAGCCCATCTAAAAGCCCCATTCAATGACCTCAAAATCACAATTGTTTGGGCATGTTCTTAGGTTACGAGGAGAGTGACATTACTCTTTTTTGCAGTTGAATCTTGATTTAAGTTGTGTAATAAGTTTTTTAAAAGTTTTTTAAAAGCCTAGAAAAATTATCAACAAATTAAATACACTGTCTACACGACCATGACATGAGGAGGAACGCAAGTAGTGAGGGAACATTTGGGGGAAGCGCTTGCTACTGATTTTACCTGCATCGAGTATTAGAAGACCTCAACTTGCCGGTGCGCGTACTCTAATTATAAGCCCGGGACTGGGTTGCTCGCCACTTCACACTTGGCCGGGTGCAAGTCAGGACAGAATGAATGAAGTCACTTCCTGGAAAACTTATTCCAGGAGGGAGGCGCTAAATGCAGGCCCCCCAATGATGATGAACGTCTGAATATACTAGGCACAGATTCCGGCGTCCGCTTTGTTCTCGCTGTCACGGCAGGATTCTGCTACAGGATTCATTACGTGCGAGGGCAGGATGGATGCAGGCAGCAGCGCAAGTTCGCTGGGCTTATGTTAGTGTTGCTGTTTTGGGAGTGGCACCCAGACTTGCGCTCACTCGGTCCACGGACCACCACCAAATTCCGCTCTGTTGTTCATCTCCGTCTTCACTCGTCGCCACTGCACCAACAGATAGATTCACTTTCTTTTGCATCTTGGCTTTCCTTTTTTTTAATTTTGAAGCAAAACAAAAACCAGGTTTGATTGCAAAAAGTCACCAGTACAGACCGGAGTGCCAGTTCCGGCAACACCAAAGAACTTACGACTCCAAACTAACATGAAAAACTTTGACCCAGACTCATCTTGGCTTTCCACTACAAACTGCAACAGTACCCACTCTTTAGGATTTTCCTTAAAGTGCTGCCCGAAGCGGAAAGCCAGTGTGACAGGGACCTCTTTATTTCATACGGACCAGGGTAGGCCTCTTTTTTCAGTATTTAAAAAAATAAATTGGGGTCCGAAAGTATTTCTGGGAACTTTTTGGGCCACATTTGGGGCGTGATGCCACAAAAGTTACCCTCAAAGGCTCCACCTTGGTTTGTATAGGGCCCCTTCCAACATAAAAAATAGGGGCCAAGTTTGTCCGCACCCCCCTTCCTGTACCATCCATCTACATGGTTTAAAGAGTTTTGTGTGACACTAGTGTGAGACAGGACAAAACAAATTTCTGCACGAAAATAGAGTTTTCTTGAAAGTGCTTCCTAGAGGGGAAAGCCAATATGACAAGGGTGCCAAACACAATGAAATTTTTTTATGCACAAGAATAGAGTTCTCCTGAAAGTGCTTCCCGAAGAGGAGAGCTAGTAGGAATATGGTGTCAGACAGGGTAATTTTTTTATATACGATAATAGAGTCCTTTCTGCATTAATGAGATGCATTGCTCTCAAAGCTCTTGGGCTCTACTCCATGCAAGCTAAAGCTCCCCCGTAGTAGCCCAAGTTCTCAAAAAGCTCATTGATGGTTCTCCCACACCTTTTCCAAGCCAAGTCACCTTGTGCATGTGGTTCAAGTTATTAACATAAGAGTCTAAGATTCGAGGTGACATGCAGGGTCACCCTCCTTTACTTTCAAGAAAATTCTACTTCCTTCCGCATCTAGGCTTTCCACAAGATATTGCAACACTTCCCACTCTTTGCAATCCTAGTTTTCTTCCGTATGATCTTTTCATTTCCTTTCATACGCACTTACTTTCCTTGTAACATTTCCAAAGTTGTAACTAGTTTACATAGTCTATATACTAATGGATCCCGGTTGTCCCCAACGGACCAAGGACAATTCCCGGTTAAGTAAATGTAGAAGAAGAAGAACGCCGGTCCCCCGGTAGGAGGCCCGGCGTGAATAAAGCGTCTGTACATTCCACCCCTAAGACCATGCCCACCAGGCAAGGAATTAGTAGTATGGAACTACTTCTCTCTCTCAAGGGTAGACACTATGTAGCAAGTAACCAAACACCCAAGAAATTGATCGAAACAAAGACAGGCCTAGGCAAAGGGACGGGAGCGGAAGAGGAGAGGGAGAGGAAGAACGGAAGTAATTTTTAGATGCAAGCATTTTAAGATGCACAAGGTGGGAGATGTGTGGGTTGAGGTGGGGGGATGAAGCATTCCTGGTTATTATACTTGTGTTACCATTGTTTGTATTTAAGTTTTGGTTTTGTGGAGGGAGGTAGTTTGGTGTGGGAGGTGGGTGTGTATATTCTGGGATAGGGTCAAAACATTTTAATGGCTCATTGATTAGATTGTCTAGGAGGTATGGAAATTTTTGTTATATTGTGTTGTTTAAGGGGGGTATGTTTTGACTAAATATAAAGTCATATAGTTCTTTGTGTATTGATGTTTTATGGGATATCGTGTTTTGGTTTTCTTCAAGGAATGTTGTATAAGGGTGTGGGATGTTGATGTGTCTTGAGGGTGAGTTGTGAAGATTAGCTAGGGTGTTTAGAAGGGTGTTGGTCCATTGTGTGGTATTTAGGTTTTGTGGTGTTAAGGTGTAGTTACATTCTTCTATTGATGGATGGATAGTGGTTATTATGGCGTATAGTAAGTGGGATGGTGGGTGTATATGTTGATGGTTGATGTATTGAGCACTGTGTGGGTATGGCATGTTGTGGGAGTGGTGTAATGTATGTGTGGGATTTAGCAGAGGTGCAATTTTTTTGGCAATATGTCGATATTCCCGGTGTAGTTTGATGGTATTGGAGATAAAATATATTTTGGCATTTTTAGCACATTTGGCATAGGTCCCGGGTTTGTTTCAATTTCTCCTCCAAGTAATAGTAGGATCTTGCGGTGTATGTTATTTATGGTATGTTGTTTTTTGATTGGGTCATTTGTGTGTATTTTGTTTTGGTGTCTTTTGGAGTCAC